>RSEF01000010.1:10132842-10147756 GCA_003993805.1 Himantopus leucocephalus | reverse complement strand
TACAGAAAAAAAAAAAAACCCACAAAAAAACCACCAAACCCAACTATAAAACAGGCACTTAGCTATTTGATTATGTTTAAAAAAAATACCAAAACAATGATTATATAAAAATAAGGGGTAACAAATTTGGCAGAAAGATATATTGACTTTCCAAAAGAACATCAGTCAGAACAAATAAGTATGCCTTCTAAGCAAAGTAATAGGAATTTTCAGCTTCCCATAGAGCTTTGCTAAACTAGGGGTTGCAAAACTAGCTCAGTTCCCAGTAATTCAGTATACTTCTCCCTCTGCTGGAAAATGGGTCCTACTACACAATCCAAAAATACATAAAGATGAAGTATGATTATAACACACTTCTCTGATTCCTCCTGCTGGGAGAGGTCAAAACTTTAACCTAAACATAGCTCTCTGATTTTATAATGAATGTTGCATTGCCTCAATAATTTATTAAATTTCACTTTGGGTAGGGGCTTCATTTTTGTGAGTGACTTGCAATCTGGAGTCAAGGGATTAAAACAGTTACTAGTTAAACTCTTAGTTGATGACAACTTTAAAAATGAATTTTCATGATTAATGCACACATTGCCTCCTTCCAGGTACTTTCTTCAGAAGGGAGGGAAGAAATGCTGTATTTGAACAAAATTCTAGAAGCCCATTGTTTCTCAAAGTGGAGAAAAAAAAAAATGAGTGAGCATGCAATTACTTTCTAAGAACTTCCACACATAGATACATACAAAAAACTCCTAATTTTAGCTTCTACAGTTGCTGAAATTAATGCTTAGGTGCAAGCTGATGGTTGGAACAAGTAACAGTGTAACTAAACAAGTAACAGCAAGTAACCATGCTAATTTGGTAAAAACTGTCCACTAAGATGAAGAACTGGTGGAAGAAGTTGCTCTGTAGAGATATTTCACAACTAGCATAACCCATGCCACAGTTTAACACTACAAAAAAGTTTCCCTAATGTACTGAAGTACAGGGGTCCTGGGGTAAGCACATGCAAGCAAACATCTATACAGAGGAAATACATATGCAGACATAGTTTGAGACACATCCATGCTGGTGGAAGTATCTGCTGCCAAAATACAGCTCACAGACAGTGATAAGTTTGGGTTGGATACCTATTCAGGTTCAAACCGCTCCAATGTTTCCAAGAACCAATTACCAAAATACCACTCAAGTCATCAGAAGAACAATCAGAAAAGGAATGAACAACACATCAAAAAGCAATTTCTTAAATGTGGCATTTATTTTGTTTAATAGCTACATCATACACTTTAGGATGACAGTCTTCAACTTAGTTATCTAAATTGCATCATGATTGAACCCATTTTCTGAAAAGAACAAACTGTAATGAATTTTGCAAAACAGTAGCCTACTTGCAAGTCAAAAAAATAAGATCTTATTAAATGGAAAATTAGGACCCCGTGAAATCCTGAGAATTGCTTTCAATCAGCAAGGCCCGACTCAGACATCCTCCTGTGTTGTGTCTCCTCTTGTGAAAAAAAATATGCAGTATCCTTCCAGCTTTACAGTACTTTAAATTCTTTGGTTTGCACTCCTGTGTAGCTGGTATGCAGCCAGCTGAGATAAAGGGCACCATCTGTCAGGTTTGTTGCTGGGAGGTTAAAAGTGCAGAAGGACCTTGCTAAAAGTCTTTTGTTTCTATGGCCTTATGAGACAAACACTTTCAAGTATGATGCAAAAATGTTCATCTTACTCTAGTCTCAATATTGTCTACTTCTCACAAAAAAAAAAAAAGCCGGACACAAATTCAAGTTGGATCAACGCAACTCTTGTGACAACCCCAAGTCTCTGGACTGGGGATAAACCCGAAAAGCTTAGTCAAATCAAGTGAATTTGAATAGTCAGATGCAAAATTGTCCCATGTCTGTTGACATCAAAACCAGCTCATCTTTTAGCAGAATTAGGGTGCAAAAGGATTTTGTACTGTTGCCCATTGAGGTTAAGGTTTCATCTATAGGCAACATTATTATGTAACTATTTATAATAACAGCAAAACTGTCATACTTTGGGAGCTCAAATCTATTTGTGTTCTCAAACCATTATTCAGTCTATAAGATTCTAGCATATAAACATGCCTGCACTCTTCTGCATCACGCAGCCTGTGTTCATAGTGCCAAGCTTTATCAGTGCACTCTATTGGGAATAGCACCCACCTGTGCTACCCCCATGGATACAGGGTGAGTGCCAGCTGGCATGAACCATGGCAGAAAGCATGCTAACAGCTAAACAGTATGGACTACCTCATGTCAATGCGTCAGCCCATGTTGACACATTGAGTTTTCTATTAGACTATGACCCTTCAGATCAATGCCAACTAGTATTTAGCATAGAAATCCTGTTCAGCTGAAACCAGCTAAGATACCTCATCCCTGCACCAGAAGCCTTAAAAGGAAAAAAAGCTTGTAGTCAAGTAATAACTGTTAAACACAACAAAATTACATTTTAAAACCAGTCTGGATTGCTAGTTTTCCCTTGCAAATGGCTGATCTGCACACAGCACACACAGTAAGCAGTGCTGAAGACTGCCTTCTGACAAACAAGCTCCACTCGGAACATGTAAGCAATACCATATGAAGTCCCTGTGAATATTGAAGAATGTTAGCATCTTTGCTATTATTACTTTTTCAATCCAGATAAAGGCTTTTAAGAATGAGTTTCAAATTGATGAATTTTGAGCCAGCAGCATGCCCAGGTGGCCAAGAAGGCCAATAGCATCCTGGATTGTATCAGAAATAGCGTGGCCAGCAGGACTAGGTCAGTGATTGTCCTGCTGTACTCAGCATTGGTGAGGCCGCACCTCAAATACTGTGTTCAGTTTTGGGCCCTTCACTACAAGAAAGACATTGAGGCAAGGTGGGGGTCAGTCTCTTCTCCCACCGTAACAAGTGATAGTACAAGAGGAAATGGCCTCAAGTTGTGCCAGGGTAGGTTTAGGACGGATATTAGGAAAAAATTCTTCACCAAAAGGGTTATCAAACATTGGAACAGGCTGTCCAGGGAAGTGGTTGAGTCACTGTCCTTGGAGGTATTTAAAAGATGGGTAGATGTGGTGCTTAGGAACATGGTTTAGTGGTGGACTTAGCAGTGTTAGGTTAGTGGTTGGACTCAAGGGTCTTAAAGGTCTCTTTCAACCTAAACAATTCTATGAATTTTGGACATATGACGAGTGACTGGCAACAGGAAACAAAAAATGGAAACATACTCACAGACTCATTCAACTCAGAAGAAATGGGTAGGGGAACATAAAAAAATAATGCAGAAGATCTGAAAATTGAGATAACATCAACAGAAATATGCAAGGGAAACCAAACCAGAGAGGAAGAGGAAACAAATTACCCTGCAAGTTTCACATACAGCTGCACAATCATTGATAAAAACAGAAACCTCTGAGTAGGGGATGCTTCTGCAGCCAGCTGAGATTTGCTCTTAAACAGCTCTGATTTCTCTGCAGCACTTTCGGGTTTAGAAGTTTACGGTTTTAATTTAAAGAATATAAGAGAATCCAGTATTTTCTCCCACTTTAAAATGTGATCACAAAAGATGTTGCTATAGCTGCTCTTCAGGGCAGTCTCCTTTATCAAATGAATTCACCACAGTTTTGTTGAAGTAAGGTATTGGACTGGGAATCAAAACTCATTAAACATTTTAAGTGCTTTGGCAGCATGCATTAAACTGCCATACATCTGTGATCAAAATGCAAATAAACCCACGAACAAAAAGGATACTTACAATAGTACCTGGGAAAGAAAACTGGTCTCATCATTGCCTACATTTCCCAATAAGTCACTAGGCTGACTATGTCTGTCAACTACACTGACCCAACAANAAAAAAAAACACACAACCCAAACCAACAAACAAAACCACCTCTTCAAATTAACAGCACTGATAACTGTCATTTCTTTGTCATTCCTCAGCAAGTGAATGATCACCTAAATGTCTGAAGACAGTATAAGCATTTCTGAGGAGGGTAATTGACAACGAGCATCGAGAATGACTGGGATTCTGTACTATCCAGATCTCATGGATTATGCTGGACTGCAAGAAACAATCTAGCAGCTTTCATATTTGTCCTATCCTATGTCTCAAGTTTCTCTTGAGACTGTCAAAAATAAAGACACTTTTCGTTGCTGTGTTGTCTTACTACAGCAAGAACTGAACACAGAAGAACAGTAATCAACCTTTTCTTCATGGGATGTCTACTGGGCTCACCAATGATGTACAGCACTTTAAAAAAGATAAGATAAAATATAAATCAAGTCAATACTTCCTTACTTCAGATTTGCTTTTTCTCATAACTTGTTCCCATATATTGCTCCAAAGTTTTGTAATTAAAAAAAAAAAATGATTTTCTGTATCTTTGCCTTCAAATCAATCTTTTTTAGATTGCATAAATAGCACAGGTCAGCTCCCAGGTAATCTGAACATTTTCTGTAGATGACCTCCTCTTCAAGGGCTTTACGTTAAGCAAGGCCAGGGGGCCACCAAATGAAAAGAAATAGTCTCCTTTGACTTGGGCTCTTTTTTCCATGGATTTTTTTTTGGAGGACATAAAATAGCCATCAGTTATCATCAGTTTAATCCATTTAGCGAACCCCTATAAGCATTCTATTTATTACAAGTATGATTCTTTTCAAGGGAAAGCTATAGTGGCAGCCCTTCCATTCAAATAAGTAATATTCAATTCAAATAAGTATATTTCAGTTACAGCTTTCATAAAACAATATTTTTAGAGTTTTTAATAATTTATGATGCAATGCCAGAAATTAAAGTATAAAATACACACACCTATCAAATGATTAATCAATCTTTTTTATTTAAATAGGCTTTGGATCAAGCTCCAATATAAAGAAGTTGCTGAGCTTTTCCCTAATACCATCGTAAAAAGTGTTAGAATGTGCCATAAAATATGTCACATTAATGGATTTTATCCTATCAATAAGCGTTTTTCAACAATTTCAGTAAATATTTTAAAATATAATACAAATAAGACAAATTATTTGCTGAATCTACGTTGTTTAATAGCAGAATATTTATTAATGTTACCTTAATTGCAAGTGCCATTTTGCTTCCTATGCTACATTTTCAAGTCTGGAAATATTTTTCTCCATAAAAGTACCTGTGCACTCAGCTCCTACTCCCATGCTGGGTGAATCTCTGACTATGCACCTGTCTAAATCTCATATTTTTTTTTTTTCATACCATGCATAGAAGAAACTCAGAACCAGCAGCACAGCTCATTGCATAATTATGAACTCCAGTAGGAGACTGAGTATGCATGAACAGTTTGGGATTTTTTTTTTTTTTTAAAGACTACTTTGCCTCTTAATCCAGAGTTTGATTTTTATTTTTAATTTTATCACAGGCGTATTTAGTTTGAATTTACTACTGTGTTTTGTAAATGCTAGTATTTCTTTAAAAAAATATATAAACCTGTAATTTTGCAACTTATCACGCTGATTCATTTTGAGAAATATATATTAAATGTAAAGAAATACTTCAGCATTCTCTGGCAATGACTTATGTTTGGAAACAGTTTCTATTCATCTGAAGTTAGAGCTACTACTATTATTAATAAACAAATACTTTGCTAAATTTAGCCCATTCTTCTTTTCCTGAATTGTTCATGTTGATTATTATTAATTTGAGCAACTATGAACTGTGAATAATGAATGTATATCTGCATGAATACACATGACCCAACAGGTTGATCAAGAATGGTGTGCTTTTCATTTTTCCCCATTTACTATGGTGTAATTGTTATCTAACTTGCCCCTTGATAGTACGATTTATTCTTCTGAATTCAGAAAGATAATAAGAAAAATAGTTTCAAATAAAAGGTAACCAATCCACATTCCATGCACATATGTGTTTCTTCTTCTTACAATAAGGACTGGAAACTCTTGTGTCCAAAAGTAGGAATAACAAATGTAAATGTCCTATTCAAGACCAAACAAAACAGCTGTTTAGAATTCAAATGAATGCAAAAAGGCTGTGTGGTATTGGCTCCAACCCAGCAGAATAACTCCACCCATTCTATTTACATACTGCATTTCTCATATGCAGAATTTTTTGAAAAATACACTCTGGGACTGAAGTTTCTCAGACATTCTCTCTATCCAAAAATGAACAGTTTGGCAAAAAAACCCAAAACACCCTACCACACAGCCTCATCCATTTCCCTTATCCTCCTGCTAATGCCAAGAAACTGTAAATACTTCTCAACAGAAAGATATAACTGCTTGAAAATTGGATCCTTGGTACCAACCTCAATCTCTGCTGGTTGGTGCCTATGTCTGATTTGTACACCCCAAAAAAATAACAATACTTAAAAACTATGTTCTGAGTGTTCATTAGTTAAGACTTAAAAATTTGGTAGTCTAACAAAGTCTTTAAATAACCCACAACCTCCTTATAAAAAAAAAAAGTTATTCAGATCATGCCACTCAGATGTGTTTTTATTTTAAAGAGAGTGCAGCTGTTGCAGAGGTGCTGTTGAGGACACCTACTCCTCCTAGCAGTTGTTCCTCTTCACACTGATGTTCCTGTATTTCTTACAATTGGCTTCTGTGGGTGCAGATTCAGTCTCCTAAGATCTCTCTTATCCACATTCCATTCTTCCAAATAGCTGAACCTAGCCAAGAATTTTAAATACATCTCTTCAGCTATAGGTTTTTCATGCAAAAGCAGATGAAATTACCTTGACAGTTTATTGAATTTTTTCTTAATTGTCATGATTTGAGAAGAGAAAGGCTCTTAATTAGAGAGATTAAAATCTGACCTAAACTTACAAAGTGCACACACAATCGGCCAGAGCAATTAATGGCAATAACTCTATGCTACCTGCACTGATAGCTGTGCTCCAGTCCAAACTCTGCCTTACATCTATACTCTCTTGGTACAAACCTGTACTCAACTACTGGATAAGGCAAAAACATCTAAGCCCACAAAACTGGTGGCCCTCCACATATTCACACGCTCTTCTGGTGATGTGAAGTGAACAACAGCAGGCAGATATTTCATTTAGAAAATGCTTCCTTGAAAGATCTGTCAACTAGAGTAGATGGGATCTGTAGACAACCAGAACACAGACTGTCTTTGTAACACTGAGAAATGTCACACTGAGCAACAGAAGTCCTATAGCTGTCACTGTGAAGCATCACTGCTTCATCTTGCTGAGGTGTGCAGGCATATTGTTACACTTTATCTTCTTCCATTCACTTATCTCTTGTCTTTAAGCAGGCTCCCACACAGCACCATCTTTTCTACTACAATTCCTGTTGTGCATAGGGATCCTCGCATTTATAATCTAAAGGCTAGTAGCCTAAGGCCATGTCTATGTGAAAGAAATACGCCTCATCACAACTATGTTAATGTTGTCACACTGGAAAACACATACACCATACACATGCTGCACCTTCACAAGCTCAGCTGATAGCAACTTAACTTTATCCAGCAGCAGAACAAAATACATTGCGTAACTTACCAGGAAGAACTTCTAAAACACAGAATAGCCTTAAGATAATGAGTTTTTAGAGGTTTGGAGCTGACTGTATCGAGCTTCGTAGCTTAACTGAATATATGCTTAGTACTTTAAACATAAAAGAGGGTTAAATAACTCAGCATCCCTCAGAATATTCTTAATTCCAGGCTCCTCAACAAGGCCACCTCCCATTATTGATAATATTATAAGACGTATCAGACATCCCAAATCATAACAAAAGTTATGATTTTAATTTTGTATTGCTAAGTTTAGTTAATAAGAACAGATGCTGCTCCTTCCCTCTGTACATATTTCTCTTTGTGTTGTTTAGAAAGTACAGGCTATGTTTACTACTTTCTAAGTAACTATGAATCTGAAACCTTGTTTCTCAGAATTATTTTTCTTATTCTATCTTGACTGGCACTGTCAGAGCACAGCAATCTGCGGAGCAATCTCCATGCTCATGATTAAATAGGTCCTCAAGGTATTATTCATTTCTCCGGAAGATAAGATAAATATATTCTGTAGTTAAAGGCATGCATCTGAAAAAAACATGATATTGGAATATTTCAGCTCAAGTCTTGATAAAGTAAGACAGATATAAGAAAATCAATCCCACACTGGTCTCATTTCAATTTCATGGATTCTCCCCTGCAACCATAAAGCAGAGTACTAGCCAATCTGAATGGAAATATTACCTGTTCTAAACTGATCAATATTACACAGAAATGGACAGTAAGAGCTATACATACTACATGCTCAAGAGACAAACTTTGAGGGCTGAGTGACTATTTTCAGGTTTCTGGTGAGTTCATTTTGTTATTCATTCCAAGACTCAAAATCAGCCCCTTCACAACAGCAGCATCTGTTGTGAAACAGATACTGAAAAAGTGCAGCCACACTCTCTCAGATCACCCTTAGCATCTTCTGAAAAGGGACTGGCACACTGCCAGGCAAGAAACATACAGATGTTGCATTTCAAGAAATGAAGGTAATAAAAGTTTTGAACAAATTCATACAAAATTTCACACACTGAAACAAGGTCATATGTCAACCAAGCTAAGCTTTCCTTCTAAAATGGAGATAAAAAACTGCAGGGTTTACCATGGTTGGTAAACAATGCATGCCTTTGTAGGAAGTCTTCAGGTCTTCTAGTCTTCCCTAACAGTAATAGATTTTATCCTGATTAAGAACAATGCCAACAGGCTTTTTCCTCCACAAAAATCTTTTTTTTTTCCTTCCTATTGGTGAAAGATTCATCTACCTTTCTCAGTGAGAAAGAAGGCACAGTTTAGGTCCCCCAAATCAAGCATCTGCATACCACACTGGCCTGGCTCCCATAAAAAAAAATACTCTCGCTAGGCTTTAGTATATTTATTCTCAAAAACAGGGAAACACTGATATAACTATTTTACAGATGAAGACTAGACATATTTAGAACTGTATGAACTTCTCCAAGTACATGTAAGAGTAAGGAATTGAATGTAGATCTTCTTCATGCAGCTTCAAGTTTACATCATCCCCTAGCTGTACAGAGAGGGGTTCATAAGCTAAGTTTTTATATGCATTAGATTTCCTTCTCTCCCCCGCCCCCCATCCACATCCCTCTCAACTTATTTTTTCTTTTCTTCTTCCATAAAGCCCAGAAGGGTACTAGTAAGAGATCATCTTTGTTTTGCTGGGGTATGAAGTCTTGCTCTCTGGCCCTTTCATATCCTCTGCTGGAATCACTACCCTTGGGACCATCCATATTTAGGAGATTTATTCCCAAGTCTGAGTTTTTAGACAAATGCTCAGATGACTTGCTACAGATTGCATCAAGAAAACCTTAATCCTAAAAAACTTAGGAGGACAAAACTCTCCCTGACTTAGGCAGCAGGTTTTGCTCGCGAATAAGGCAACAGTTGACATAGTAAAAAGATAAATAGTTTATGACTCAACATTTCAAAACAACTTGAAAACATTAATCGATTATTAAATGTATTTGCAAAACAACAAATCAAGTCCTAGCAAAACAAGCAAAGTACAAAACTACAAACATACATTGTAAAATTGCAAACCCAGCTTTCTGTACAGTGACCTAAGCCATAGCAGAAGAGAAGAATAAATCATATGTTAATGCAGTGTAATATTTTAAAGTGTTAAATAAAGAGAGGAGGTAGGGAAAAGAAAGGAAAAGGAAAAGGAGTGCATTGCTTACAGCACAAGAACACTTTCCCCGTTGTCATTAAGTCTGTGATAAAGTAAGAACCATTTCAAAACAAGTTTGAAGTGCTTTATTTTTCTTCATTACCTTTACTTAAACTTATTGCACGTTTGTAAGCCTAAAGTACAGGCAGAATATATACCTGATAAAGGCACATGGACCTCAAAAAGTTTTTCCATGGGCTCTCTGAGCTCCATTTTTCATAAGAAAAAAAGGCTTAGAATAAGTTTTATAATGTATGTTAGTCCATAACCAAATATAACCACTGGGTGTCACTAATGTTCTATAAAAAAGGCAGCCAGTGCTAGCATTTTACGTGTCTTTTCTGGTGGAAATATTTCAGCTTGCAATCCCCAAGCCTTCACAAAATACCCACATATTTAGGGCCAGCATTGAATTTAAACAGATTAATAAATGGGAGTACAGAATCTCAGGAGCTCTGTGCGTTTTCCCAAGAATCAATATGATCTCTGCCTCAACTCTAACTGAATAGGATTCAATTTAGCAAGCAACAAAATCCTGCCACAGAATAACAATACACAAGAGCAACTGTTTCTATGCAGTCATTCTGAGAACAGACCAACCTAATTAGTCAGTGTCAAATAGAACAAAAAAGCCAATGTGCTCCTATGGTAAAAGTGAACAAGTATTTTGTGACCATTTTTTAATCAACTGATACTAAAATCCAGCATTGACAAGAACTTTTCAGTGTGGTTTGTATGTCTGCGTGGTTGATCTGTAAGTGAGGTTTAGAGGTTAGATTCTATAAACGAGTTCTTTTTTTGCTGTCAGTAAATTAACTTTCCACAAGCAATTCTCTATTTCAGCCCAAATAAAGCAGATGAAGTAAAAGGATTTTCTTTCATCAGGTTTAGGGAAGGGGTTTGTCAAGTGTCAGGTTGTCAGTCTTCTAATCACTTAACAAAAGGTGTACAAGCAATAAATCGTTCAGGACAAAATCAACCTTTTTAAGGTGTTTTCACTATAAAATAAGCTGTAGTTTCTGCCAGAGTAGAATATTCAATATTCAGTTTTCTAAGTGCAATACTAAATAGTGTTTGGGATTTTGTATTGGAAGGATCAGTTGTGAAAACATCACGTTAAATCTAAAACTACTGAGATCAAGTTTACCCTTGCAGTATAAGCACTTTCTTTTCTCATTAGTAATTCTAATTTTTATCCTCTTTGGTATTTTAGTCAGTAAAGAGTAGACCATTACCCATTCCCTTGATTCTTAAAAACTGATCATTATTCAAAAAGAATAAATTTTCTACTTTTTCACGGTCTTGCTAGAATACACTAAGTGTAAGGAATACAAAAGTGTTATGTTAATAACAGTACACCTCAGTATAGTTTGGTACCATCACCAGTTGTTCTGTTTCTTTCATACGTCATTCCAAACACGTTATGTCCTACTAAATAGAGTCTTCCTTTTGTAAAAACTGTATGCTGACTGACAGAAGATTGAATGTTTGTTTCCCCTTCCTCTACTATTCTGTGATTTAATTTTAACATCAGATATCTAACATGCAATTCTATAGGGTTGTATGTAGACAATACATATGTAATATATAGGTACACAATATATGTATGTTACTGCTTCCCTTTCCCCAGTGCTATGCAACTTTAACATTCACCATGTATCACTCACTCCAAGAAACCTGCAAAGTGACGCGAACAGAAGCAGTCTGGTCAAAATAAAGCATGGACAAGCTAGCAAAGTTATCTTGCAATTTACCTCCATACTTATATTTTTCATTAGATATTAAAATATGTATTTATGGTTTATTAAGAGACATATATGTATGCATAAAGAAAATATAGATAGATAGGTATTTGGATGACATTTTAATGACATAGAGAATGATCCTGAAATGATGTAAGCAGATATAGGTCTGTTAAACACAGCAAAGCAGTGCTAGTGTACATTAACAAAGGCTCAAAGTATCTCTTTGGCACATACTCTTTCTAAATACACTTTTCTCAATCACAGTTTCAAGAAAGATATTCTGGGATGAGAGAAATGACTTCATAACTGAAGGTCCTCTGGTGTCTGGCATCAACAGCAAAAACCACACACTTCTGAGGGGGAAAAAAAAAAAAAAGAGAGCTAAAAGCCTGACTTGCACTAATAGAGAAAGCTGAAGATCTTCTCTCTCTCGAGACTGAGGAAGACAGAATTATTCCATAATCACTTCTTGACATAGGAAGCCCTACTCCTAATAGGTGATTCTATGTAAATTGCAATAGCCTTGGATATTCCATGGTCTTTGTACTCTTTCAGTTTTACAGGTGGGAGGGGAGTTGTTTTCCAATCTATGTCCCTAGAGATATTTCCCTTAACTTATGAAAGCTTATAAAAAGTCTGAAAGGCTTCTCTTGTGTCTCTCCAGACATCCATTCTGCCAGTATGTGTCCTTCCTGGAACATAGCATGTTATGTGATGATGCCTCTGAGGATGCTTAGTCATTTTTCCAAAGCAGCTACCAGACTATTCCTTGGGAAATTATTCTGATCTATTTCACACTACTGCTGCTTACTAATTACTAGCAAGGAGTGACAGATTTGAACTTTGGGACACTAAATTAGAAGCCGAATAGTAAATGTTTGAGAACAGCATAACTGAGAACAAAGCTATACAGAAGTTTTTTTTTTTTTTTTTTGCTAGCATAGATCATCAGAATACCACCTTGCAGATCTTGTCCCCAGAGAGTTATTTGAAGAAAATAATCCAGCATTATTCCAGCCTCTCCCCAGCCCTTCTTTTTGGTTCTTCTACTAGATATCCCATTCCTGGGCTAATCTTCCTACTACTTGTTTCAAAATGGGGAGGAGAGAACTTAATGAAAGTGAAAACTCATTTCTCCTTTGATTAGTTACCATAAACACAAGGTAATGGAAAATTTAGTGAAGAATTTTGATATTTTTGAGTAGATAATTCAGGTTTTTCAAATAGCAAATTTAAGGTCTGCTGAACCCTGAGCCAGACCTACAAGCAAAAACAATTTATAATTGCATCTCACTGGGCAAAGTAACCAGGATGAAAAGTAGCATCGTGAGAAGTTTCCTTTACATCCAGCATCACATCTGGTGAGACTAATGCTGGTTTCTACCAGTGACTGGACCAACAAGTCTGAAGCTCCTCAGTTGCCATGACAAACATTTTACCAAATGAATCACAGAACTTTCTCACAGCTAACACCATCTGGCAGAGTTCTGAAATGCTGGTGGTTGTACTACCTTTTAGATGCAACCCTTTCTAAATATAGTAGCACAGACTATTTCCCTTTCCAATATACCCAGGTAGCAAGTGAAGAAATTTTTGAGGCATGGACAAACAACACTCAAAACATACTGAAGAAAAGGCAGCAAAAATATACAAGTAAGTGCACTGTCTTTCCAAATTAAAAACAAAACAACAAAAAAAACACCAAACCCGTAAATTAATCCCACTGTCTGCGCTGGCTTGTCATTTTTTCTCCCACTCCCATCTGTTAAGTTTCTGTCAGCTGGAAACAAGAGAAAAAGCCAGCAACATTCAACTACTCTGTTCCCTGGAAGTTGGAGCAGTCAAGAGACCAAAGTCTAGAAAGGGACCCATGTTTAGATGTATTTTTTTAAATGCATGGGTAATTTATATATATATTGCATATATGTCTTACCATCAAAAAATACAAGTTGTATAGCCAGGTCAACATGACCGTAAAGTGACTGAACATAATAATATTCAGTTATTTTACAGTCATGTAACAGGATAATTCCTAAAGGAATGCGAAGGTTACCTGTGCAGGTAACAGGATAATTTCCTTTGGCCTCTATATAGCAAAACACATAAGCCCTCTCACCTCTTTTCCCCATTAAAAAAAAAAAAATATTGGAGTCGCTTTCAGTCTCTGCAGTTGGAACTGGAAAGGATGCTTTTGCAGCATCAGCTCCCAGGTTTCCCAAGCTACCCACCTTAGGTGGTGATGGTGGGGAAATCACACTTCAGACAGCTCAGTGTCCGATACTCGCAAATACTTAAAAGAATTATTACTTCAAAATTTCTTTGATTTTTTTTTTTAATTCCTGCTTCATATTTGTGCTGGTTTATATTTTTTTAATAAAACATTTCAGACTTTTGTTCAGAACAGGGATTCTGATCAGCCAGCTCTATAAATTAATCTGAGGTCTTTACTTCATTAGTACAACTGCACAGATGGAGAATTTACACTGATGCTAGAGGTCTAAGCACCCAAGCATCAAATTAAGCTGTATAAACCATAATAAATTGCTATGTAACTAGATTGCAAAGTAACTGGCTTCTACCTACTGCATTTCTTGGTCATGGCAGGATCAAATAATCCAGTCATTTGCAATGCTGAACCATCCCTCCTAGGCATCTCTCCTTTTCAACATTTTATTTATTTATTTAGGACCAAGATATAATGGGCATAATTAACCTTTGTGCTGGCAGTGGGCCCAGCTCAAGAACCAAATGGAGAGCACTTGGCTGCTCTTGAGCCTGCCAGCATTACTTTGGCTCTTTGATACAAAGCAGGCCAAATTCCAGGTTGACCTAACCCACTACTTGTAGCAACAGCTGAGGTGTACTGTGGTGCTACTGGTAAAAAGCAGTTGGAATACACAAGTTCAGCCTCGATGTCTCCTGTTCCAGGGATCCCCAGAGATAAGAGGCAGAAGAAGTAGCAACTACTGTTCTCATCACCTGCAAAACACTGACAGATTCTTCAGCTCAGTGAAAGCTGATGACTATCAGAACATGTTAACAAGGCACAAAGAGGTGTTGGTTAGAGAAAACTGGATACCATTTGCACATCAGAATATACTGCTTACAGATCCCATATGCTGTACATCAGATCTTCTAGTACCGTTCAGTAATACAGCACAGCTGGTGTCCAAACAGCTACTTGCAGATGGGAAAATAAATCAAAGATGCTGAATGTTCCTACTCATACTTGCTATCACACAGGTGGTCCTCTTAATAAAAACTTGCATTTAAGACCAGCCGACATTACCTTTACAATATAGTATCTGATACTAAAGGCTGGTAGTCTGAGACCCTATACAAACAGACCACTCCACAGTCTTAGTTGGGCTGCACAGTCAGTACTAAAAATAAAACTGTCATAAATATGTTATTTAGAATCATAGACTGGTTTAGGTTGGAAGGCACCTTAAAGATCATCTAGTTCCAACC
>RSEF01000010.1:10086694-10132742 GCA_003993805.1 Himantopus leucocephalus | reverse complement strand
TTTCTATGAGTTATGGTAGAGCACTGAGCAAATTTTTTGTTGTCAGTTGTCACTGCCTACTAATATTAGCTAGTTAAAAATTGGTTGCAGTATTGAGAAAGCCCTAGTTAGGAGTCGGGCAGATTTAGCTGGCAAGGCCCCTGCACTGCAGCAGTGCAGTCCCAGTAGGACTGGAAGAGAGATTCCAGCTGACAAGTGGCCCCTGCAGGATCTCCGTGAACCCCTGGGTAGTTCTGCATTCAGGACTCTGAACTCAGGGTCTGTTCTTTTCTTTGGGAGTGTGTTGTTGCAACCTCCCTCCCTCTCCCCCTGAAGAGGAAATAAGATTTCGTAATAGATGTCGTGAAACTTTTACATCATTTCTGTATTGAGGAAACCAGATCCTGAATGGCAAGAACTTATAACGAGTTTTTCTCATAAAAATCTTTTAAGGAAGAAAAAGGAATTTTAAAGATAGTCAAAAGTACTCATAA
Organism: Himantopus leucocephalus; assembly: GCA_003993805.1. Taxonomy (NCBI): domain Eukaryota; kingdom Metazoa; phylum Chordata; class Aves; order Charadriiformes; family Recurvirostridae; genus Himantopus; species Himantopus leucocephalus. The sequence continues at coordinate 10,132,269 of RSEF01000010.1, read as the reverse complement.
GCATATGCGTATTACAAACATGACCAGATAAATTCCTCATAAAGACCATTTTGTGTATGGAGGTTTCTGTGAAATAAGTGGGTGAAAAAAAATGAGGGGTTCAGAGGTATAAGTACTTCAGTTTTTCTGTTTACCATTTGCCCTCAAAGTGTATTTAATTGTTCAAAATAGAACTAGATTTCCTTCTGTTTCTCGTAATTATTATTTAGTGGTACAAAATGGAATCTGGGAATACACTGAAACCCAAATACTAGTAATTAATTTATTAGTTAGCTGTGAAGTAGATAGAATGTGAGAAGAAGTAGTGAAGGCATCAGCTTTCCCTTATGCATTAACAGGAGTTACCCTAGAAGAATATTTGAGATCTGATTGACAGTGTTTATCCCACTGAACAAGATGTCTTCCCTACTTAGAGTTAAAATCTTAAAGATTGGCTTGTTCAGAAGTATGTATTTCTCAACTTCCTTAAGAAAGTATACCTATAACAATTAATTACATTTGTATTAATTTCACTTTTCTTGAACAATGGCATATAGAAGAGCTATTGGAAATTCTTTAGCTATTTTGGAATACTAAGGAACAGTTACAATTATCTCCTAACCTTACATTTTGAGTCTTCAATTTTTTTTTTCCAGATTGCAGCATCATATGGAAATGCTGTTTGTATTTTTGAACCTCTGGGTATAAATTCTCATAAAAGAAATTGTGTAAGTATGTATTTCATGATTGTAACTCAGTTTAGGTTCTTAGCAGAGGCAAAAGTCTGTTTGCCAGTTATCATATTACATTGGCACACAAAAGACTAATGGATAAACATTTTCCACCATCCATAACAAAATTGCATGGGTAGAATCTTCCACTGCATGAATCGAACTGGGGACTGCACTCCTAAGTTCACAACAACATCTTGTTATTGAATCTCATACTAGAATGACATGGTGACAAGTTGGTGTTTCTTTAACTTGAAGAGGTCGTTGGATCTGTGGGACAGAAATATGACTTATACTTGTATATGTGTACCCAGGCTTGTGTTAACAGCACAGCCATGGCCGAGCACTCAAGCATTAAATATGGCCTCAAGCCTCAAGCAGGTTTCACAATACTTGTTGCATCTATACTGCCACCACTTATGTTGTTAAAAATGTATGACCTAACTAGTTTAAAGTAATCTACAGATACGTTTGTTATGTGATGGGTCCAGATCTGGTTCGCGGGGCACTCTGTGATGCATTTAACTTTTATAAAACAATTAAAGAAACTACTAGAACTAGAGTCAGCAATCTACCTCTGGGTCCTGAATGGTTTTGCAACAGGCTTAATAGCAATTTCATAGAGAAAGACAGAAATACCGATACCTTTGTGTTTTGCTGTCAATGTCAGAAGTAATCCTTTACTGTTTTTAAACTACAGCAACTAAAGTGTCAGTGGCTTAAAACTGGGCAATTCTTCCTCAGTTCTATGACTTACAACCTGGCATGGGATCCTCAAGGTAATGTGAAGTTGGTGAAGTATTTGTTAAACATCTGTAGTTAAGAGAACTTGAACATAAATTATTTTTATTGTAATAAACTGAGAGCATGAATATGGAAATTTCAGAGTATCTGTTCTCAAGAAGTGTCGCATAAAAAGTGAGGCTACCATTAGCATTTGTGAAGCTGCTGTGCCAAGTCTTCTATGCTTAATCTTAGTTTAGGAATCACCGTGTTAAGTTGCTAAGTGACTTAAATTACCACTAATAATCATTTAAATTGAATTTTATCACAATTATAGTCAGCAACATACCCAGACACAGGTATTTATAAGATGTCTAATAATGTGTATTTATTTGAGAGCAGATGCTAAATAGCCATTCAGATATGATTTATCATTTGAAGTCACCCAAAAAACCTTGATGTTCTTTCTTAAAAGGTATTATAAATTCAAAATGTTTTCATAAAAACTGATATGATTGAGTACCCTGTCGTATTTCAAATGGACTTTACAAAGTTGAGTTTTCAACCTGTTTTGAATAGTTATCAAAAAAATATGATGACAGGCTTAGTCTTTCAATATACATGCATCATCTTGGTTTCACAGCTTTGGTATTTCTCACTTTCAGGTAACAGGCTGCTGACAGCAACTGACTTTTTGCAATTGTGGGCCCCTCCATCTAGTGGCATTCTAGAAGAAGATGAAGACGATGATCCTGACAATCAGATCAAAGATGATAAAGTTCTCCCAGTTCTAAATGACTGGAAATGTGTCTGGCAGTGCAAGTGAGTGAGATAATTTTTATTTTAAGACAAATTGCAATGCCACCTCATATATCAACCCTATCTTCTCTCCAAAACCATATTTTAAAATCTGCTTTTAAATCCGCTTAAAATACCATAAAATTCAAACAATGTAAGTTACTCCAAATAAAAATTTCTCACTTTTTCAAGTGACCTATCACCAGATAACCTAGTCAAAGGCTGACCCACACTATAGCACTGGCAATGTATCAAAATTTTCCCTGTTTTCTCATCTTTGAAAGTAGTGCTGAAATACTGGGTGAGACTGAATGGAAGAGCAGTAGCAGGTAGGTATGCTACACTGATAAAGATGAGAGCCATTTCCTGAATCTTAGGAAGAAGGTCCTGAAACTCTTTCTACCCAGTTCTATTTGAGACCCATGCTTATAAATTAATCTGCTTAATGCTCAGCCATTTCTATATATATGCAGACTTGGGAAGCAGCTGCCTACGAACCTGTTTTCTCTTGATTTTTTTAAAGCCATTTTAGATTTTGTGTCCACAAAGCACTGTATAGGCTGCTTTCCTCTTTCAGACAACTGACCCATAAGCTGTAGTCACAGACAAATAGTATCACGAATTATCTAAAAGATCTTCAATTTCGTTTCTTTCTACTATTTGTCTTGGCCTGACTGGGAGTAGAGAAGCAGGTGGGACAAACTTCACTTCTGTGATCTCATTGGATCTAGCCTAGGCTTGCCTTATGTAAACCAACTTATTTTATGGGCTGTTTTTCTGTAAAATTGAAAATATATTTAATATTTTGTTTCATTGTAGCAAATGCTTTTTATGCTTCTGCTATTTCTAAAGTATGCTTAAGGCAAAAACTATAAAATACTAATCTATTTCATTTAAATAATGAACAGTAATAGTTAATCAACTGAATACATATAGAATAATACTATAAAATAAATAGACTATACTTACAACTTGAAACTTTACTCTCGTGTTATTTAGGACTGCAGTGTCAGTACATTTGATGGCATGGTCTCCTGATGGTGAATACTTTGCAACAGCTGGGAAGGTAAGGACAAAAAAAGAATAATTAAATAAGTGTTTGCAATGTTTTGCATTTATTTGACAAAAGTAAATAGTTAATATAGAATAGTCCTGGACCATACACTCTATTGTAGTCTGAGCTAAGTTAAATTACCGTCTTATGTGTAATGCTGTATTTTCATGTATTTCTGTGAATTTCAGCAACAAGAAATTAGATTTAGCTGTGTACTCTTACTGAATACTTGAGAAACAACCTGGAAATACAGTGACAGTGATACAGATTTGTATATATATATTTTTAGATAGGGTATACTTAGATGAACTTTCAGGTATGCATAAACATATTTTTCTACTTCTGTTGGAAATAATGAGGATAAATATTAGATCATTATGATAGAACACACACGTTTAAACTGGTATAATGTGCACACCTCTGGATAAATCAGAACATATTTTCTATTCAGTGAATTCTGGGTTCAATTGTCAGTTCACTTCTATTTCAGTTTGGCATATATTTGTCAAATTGTTATTCAAGCCAAGTTTTCAATTAATAATTCTCTTTAATGGCACCTTCTCATTTGAGTGATTCCCCTTGATTTTCAAATCTGGATAGGTAAGTGTTTATTGATTGCACTTAATATTGGCTGAACAATTAGATGAATTTTAGGAACCTTTGTTTTCTTACAGTTCCTAAAGAGGACAACTGAATCATGAACTGCATTATTTTATGACTAAAAATGTACTTACAACACCTTAATAAATATTACAATTAGAATCTTTGTGGTTAGAAAATTATCAAAAGATTTGCTTCGTTCTGTATTTGTATTTCCCGTGACTATACTTCTATATAGCTAAGAATTTAACTAAGCAGATGAGGCAGATGGTTCCAGAAGTCATTTTCTGTCTGTAGGACAGCTCTATATTAGTTTTTTCATGAGATACACAGCTTTCATCATAATTGTTAACAGGGCTGCCTGTCAGACTTCCTTCTTGCAGAATCTGTGGTCAGATACTGTACTTTTTGATGATTGTCAGGAAATACTATCTTTTATCTACATTCTTGGAGTTTTGTACTTTATTCGTTTATTTACTTTATGCTGTATCTCCACTCCAGCAGCAAGTTCTGAAATCCAGGGATGTGGCATCCAGCTGCATACAATGTACTGCTGTCATACTAGTAATGTTGTCCTTAGCTGACATCAGTATAGTCATACTCCACTCACTCACCAGCATTTGTAGTATTGCTGTGTCAGTGTTTCAGTTTTGTTCCAATTAATTACATCTGTGGTGCTCAACCGTTCAAACCAGAAAGGTAGCATAAGTTATGCTGGTGGAGGGGAAGGTTGTAATATGCATCTGCTCCTCTATTGTGTGCCTATGCTCAGTAGGTACAGTGCTTTCCATGAAAGTCAGGTTTCCTGTGCACAGGAACCAACGGAGACTTAGAGCATTAATAGTCTCAGTGGAGAAACTGACTGTTCATGAGCTTAATATTGTAGTGTGAGTGGCCTATTTCTGGCTTCTGTCTTTGCAGGGAAATGGACATGGTATTTAAGCATGCATATGTGCTATGCAGAAAATGCATAGAGAACCAAGAGGAAAGTAGGGGGCCAACTGGACTGGAAGAAAAATTCCTTATGAGAGTGGAGTGTTGCCAGCAGAATATTTCTTCAGTCCTGTAACTCATTCCAGGCTGACCGTCAATGAAATAAGCAGTCTCGGAAATGGGTTGTCTGAAAAACTGCCAATAGTTCTGGGCCACAGATCAAGTTTTCATGAAGGATACCAGAACAGCAGTTTGGGATTTTCTTTTTGTGACATCTTTAATAATAGCTAGCTAACCCCATGGTTTTTTATTGCTTTACCTAGGATGACTGCCTCCTAAAGGTTTGGTATCCTATGACTGGTTGGAAGTCGTCTCTTCTGCCCCAAGAGAATGAAGAAAAGCAAAAATGCTCAGGGGTTGTCCACTTCTCATTTGTTTATTTGGCACATCCTCGAGCAGTGACAGGATTTTCATGGCGTAACACGAGCAAGTACATGCCCAGGTTTGAAAGTTTTTCTTTTTTAAAAGAACAAGCAAGTCTTTGACCAAGTATTTTTTAACACTTTGCTTAAGGTTTGGCCATCAAGAACATGTTTACCTTTTTCTGCTTATACTTTCAAGAAATAAAGCCTATCAACATCTTCGCGTAAGCTTCTTTATTACCTAGTACAATAGTGATAGTCTCGTTAACAGGTGAGATTTATTCTAAAATATGGTCTAAACTTCAGTGCTGTCTCAAGTTATGCCAGGAAGCATGGATGTAAGGCTTTGTCTTCACCAAATGGTTCTATGACATTGGAAATAAAATATTTTGTAAATTATTAGTGTTTAGTAAGCTATTTTCTGCACCTTGTTATATATATGGTGTTTAATTAGTTGTTCAATTTCACATTTCATTATTTAGTGAAAGTGCATTCTTTACATAGTCCAGCAAGTCTGATAGTTTAGGCAGTTTCATAACTGCAGTTTTATAATAACAGTTGCATTTATCAAATAATAACCATTCACATGCACTTTTGCCAATAATCTATGGGTTTATCAGCATGCCAAAAATCACTCCTGATATAAAACCTTTAGTTAGGAGAGAGGCAGAAATTTGGATGAAACAATTAACTACTAAATACTTGTATACTCCCCTAATTTCTGCTGTGTCTGTATAGCTAATTTAATTACATTGGGTAGTAACCTTGATACATCTGTCGTTAGGGGTTTGGTCTGTAATGTGTTACTCACATCATGTCTTGATGGCATCTGTCGGCTGTGGGCAGAGACGTTGTTACCAGAAGATACTCTTCTCGGTGAGCAGATCTGTGAAACTAGCACCTCCAGCATTAGCAGCACCATCTCTCAATCTGGAAAGCAAAAGGACAAAATACAGCATGCACTAGAGGTACAAGTAAATACTAATTTTGTCAAATTTTTATTTCAAGATTCTTAAAACAAATATTTAAAGGATGTAGAACTCTAAGAATGTGTATTATCTATTTCTTATAAGCATAACAGAATAGTCTGAATTATTTCATATCAGTTTTTGAAGTCTGTTACTAAACACTGAAGAAGTCGGAGACTTTGCATCCCTGCAACCAAGCTCCACATTCTTAAAACTCAATCTACTTTTTCTATAGCTAACAGTGCTGGGAAAAGGCAATGTTTAACATGAAATAGTAAGTGATGGTTTCTGTTCTGATTGGATCTGAAAGTCTGTAATTATAAAAACAGTGGAAGCAGTAAATAAACTCTCTTCATTTGATTTTTTGATTTGATTTGATTGAACTCTCTGATTTGATAATTGCATTTCCAAAAGGTAGTAAGATGGGCCTCCAAATTTCAGTAGCAGTCACATCAAGTCTGTTAAGTTTACAGTAAGAGAAAACCTATCAATATAAAAACAAGAAAAAAAAAAAAACCAACCAACCACCCCAACACTTATTTGTAGACTACTGCAATCAGACTAAGTTTTTACTACTTACATATCATGACCATCAGCAAATAGGGAGAGTGGAACCAAGTATGCTTTGGGCTGTTGAATCAGTTGTGCTTTCCACGTGCTTTCAGCAATTTTCTGTTACATAAAACTAACTCGTTATAAAATGATATTGCGAAGGTTACTGCTTTAGATTGTTGTAATCTTGTTTATGAATATTACACAAAATAGTGTGTATTTTTGTGGTGTTGTTGGAGCAGGTTGGAACTGTTAGAAGAGTTTTGCCTTTGGCCAGAAGTGATGTCCATAAGCGTTACTAATCTCTGTTGAAATCTATTTAATATAATCTTTTTGAAATTAGTCTTCACTTCATACGAGGAAATTAGAAAGCTTTATATACGTGTGAATTTTTACCTTACAGTTTTTTTAGTATTTCTTAATTTATTTTTTGTAACTATACCAGACAATTCACCATTTGAAAAATATGAGAAAAGGACAAAGGAGATCTTCGGTTCTTGTTACCCACACAGATGTATTGCCAGATCAACAGGGTACTCATGAAGTTCAGCGTCACATTTCACATCACGCAAATGCGCTCGGTCACTTCCATATAGCAGCAAGCATCAACCCTATTACAGGTGAAATACAACCATTTATTAAACTGTAATAACATATTTGCACAAAATGAAAAAAATAAATAAAGGGGGCTGAGATGCACATTCTTTGCTTTGCTTAATTGAATACAGGGAATTTGTAGGAAGACTGTTATTTTACAAGTCTGTTACTTGACATAGTTTTGTGAGACAAATGAGGCTGAACTTACTCTGAATACCTTCAGCACTTTTAAAAGCCAATTAAATTCATTTTTGCACATCAGAAAGCAAAAGAAACCTAAATTTCAAGTCTGCTTAGCATTTGATTGTTGGGTTTTGGGAGGCAATGGTATATGATGGATAAAGTATTTGCATCCTACAGAATGTGTAGTGAATGAAGAAAAAAAAAAGCTGTACCAGATTTTTTTGGCAGAAAACTAGCTGTTTTTTATAGAATAGTTCAGAATATTTTAAACAAGGAAAAGATTAAAGAGCAGTCACATGCCTTACCTAAAATCTGCCCTGAAATGACAACGCTGCAACGTATTAAATTGAGCAATTAGAACTGTTGAGTATTATTTACCATTCACATAAGAATCAATTTTCATGTAAATTTATTGATGTTAAAATAGTTACTTTTTTTTAATTAAAATTGCATGTAGAAACTTGATCTGCATCTTACCTTTTCTAATCTTACAGGCGCAAATTACGTTCTACCAGAAACAAGTTAAATGTCTTAACTAAGAAATCTGTATATGTGTGTGTACATATATATAAAGATGGACAGTTTAATACGTATCTTTTTTATTTGTTTATAATTGTCCACAGATATTCCATCAGTCTTAGCTGGAACAGCTTTTAATATAGATGAAGGAAATGGAGGCTTCGTTGTTCACTGGTTAAATAATAAAGAATTTAATTTTACATCCTCTATTGAAGTATTTATGCAGCATCTAAGAAAAATTTCTGAACAACAACTAGAACAAGATTTTGATGTTGAGGTTGAAGAGGAAGAAGAAATAGAAGAAAAAGAGAGAGGTTTACATATGAAATTAGATCATGGTAAGTAATATTGAGATATGTAGCACAAGAAGTATTTTAAAGCAATAATTAATGCAATTATTTAGCACAAGAATTACAAGTGCTAACATTTTATCACTAATGTAAAATAAATAGCTGAAATTTTGGCTGCTGTAATTGTAGGTATGAAGAATTCAATTATGTACTCTGTTGGAACACAATAGTAATATACACAGTGGGAAAAAAAGGTAGCTTTAGTCTTTCACTTCTATTTTGGATATATTCCACTGAGCTATGGAATTATGACTAAGACCTGCTCTCTATTTACCTTACAATTGGATTGTCAGTAATGACATACCAATTTATGGCAAGGTTTAAGAAGGGTTGGACATAGCTTCATTTTAATGCAACTGCACTGTTTCCAGTACAGGTAGAATTTACATATTAAATCTTAGATCACCCGATGATCCCAACTGTAGCTGTTCACAAAGGAGTGGAGAAGAATATTTTGAAATTAATGATGGAAAACATATCCTACCAGAAATATTTTACATTGCTGTGGGAAGGTCACTTGGCCTGTAAGAATGCGTAAAAAATAAAAATCGGTCTACAGAAACCAGTAAGACCAATTAGTGACAGTAACTGGTGATACAGCGTGTTACTCATAATGCTTAGGTTCTTAAAAACTAGATTACCAATGCAGTAGTTAAGTGTGTGATAATTCTTACTGAACATGCAATACATACTACTACATCAATGATCACACACCATCTATTTCATGATAACCTTCTATATACAGGAAAAACCCATACTAATTTGGAAGCAGCATTTATATAAAATGTGTGGGGTTATATAGTTGACTAGAATAATCTTAGGCAGTGTATTGCTCTAAGTATCTAGATTTTTATGGTCATATTTATTATTACTTGTATTGCATAGTTAGGAGCAATAGTCAAAGCCCAGAGCCTCCTATTTTTGTACAGACAGACCAAAGAAAGATGTTTCTACCCGCAGTTTGCACGAATGTTCTTATTAGTTAGCACTATTAAAACATTTAAAAATGCTATGTTGTTTTGAATAGAAAATGATCGGGAAATCTTTGTAATGGATAAAATGTCACATTTCTGTTGCAGACTTGTCTATAGATAGAGAATCAGAGGCAGGGACTGGTACAGGCTCTTCAGAACACGAAGATGGAGAAAGAGAGGGAAGCCCCAAAACATCTCTACTAGCAGGCCCACGCATGCCTCTTCCAACAGTTCTGTTGGATCGCAAAATTGAGTTGCTCCTAACTGAATGGAACAGAAATCCAGATATGCTGTTTACTATCCATCCTATTGATGGTACCTTTTTGGTGTGGCATGTGAAATACTTAGATGAATACACTCCAGGCATCTTTCGACAAGTTCAGGTATTGTATATTTGAAATTGTTTTATTATTTATGATCTTAATCAACGATCATTGCATCCTTTCTTTTATATCTGAACATCAGTATGAATTTAATTTTAAGTACTTCCTGTGAAACAGCTAACATTTATTCAGACTTAAGCTGGGTTGTTGTATTCTAATTGTTTTCTTTTTTGGTTTTTTTTAGGTTTCATTTTCTTCTAGGATTCCTGTTGCTTTTCCATCAGGAGATGCTAGTTCCCTTAGCAAAAATATTATGATGTATGCTTGCCCTGTCTTTTTAAAAGATAACAGTAATGCTGTACATCAGAAGACAATGGACTTTCCAGATAAGGCTCTAGGAAATAAAGGACCAAGCTATGCCCAGGACAGTGCAAATGTGAATATAATTTCTCCCATAGTAATGATGATTTCCAAACATATAGATGGCTCTCTAAATCAGTGGGCAGTTACTTTTGCTGATAAATCAGCTTTCACTACTGTGCTAACTGTATCACATAAATTTAGGTACTGCGGTCACCGTTTTCATCTCAATGATCTAGCTTGCCATTCTGTTTTACCATTACTGCTAACATCTTCTCATCATAATGCTCTATTAACTCCTGAATCAGACAGTTCCTGGGACTCTGACAGGATAAACAGAATAATGGATCCTATTAAACATGTGAAAGGTTCTTCTAGGCAGCAACTTAAAAATGCAGCAACCCGCACATTCCATGACCCAAATGCAATCTATAGTGAGCTGATTCTGTGGCGTGTAGACCCTATAGGACCTTTATCATACACTGGAGGAGTATCTGAATTGGCTCGAATTAACTCTCTTCATACCTCCGCTTTCTCTAACGTAGCCTGGCTTCCAACACTCATTCCCAGCTATTGCCTTGGTGAGTATACTTAGCATGTTTCCATATAGAGTTAACACTGAGAGTCATAGAATTAATTTGTTAAAATAAATTACTATTTTATTTGGAGTATATTTATATTGACTTTTCATCAATTTCCTTGTATTATGCAAATTAAGTATTTTTATTTCATTTGAGGTTAAGCTACTTCAAAACATTTCATCTGGTCTGAGTGTGTCTGTGGTTACTGTGGATCAGCTGACATTCAGTAACTTCTTTGTGTGAGTAAGCAGTCATCGCTATCACAAAGAACAAGGTTATCCCTTAGTGTTTTAGGCAGCTTCACTGAACGTTCCCTCCATTGACATGGTATTAATAATGCAGGTGTTCTGATGACTTAGGCATCTGGGTTGTTGGCCAGACAGAGTTGAAGGAGGCAGTGGGTTGAACAGAGCTAGTAAGAACTAGTATTTGGACCACTTGCACATCTGAATTATTGGGAAAGACTTTCAGCCAAAATTTACAGTATCAAAATCTTTTAACATGCTGGCTAAGAACTGTGATTAGAAGATCCTGAAACAATACCGAAATTCTTCAGGCCATCAGTGGTTTACAAAAGTTCAGTTAAAAGACAGAATATTTTTCAAGAAATAGACAACATTAACTTTACAGAACTGCAAACAATACCTTTTTCAGAGGTCAGGCAGTACAACATCTGATGTGTAACGCCCTAGGACAATTCTTCAATTTTCTGTGTTTAATTTTAGGGCTTTCTATTGCAGTGAGGAAAATTGTTTCTATTCAGCAATTCAGATTTTTTTTTGAATTATCATAAGGTTGCTGTTGTAGTAGTTGTCATCTTTGTATACAGTACTAAAAATGTCATTTGTGCTGTGGATGTAGCATTAAATTTTATACTAAGAATGCCAGGTTATTTTATTATGCTAAGGCCAGTCTGACCTTTGCAATGATTAAATGGGTGTCAAAAGATGTTGCACAACCTCAAAAATCCTAAACATGCTTAATAAATGCATTACATATCTTTGATTTAAAATAAATCCATTTTGTCTGCTCACATAGTAACATTCTGTACTATCTGAATCCCACAAAGTCTTCTAAACACAAATACTAGCTGCTTCCCTCTTATAAAGTAAGAGAAAAACATATATTGGAATAGAAAACCTTGTGTCAAGCCTGTTCTGTATACTGTAGAGAAGCAAAAAAGAGACTATTACAGTTTTTCACATATTATTCACTACTAAAGATATATTTCTCCCTCCACTTTTATATCTGCAATTTTAACTGGAGGGTAGAAGGGAATATTCATAGCGATTAATTTTATCCAAAGAGCCTAGAGACGGTAAACAAGGAAAGAAGCTGTAGCTAATGTAACTTCTCTGAACAGTTTACCTTAGACTCCTACTCTAAATCGTCTCTGACAACCTAGGGAAGTTAAAGTTAGCTCTTCCAAGCGCCTCCTGAGAGGTGACAGTGCAAAGAACATAACCATTTTAAGGAATGGCAGCATTCCTTTAGGTGTACTACATCCTGGGTTTTGCATGTGTGAACCATGTTTGTAAACATGCTTAGATTATTCAACTTTTATGAGGAGTTTCAGTTAGATAAATGAGCAGAAGGGAGTTATTTCAAAGGTCAAATAATAGTGTTTTAATGCACACATTTGCTTAGGTGTTTTGCTTCAGTACTTTATGAAAACTATGTTAGAAACGTATTCAGATATTGTGAAGTGGATTGTAATAGACTACCTGATGCCATTTGACTACCCTTTTTTTTTTTTTTCTTCAACTATGAAATTTTTGTATTTTCTACTAGGTACATACTGCAACTCTGCTAGTGCTTGCTTTGTTGCATCTGATGGCAAAAACCTGAGACTCTATCAAGCAGTTGTAGATGCACGAAAACTTCTAGATGAATTATCTGACCCTGAATCATCTGTAAGTTTGATGTAGCAATGGTACAAAGTATTATAATAAAACTAATTAAGGTAACAGTTTTTTTTCCCCTCCAGTGCTTTGTCTTCACTTAGTCCTGTATAATTTTTGTGCCAGTCCATGTATAAGATCTTATGCATTGTACCTTGCATAATTATGTGTTTTGCAGCTGTCTGTAAACATTAGCAGACAGAAATGCAGCTATTACTGCTAAAAGTGGCCGGACTGAAACAAAATTTCCCTGACTAGTTTTCCCAATGTGTAGCAGGTGGGGAAAGCAAAAATTGTCTGTCTTCTCAAAAGAGGGGAGTCAAGAGCAAGTCAGAAGGTGAAGAGAGAAGAGCAAGACTTAGGTGTATCCACCTAAGTTACATTTATGTATGAGGAAGGGCAGAGATGGTGGGATAGGAGGGAATCAGCGGGCTATTGCTCAGGGTAATATTAGCTCTTATTTTTTCTGTAATAAGCAATTTTTTCATCCTTTTGTATCTTTCATTTGTGTGACTAAGCAAAGTAAAGCCTGACCTTTCACTGTTGTTGTATAAAGAAGCACGTCTTTCATTTTTTCCTGTTCTTCTATTTTATAAGCCATCCTGCAAGATAGAGTCTGTCAGTATTCAGATCAGCCTGAGGAATCTGTTCTAGGAGCGATGATTGTAAACATTCCAGCAAAAATCAATAAAGCCTTCAGTTTATATATAAGCTGTACTGATTTATTTTTCTATGTGTTGTGACAAAACCTGAAGCTTTAAACAAAAGTGAAGCAGTATACGTGAGTTTCTCATGGCACAGATATTAAGTTATGTTATGAAAGGATAAATCTTTAAATCTCAACAACATCGAGTTTCCATAAAAACTGGTGTGCTCTCCCAGTGAATAGCTGCAGGCTCACAACAGTGCAAATGTCTTGCTAAATGCATTATTCGTAAGTGCCAACATGACAACAGGAGAAACCTGTTACAGGTTATGCCAACAAGAAAAATTAAAGCATCAGTTTATTGTAAATGACTGCAGTTTCCTTCTGTCTGAAGGAAAAATATACTAACTCTTCTCATTTTGCTCTGTTTCAGAAACTTATTGGGGAAGTGTTTAACATTGTGAGCCAACAATCTACTGCTCGACCAGGATGCATTATTGAACTCGATGCAATAACTAACAAAGTAAATAAATGGTTAAGTCTTTACCGGGTATCACATAAAGGTGTTTAATAGCTCTGTCAGTTAATTAACCTAATCTGTTGAAAAGAGGTAAAAGAGATGACATTTCTCTATGGTGATAATGACTGCCTTGAATTTTTGTGAATGTTGAGATACCTTGAACATTTTAGTCAGACAACTTTTTTTTTAGCTGCTAGGAGCTCAAAGCCTGTTGTTAAGAGTGTAAACAATATTTTCTAAGCATAAATCTTGATGAAACAAAACTTAACTAAAGACTAGTTTACAAACCATCATAATGTAAAGGAAAAAAGAAAATCCCTCCAAACCCAAACAAAAAGATGAACAACATTTAAACAAAATCCAAACCTAAAAACTAGAGCTAAATATTCCAAAATGTAGGAATCATAGCCACGTATGACTTCAGGTTTTTTTGTCTGTCTTGTAAGACAAATTTTCATCTGTTAACTAATCCAACTATGCAATTCAAACAAAGAGAAGGTAGTATTATTACGGCTTGTTCTTACTCACAGTGACTTTGATCATACATGTTCCAGTGCTGTTTTCTGTTAGGAAGCAGCCTGTGAAAACAATGTGTTTTACCGTTTCTTAATTAGACATCTGGATGTTTTTGACATACGTAAAGAAGTTTTTATCTATTTGTCTATAGGTTTCAATGTCTGTTGAGTATTAATCACACAGGATCATCAATCTTAAGTTCAGATTTACAAAATATTTTTCTAGAATTTTTATAGATGATTACAGGGAATACTCTCTTTCCATGTTTCTCTGGAAAAAGAGGGTGTTTTGCAACATGAAAACTTTGCCATCACTGTCTCTGGGGGACATATTTTTCTTGCCTGCAGGAAGGGATTTCACTTCCAGCAACCTCCTTTGTAGAGAGGTGGAGGTACTGCAAAGAAATCTGTTGCTGTCAGGAAGGACAGCTGTTGAGATATCAGAGAGAAGGAAAATCTGCAATTCATTCCCTTAAATTTCCTGAGCAATTCACTGCTGACGTGTCTTCCTACTGAGGAGGGATAAAAGTCTAAGAGTTTTTGCCACTGTCATTTATTCAACACCTAAAGAAATAAAACCCAATCAGATTCTAATTCATCTGTCAATAGCTGCGGCAAAAATGTTATTAGAGAATTTGTCTAGCATGGTAGATATCAGTGAAATTATTTGAATATACAAACAATAGGTTCTAGAATATGCTGTTCTTGATGTAAGAGGGAAGTGTTTATTTTTTCTGATGCATTAAAATAATTCTCAACATTATAAAAGAAAGTGATCCTCATCCGTAGCTCAATTGCACAGAAGAAATAATTGCATTAGTACAAAATGTTGCTCTACTGTTCTGGAAGCATACCTATTTCTTAATGTTTCAGTGTGGCTCAAACACACAATTGCTTCATGTCTTTCAAGAAGACTTCATCTTGGGATACAAACCACATAAGGAAGACGTAGAAGGGAAGGAAACTGAGATATTTTTCCAGCCATCACAAGGTATAGCATAAAAATAACTAACATGAATGAAGCAGGTACCAAAAATGTTCTTAAAGAATACCGAAATCTAGCTGGCATATGCTAGTTTTCTTTTCTAATGAGAATCTGTAGAATTCAGTAAAAAGTCTTTCATGTTGCCCATATGAATTATTGTTTACATGGTAATGGTGTTAAACAAAGGCATTCTACTTTGCTTAGAGTGAAACATTTTAACTTAATGACAAAGTCTATTTTTCAAAATGCTATATGTTATATATAAAAATGTGTACAAAATAGAACAGAAGTGCATTTTGTGCATCAATACGTAGTTCCAGGTGATAAGGTGAATATATCTGACTTACAAGTTAATACAATAGGAAGTAACTGGGGAATATATAGCAGACTTAAAACTTGAAAAGAAAAAGGAGGAAAGCAGGCAGGTGGAAGACTCTTCACAATGTAGCAACATAGTTCAAACTGGGAACGCAAATACATCTAATAAATTAGATTTGCAACTAATACTCAGGTTGTCTGTAAGTCAGTCTGTCTCTTCATTTTCATAATTCTGTAGCCATGAGCAAACAAAATGTTGATTAAAAATGTTATTAATGGTACTGTTTGAATATTTTGTTTTATAATCAAGCAATTTCTTTCAAAGAGGAAAACAGGGGTTTTAGTATCAATAAATTTTAGAGATTCTGTTATTGAAAATTATTTATGTTGAACATAACCTTCACAACAGTGATAATATGAAACATTTGCAGGGTATCGTCCACCACCTTTCTCAGAAAAGTTCTACCTAGTAGTAATTGAAAAAGATAGTAATGGCTGCTCTGTTCTTCAGATGTGGCATCTTCATCTCAAATCTGTGCAAGCCTGTTTAGGTGAGTGAGTGACTGTAACTTTCTTAGAGACAGACATTTCTTTTATATTATTTAAAATAAAACTTAAAGCTTGGTGTTTTATTTTAAAATAAATTGTGTCATCTTTGTCAAGCAGAAGCCTCAAAGTGAGGAATCTTCAGAATAATTTGTCAATGCAATAGAAGCAGTAAGATTCCTTATAAACATTGGTTGCATTCTATACCAATAGCGATATAAAAAAATTGTTGATAGGGTGAATAATGTACTTAAGCACTCGATTCTTTATTTTAATCTATCAGTATTTCAGAATGTTATGGGTATCTTATAATGAATAGTCAAAGCATGTAATAAAACTAACGCAGCCTGCACATGCCATATAATTATTTTCGTGTAACTTAAGCACTACTAAAAAAACCAAATCTGATTATAGGATATTCGTGCCTTGTCCTTACTTATAAACAATTTTTTAATGATGTTGGCATTTTTTTTATATAGCAAAACCAACTGAGGCTGCTTCATCAGAGAATAAGCTTAGTGTACCTGAGCAAAAGACTGTGGATTCTTCTCCAGATATATCACCTGGCATAAGTCCCATTCCACGATCTTCATCAATTGCTAATCTTCAGACTGCTAGTAAACTCATTCTGAGCTCCAGACTTGTGTATAGCCAACCTCTGGATCTTCCTGTTGGTGTAGAAGTAATACGAGCAACTCCTTCAGCAGGTAAATTTAACGTGGTTTTTTTTTTTCCTATCCAGTTGGTCCACTAATTTACCTCCTAGTTTTATAGGATTGTATCTCCTCAGCCTTTCGCGTTCTAATTTACTGATACAAGGAACATGGGACTAAAAAGGCTCTCTCAAATCATTATGTCCATGTCATGTTACCCTTTCATAAACATATCAAGTCACCACAGGAAAGCTGTTCCTGAAACTTCCTGCTCTAATAGTTGGAAACTTAACTTCTAGTCTTAATTTATTAATGAACAAGTTATGCCTGCTTGTTTATCTGCCAGCATTAATGTGTTGGGTATATAGTGCCTTTTTTTACCTGATGCACTTACACCTTCTTCTGTTTGTCTGTCTCTCCTGTTTTGTCCCGTCCCCCCCCCCAGGTTCATTTGGTAGGCTATATGAACCTAATCTTAACTTCTTTAATCTCCTCTGATTAAGGCTTTGTATTCCTCTCATTATTCTAACAACCCTTCTCTGAATTAGTTCCATTCCAGCTTATCTTCTTTGAATAGTGACCAGAAATGCAGATGATGAGTAATGTTCAAGCTGCAAGACTGGTACCAGTCTTAATATATCTGCCCTTACCCAACTCCAAATTAGAAAAATAATACCAGGTTGTAAAGTTCTCTATCAGTAGTTACACAGTGTTACGTCTGCCTTATTCACATAGGCATTCTACTTTATATTACTAAAACTAAATATGTTTGTTCTAACTTCAGGTCACCTGAGTTCTTCATCAATATACCCAGTCTGCCTTGCACCTTATTTGATAGTAACATCATGTTCAGACAACAGAGTGCGGTTCTGGAGATGTACTGTCGAGACAGACCTAAACAGCAAAAATGAAGAAAGGGAAACATACCATTGGAGAAAATGGCCTTTAATGAACGATGAAGGAGAAGACAACAGCAGTACAGTGAGCGTAGTAGGAAGGCCAGTTGCCGTTAGCTGTTCTTACACAGGGCGTCTTGCAGTAGCGTACAAACAACCCATACAGCATAATGGTTTTGTTTCCAAAGAATTTTCCATGCATGTTTGTATACTTGAATGTGAGTCTACAGGAGGATCAGAATGGGTTTTGGAGCAGACAATTCATCTGGATGATTTAGTTAAGGTTGGAAGTGTACTTGATTCAAGGGTCAGTGTAGATAGTAATTTATTTGTTTACAGTAAATCAGACGCTTGTTTGAATAAAGACAAGTACCTGGTGCCCAGTATCAAGCATTTGGTGCATCTGGACTGGGTATCAAAAGAAGATGGTTCACACATACTGACAGTTGGAGTTGGTGCCAACATCTTCATGTACGGAAGACTTTCGGGAATTGTAACAGATCAAACTAGCAGCAAAGAGGGAGTAGCTGTCATTACGTTACCACTAGGTGGTAGCATAAAACAAGGTATAAAGTCAAAGTGGGTGTTGCTTAGATCAATTGATTTGGTATCATCTGTAGATGGCACCCCTTCACTGCCTGTTTCTCTCTCCTGGGTGAGAGACGGCATACTGGTAGTGGGAATGGACTGTGAAATGCATGTTTATGCCCAGTGGAAACACGCTGTCAAGTTTGGTGATGGAGAAAGTGATGTTTTTACTACTGAAGACTCAACAACACAAGATCCACTGAAAACAAGCTTGATCGCGAAGAAGACCAGTGTAATTGATGGGGCAGGTATTGTGGATGATGTTTTTGGCACTCCAACTGTAATTCAGGATGGTGGCCTTTTTGAAGCTGCTCATGTTCTTTCACCTACTCTACCCCAGTATCATCCAACCCAGTTATTAGAACTTATGGATCTGGGTAAAGTTCGCCGAGCCAAAGCCATTCTATCACATTTAGTTAAATGTATTGCAGGAGAAGTTGCAATAGTTAAAGACACAGAAGCTGGAGAAGGAACTGGTCCTAAACGCCACCTTTCTCGCACCATTAGTGTAAGTGGTAGTACTGCAAAGGATACCATCACAGCTGGAAAAGATGGTACTCGAGACTACACAGAGATAGACTCGATTCCCCCACTGCCACTGTATGCGCTGCTTGCTGCAGATCAAGATGCCACTTATGTTTCTGAAGAAACTTCTAAAATACCTCAGGGCTCTGAAGATCATGCTAACAGAAAAACAGAGGATCAGTACTCAGACCTATTCCAGATTCAGCCTGTTACAACTGAAGACTTTATTGATTTTGAGCCTGAAAAGAGGGAGAGTAAATCCAAAGTTATTAATCTGTCACAGTATGGTCCAACTTACTTTGGCCGAGAACATGCTAGTGTCCTTTCAAGCCACCTGATGCACTCAAGTCTGCCAGGCCTCACTCGACTGGAGCAGATGTTCCTTGTAGCTTTGGCAGACACTGTGGCCACGACAAGCACTGAACTAGATGAGAACAGAGATAAGAATTACTCAGGTTAGTAGCTCACATATTATTGAATTAACGTTCTTATTCTTCCCAGCAAAGGTAAACTTAGTCCTTGGGTATTTTGGGATAAAAAAGTTGAAAGCTAGCATCACTTGTTCAGATTAGATACAGTAAGAAAGAAAAACACTTAAATATAAATCTTTACTTATATTTCATACATAACAAATAACTTGTAGTTCAGGTTCTCGGCAAGTTTAGAAACATACTTTCTTCAGACACCGCATATGATAAGTTGTGAGACACTGCGTATGATAAGTTGTGTGTATGCCTCTTGCAGGCACCTGCATGTTCAAAAGTCAGTATTTTATATTTCATAGGAAGAGATACCTTGGATGAATGTGGCTTACGATATTTGTTGGCTATGCGCTTGCACACCTGCCTTCTGACATCACTCCCACCTCTGTATCGAGTTCAGCTGCTTCACCAAGGTAATTCTTAGAGTGAAGTATTGCTTTCATTTGATCCACTTGAGCTGACAGGATCTGGTTATGTTTGATTCATAATATTATGATATTTTAATTATCTGCATATTCATTTTTGATCATATCTATTCCATTAAAAGCAAAGGTTTAGTATAGGCTTCCCTACATGCACTGTGAATAGACAGAAACATATAGCTCTAGAACAGAAGAAAGATTCTGCCCCATTCAGTTTGCAGCATGAATAAGTTCCCCAACCAGATAGCGTACAGATTGTATTATATATTTTGTTGGTTTTGCTGGAGGAATGAAGATACTGCTTTACATGAGCATGGCTTTATCTTACCTTAAAGATTATTTTATTTCATCACAGCAGTTTTTTTCCCTTGCTCAATCTGAGAATGCTGGAAAGAAAAGCAGTTACTACCTAAATAGCAGGCAGAAAGGTTTCTGACCCAGAATGGGTCTGCCTCTGCGATAACAGAATATTTTTCCTTCAGTCTTTCACCATATAACTCTAATACATCTATGAACGGGGTACTAGAAAACAATGTAAGAAGCACTGGGGAAAGGACATACCTAGTGGGCAAAAAGTTATTTCATCTGTTCCTTTAGCAGCTCCGCTTCCTGTAGCGGGAAACAGTCTCTCAGATCTACCTAACTCTTGGGTTGGAGATCCCACTTTGCATCTCTGACATACTCCATTTTCTTATTAAACAAGTCTTTTGAATTTTGTTATCTTATGTTATTGTTTAGGCCTATCTACTTGCCATTTTGCATGGGCTTTTCATTCTGAGGCTGAGGAGGAGTTGATCAATATGATTCCTGCTATCCAGAAGGGAGACCCACAGTGGTCTGAATTAAGAGCTATGGGTATTGGTTGGTGGGTCAGGAATATCAACACACTCCGAAGATGCATTGAGAAGGTACTTTTTATTGCTTACAGATTATAGTTACGTGCTCTTAGGTATGAATTAACAGATACGCATGGTGACTTGTATATAGCAGATTCCTTTGTACTCCGGCCCAGCCAGGAGACTGCATAACTGTTGGTTTTTTTCCTATGCCAACTGATGCTGGCAGTCCTGGCTTACAAATTTTGTTATTCAATAGTGAAATATAATACAATTGATGTAGGGGAAAGCCACTTCTGAAGCACCTAATTTTTCTTCCCCCATGTATTTTACAGTATGTTAAAGATCATATTAAGTACTCTATTTTAAGAATAATCTTGTTTTCAGATATACGAGACATTATATATATGTAGATTAAATAGGGAATTATGCTTTGAGTTCAGCAGTGGGTTTTATTTAACAAATAAATATATCTAAAAATATTAGCTAATAAAAACTATATAAAGGGTGTTTTTGCAAATTTTGTATTTTTTATAATGGACTAGTATAGAACATAAAAGATCTGAACTGCAAATCAATGCAGGTTTTACTCTTCTGAAGAGTCGCAAAATTACTGTTTTATACGCACCTGTATTATGTAGAACCAAAATAATACCAAATCTTATTTGTATGCAGAGTTTTCTTATGGGAGGTCTAATATTGGATAAAATGCAATATATTTTTGAGTTAATATCTAAAACTGTTTTCCATAGCTACAAATGAGATTTAAATTCTTGCTTTAGTAAGAATTGCAGCTTTCTTGTAACATGAAGTTTGATGGATTTGAGCAATTACTAGCTTTTGCTTTGAATTACAAGAAATAATGCAATCTCTGAAATGTCTGTGGAACAGAAGTACTTACTAGTTTACTAAATTTCCAAGTCATCTGCTGTAAAAATACATTTTAAAAAGTTACAGGATACTCAAAGAATCCAGGAGCAAAACTTAATTATCCAAGTACTCCAAATCAAATGCAATTACATCTGGGTCCTATACAAAAACCAAACAGTGTTCATTAAAGAAATACTTGTATTAGCTTAAGTATATGTAAATAATGGGTTGCTAGAGGAATTTCACCTACTAGTATGAGAGTTACTGTAACACTTTTAAATAAAAGATTTTTATTTGCACGTTTGTAATGTTCCAGTGTGGTTGAGAAGGGTTAATGTCTGCAGTAGTGCTGTTTTCTGACTCTTAAGAACACTTACAGTTTAATGAGAGCTGTCACATATGAATAAAACATTCTGACGGAAATTACTGTTGCTTTGTAGTAAAAATACAGTCACCTAGACCATCCTCCCTGACAGAGAACATATGTTATTTAGCTAAAAACAACCTTTATATTTTCTCTAATAATAGTAGGTTTTGTTTACTACAGGTTGCAAAAGCTTCATTCCAGAGGAACAATGATGCCTTAGATGCTGCACTTTTTTACCTTGCTATGAAGAAGAAGGCAGTGGTGTGGGGGCTGTTTAGGTGAGTTCTGCTAACTGTAAGTTTGATTAAATCTGAATTGAACCAGGAATGCGAAGCAGAACTCATTCAGGATTACAGTTTAAATTAAAGTGATGTTGTTCAAGAGATTGCATGCTAAAGTTATATAATTAGTGGTGTCCTCTGCATTTCTTTACGCAGGTCCCAACATGATGAAAAGATGACTGCCTTTTTCAGCCACAACTTCAGTGAAGATAGATGGCGTAAAGCTGCTTTAAAAAACGCTTTCGCTTTGTTGGGAAAACAACGCTTTGAACAATCAGCTGCATTTTTCTTGCTAGCAGGTTCACTGAAAGATGCTATAGAGGTATCCGCTTTTGAGAAATTAAGTTTCAGTTTCTTATTTGACCTATGTAACTGCACCCTTACAAGCTGTTCTCTGCTCACATTTTCACAAATCGTGGCAGCCCAAAGGGTATAGTATGTCCACACATGACCCCCTTGTGCTCTGCAGACATACCATTTACCTCCACACTACTGTGCAAAGCAGCTTGGAAGCTGCTCAGAAGGCCAGAGTAATTGTTCAGATACATCAGTCCTCAGTGGAAGCGCTCTTGGGAATACCAGTCATGACCCTTCTGGCAAAACTTTCTGTTTTATCAGCACAGTTAAGTTGTAGCACTCTGTTCAGCCTCCAGCTATTCTGCATGACCTATTGTTATAACTTTAAGTAAAAAAGAAGTCAGAGTTCTCTTCTGAAGCAGCTCTAGGATCCCTTTTTAGTGGAGCTGTGATGTTGCCTGCCACAAAGGAGGTGAGAGCTGTGAGCAGGATCATAACCTAAGCAGTACCTCTCAGGAGAGAATGGGAATTAGAGAACCTTTAGTTATCCTGCCAATTTATGTGCAGTATGTTTGTCTTTACCTGAGACAGAATTTTCCTCAGAGATGTAATTCTGCAGATGAGAGTGTGAAGTATATCTTACTAGTCATGTATTAACATTAAAGTTGGAAGTTACGTTTATTCTACTAGGTAGAATAAAAATAAACATCTTTATCTTCTGCCATATTAATTTTTGACATGCTGATGTACTGCTATGCATATCATAATTCCTGACATAGAAGAAAGTACACCTCTTTCCAAACACAGAAGAAAATACATGAATTAGATAATATATCACTACATTTTTGACCCAAAGATGAATATATACTTTAAAGAACAGCTATGATAAGAAAAAAAAAATCTGTTCTGTAAACATATTGCTGTTCATTTCACTGTTATTTTAAAGAACTGCCTTTCCCTCATAAAGCAATGTTTTCCCCACTTATCGTAGGTGTGCCTTGAGAAAATGGAAGACATCCAGTTGGCTATGGTTATTGCTCGTTTATATGAATCAGAGTTTGAAACCTCTGTCACGTATACCTCCATTCTTTATGAAAAGATTTTGGGTTGCCATAAGGATGGAACTGGATTCAGCTGTACTAAGTTGCATTCTGATCCATTTCTGCGAAGCATTGCATACTGGATAATGAAAGATTACACTAGAGCACTGGACACGTTATTGGAACAAACACCTAAAGAAGATGATGAAAACCCAGGTAAGGGAAAAATATTAGTCTGGGACAAACTTATTAAGACAAAGCCGAGAAGGAGAAATACTTTCTGTGTTTGCATACAGTCCCTTCTTCTGAGATGCTATTATGATGAAATCATTAATTGGCTTATGTACTGGCCAGCTCAATTTCTGCGTCTTAAAAAAAAAAAATAAATATTTTTCCAATTTCTTCCAAGGACTTGTCTCCAACCCCCCAATACCAAAATGAGTTCTGCTGTCAGAGAAGCTCAGGAGGGCCTCTCTACTACTGAATGCTGGCTAGTATTTATTCCAATGGACTTCAGTTCTCATTCTTACTTCTAGGAATTAGCAGTGTTGTAACAGGATTTCCTATCCTGTCTCTTCTGAGACTAATGTTAAGTGACACTGTGGCTATGTAGCTTTCTGTGGCATATCCCCTGCCTTGGGGAAATCTCTACCTGGCTGATCATCTCAGCTTTTCTTTAGCCTTAGCTGAGTGGAATATAATAGTGAGGCAAATGAGAGAACCTAGTATCTTCCTACACATCGAGCTTACACCTTTCATCTTTTTTGGGGGAATAAGTAATTCTTTCATTTTGTTTTGGCAACTAGACCCAAAACTGTCTTTGGTTTTGTGTTTTGACAAATCTCTGTAATGCAGAAAATACTGCAAAACAGAATAATACCATTGTAAAGCCATTTTCAATAGATGTCCTATCTGTTTAATTCCTTAGTTATCGTCAAGTCGTGCAATCCTGTGGTATTCAGTTTTTACAATTATCTTCGGACCCACCCTTTGCTCATCCGAAGATACTTCAGTTCACCAGAAGGGACTTTGGCCACCTTAGGTCTAAAAACTGAGAAAAGCTTTGTTGATAAAATTAATCTTATAGAAAGAAAGTTATTCTTCACTACTGCAAATGCTCATTTTAAAGTGGGCTGCCCTGTACTAGCTCTTGAAGTCCTTTCCAAAATTCCAAAAGTAAGAAAAAAGTCTACTGTAGCTGCAGAGAAAGATTCGTCTAGTCCTCCAATACAGGCTGGTGTTTCAGATTCCAAAGCCCTAAGGGATGATGCTGGAAGTGGTGATATAGACTGGTCAAAGCCAATTTCGACTTCCTTTGCTTTGGAGAATACTGTTGAATCTTCAGCGCAATTTGACTGGAGTCAACCAGCAGTAAAATTTGATGACGAGCCCCTTACTCTTGATTGGGGTGAAGACAAAAATGGGTCAGACGAAGAGGACAAGGATGTTGGTATAATGATGAAAACCTCAAAATCTGATTCTAAGAATGGAGAAGATGATGAGAGAACCTCAGACACCAACATCCCACAAACACCACATGGGGAGATTTCTGATTCGGGAGACACTGAGGTTGATGTTATTGCTGAACAACTGAAGTTCAGAGCCTGTTTGAAGATCCTTATGACTGAACTGAGGACTTTGGCTACAGGTTATGAAGTAGATGGAGGAAAGCTCAGATTTCAGCTGTACAATTGGCTTGAAAAAGAGATTGCTGCTATGCATGAAATATGCAACCATGACGCGGGGGGCAAAGACTATTGTAAAACTTATACCAAAGTAAATGGGGATCTGCTCGATCATGACGATATTATGGATAAGCCAGACATTGGTTCGTACGAACGGCACCAGATAGAAAGACGTAGGTTACAAGCAAAACGAGAACATGCTGAAAGACGAAAGTGGTGGCTGCAGAAGAACCAAGCTCTTCTAAGAGTTTTTCTAAGTTATTGTAGTCTTCATGGAGCACAAGGTGGTGGTTTAGCATCTGTAAGAATGGAGCTCAAGTTCTTGCTGCAAGAGTCACAGCAGGTAAAACAAATTCAACTAATTTCTCTTTACAAGTGTGAACAGTTCTGGACTGTCAGTTTTGTTAAATGATTAAGTTTGTGGCTAGATAGATGCTTCTTATGTTCTGCAAGTCCAATGGTCACAATCATTTTAATGCTCTTGGAGAAAGAACTTGGTATTTAGGTGCACTGCTTTTCCACATCCTGATTATTTGGCTCTTAAGAATCTGTTACATGACATTGAGAATTAGGCTACCAATAACTATGTTGCTGTTTATATTATAGCTGCAGCATTACATGTGTGTTCTAATGAAATTATAACTTTGATCACAATATTCTGGGTACCTATATATTAAATTAAATTAAATTCACAGTTGCTGAAATGTGAGAAAATATCATTCCCTACATCTCTACAAATAATGCAAGGGAGCTACAAGGAATGGGATCTTAGCTGCCAGGCTCAACAAATAATACCAAGTCAGACAGGGTAGTGCTCCCTTTTACTATATTATGTCATTTTCTACATTTATTTCATACAAAAAGAGGTGTTTTCCAGCAAATGTTAATGACTAACCTGAGCTACAGCAGATAATCCGATACTGGGAAAGTCATTTAACTTGTTCTAGTCCTGGATTTCTCACATTGCAAATAGGAGCAGTAGACAACCGTTTGGGTGGTACTAGGCTTAGCACATACTTTTAAGAATAAATAATTCTGTTTGTTTCCACTTGAGAAACTCAGATTAGTGCAAATTTTACTTTTGTTATTAAACTCAGACCAATGAGTATTATGTCAACTTATGCTACTGCAAGTGCATTTTTAGTTAGTTTTTCCTAATAGACAATCCCAACACTTCCTAATGAACTACATAAAAATACTCTTCCTGCACTAAATCAAAAAGTGTTCCAGCAAACTTAGCTGTCAGGTCCAATCCATGTTATTATAGTAAATAAGAAGTTACTTTTGACATAATTCACTGTAAAGTCTTGTCTGTACTGAGTAGAGAACAGCAGGAGAGGATAAATAACCCTGGAAAAACATTTAAGATGTAAAATTATGGGGTGTTTTTTTTAACTTTTTTCCTCATAGCAATAATTTTAAATACAGCCTTTTCTTTTAAACAGGAAACTACTGTAAAACAACTTCAGTCTCCGCTTCCATTACCCACAACGCTACCGTTGCTTTCTGCAAGCATAGCATCCACAAAAACTGTGATAGCTAATCCTGTGCTGTATTTAAACAACCACATCCATGATATTCTTTACACTATTGTGCAGATGAAATCACCACCGCATCCTAATGTTGAAGACGTCAAGGTAATGAAAAGCTTTCAGGAAATGCTAAATGATTTTTTACAAAATGGGGAGTGAGCATGTGAAAAATAAAACGTGGTGTTTGAGTTAACTTTTCAACACTTCCCCTTTCACAGTACTGACCTCCTCCCTTCCTTCTGGCAAACTGAAAACGCTACTTAACCACTGCTTTCTGACATCTTTTTGAATCCGGCTAGTTACCATTCACCCAAATTCTGGTCATTCTCAGGAAACTATTCCAAATGTGAATGTTCACTAAAACACTGAATTCTTAGCTGTTAAAACAACATGATCATGTACGTTAACTAATATTATCATTCTTGTCAAATCCTGTAGGGATGTTAATGAAGTAGAGATGAGAAACTGTAAGCTATGTTATAATGTTCTATTAATATAGATACTATAAACCTTAGTCTAGTGCAAATTTCCTCAAGTGTACTGGTTTTTAAGGAATTGTGGTGAATTACTTTATCTGACTCCATACGTAGAGGTTAATAAATTCTGTTTAGATACAGTAAATAGATGGGGGAAAAAAGCCAAATAGCCTGACACTATGTCACAATTAATTAGTAAGAAGTTAATCATTATTTTATACGTTTAGATCAATATTCATATTCATTAAATTAATTTGAATTTCTATTGACTAAATGAAAGTAGGGAAAAATTGGGAAACAAAATGGGTTGTCCCACTGCAAGGCAGTTAAGTTTCTAAAACTGTAACCGAAGCCCATTTACCCCTCATTTTCTGTCTTATATCAGCTGACTCCTTTTCCATCCTATGCTACAGCAAGCTTCTTTCTTACTCTAAACACTCATACTTCACATGCATTTTCTTTTAAAAGAGAATTCGGAAAGAAGAGCTGACACTTCCTAACTGCAAAACAACTATTTAGATAATTCATAGCTTTAATCTAAGGTCTAGCATTTGATTAAATGGAGAGATAGTAGGAAAAGATGGAAATAAACACAGGGTGGGTTTAAAAAAGTTTACATTTTTAAGTTTGACAGTACCATTTTCTTCACACTGTGGATTTCATCGGACTTTCCAAGAAATCGTTGCATTTCTTCTGTTTAAGAACTGGAGTGGTTCTGTTGCATTGTGAGGCAGTAATGGAGTATTATTCTTGTTACTCCTGGAGACTTCTGGAAATTTATAAGCACATAACTGAGGTAAAAAAGAGATTATAGATAAAACAATCATATGATGATTACACAAATGTTTGTATTTTATGCATATTGAGCAACTACTACTACATTGAACTGTGATACTATATAATACGGCTTCCAGGAACCATTCTGTCAAATTCGTTATCGTAACAGGACATACTTAATCACTCCTTCAGTATACTCATTCATTGTGGCAGTTCTATATTAGAATAAAGTTAATTATCTTGACATAATACTAGAAGGTTTTGACTGCAATCAAATGAACAAGCAGTTGTGATTTTCAAAGTACTGTATTGTAAACTTAAAGTAACATGCAGTTACTGTTTCCTGCACCTGGTTTAAAACTGGGACGTTCCTGCATAACACATTTCTGATGCTGTTTAGAAAGAATTGTAGTTTACTCACCTTTATATAACTTATGTATAGCTTACTGGCTCTTTTTATTTTAGGTGTACACACTTCATTCTTTAGCAGCTTCACTTTCTGCATCCATTTATCAAGCACTATGTGACAGCCACAGCTACAGGTAAAAATGGAAGTTTTCTTACAATCCTACATTTGGAGTATACTTTTTGTATCGAGAATGGAAATTCTTCATGCATGTATCTAAAAAAGGGATTCAATATCTGTGTATGGGTATAGATACTTACACAGTTTACACATTGCTAGCTTTGATACGCCATATCAGTTTTACACAGATAAAATAGCACCAATCATTCAGATTTTTTCCAATAAATAACAGGAAAATCTGGTGTCACTCTCACTTGGGATGCCTCTGAAAAATATTTGAATGCTGTTTTCCACAGCACATTCATTGCTGAATAGGGGTGCAGGGGAAACATTTGAGCCTAACACAAGTCAGGTTTCAGGCAGTTTATATTCCAGACTGGAACTGGAAGAGAATGCTGTAAAAACATTAAAAAAAAATCTTCAGAACAAATATATTATTGAAATTTTTGAAAAAGCCTTTTTCATATCTGGAGCAATGCACATAACATTAAAATTGATAATGCCACATAGAAACACTTCAAGATTTAATAAAAAATTTATTTTGCATACTGAGAACTTGTAAAATTCTTGACTTAGTCCTATAGAATTTTAAATGTTGCATTTTCTGATTAAAATGAGAAGCATGTATATATACTGTACTTTATTACAAAAATATTCGGAAATCCTTTCTCATTGGAAAAAAATTAATTTGCATTTAGCAGTCAAACAGAAGCGAATCAGTTTACAGGGATGGTTTATCAAGGACTGCTTTTGAGTGATCGGCGCAGACTGAGGACAGAAAGTATTGAAGAGCATGCAACTCCAAACTCATCTCCTGCTCAGTGGCCTGGTGAGACAAAACTAAGGTTACTTTTAGCACCACTGGACCAGCTTCACATTTCAAAATTATTTCACTGTCCTGTAGTACGATGGATGAAATGACAGATGATCAATGATGGATAAGTGTTCTTAAGTCTGATTTAGTTCTCAAATTAATAACAGCCTTTAGCTTTTTCATGTATCAAAACAAATAAAAATAAACTCTCTATATGGCAAACATCTTGCTTGAAGAAGAGACCATGATCTTTAGCAGCTAAACTCAATAAGCTGATAATTTGTCATCCTAAAATGTTTTCCTCCAGTATGCCTTACCCCCTAGCAAAACTATTTCTGTTAGCTGTTCCTACAGTACCGTCTTACACTGTGCTTTACTTGGTATAGCTATCAAAACAACTACTCCCAATGTACAAGCATAAATTCAGTATTTTGAGGTCAACTGTGGAAACTATGCAGGATTTTCATAGGCAAGGTGAACTGCCCATAGTATTTGCAGAGAGGTACAATGCAGAAATCCCAGAATCAAGAAGGCTTTTTAAAATTTTCATTTTTGTGATTTTAAGAAAAATATTAATAGTATATTTCATCTGAATAAAAGTATCATGTGGCTTTTAGTATAAGTTTAACATAAAATGTAGAGGTGAAACATTTCCTTTTTTTCCCTATTTGTACTCCTACTCATTAAATGTAGAACTTTTTGTCTTTTCTCTTTGCAGGTGTGAGTTCACTTATAAATCTCTTAAGTTCAGCTCAGGATGAAGATCAACCGAAGTTAAACATCCTACTTTGTGAAGCTGTTGTAGCCGTCTACCTGAGTCTCCTTATACATGCCCTTGCAACCAATTCGTGTAATGAATTATTTCGACTCGCAGCCCATCCTCTGAACAGTCGAATGTGGGCCGCTGTTTTTGGCGGAGGAGTGAAACTTCTCGTAAAACCTCGAAGGCAGTCAGAAAATATTCCAGGTACTTTGTTCTCTCTAGGTCATACTAATGATTTGCATTTTATACCTTTTAGTAACCCAGTAGGAGAGATTGCCTTTCTTTTAAAGACAAAAACCAAGCAAGCAGAATTTAAGTACCTACTGGCAAGAAAGCTTTTATATTAATTAAAAACAAAAAAAAAATAGTCTTGCCATTGTCATCTGTAATGGCACCCAGCTCATTTTGAATTTGTCATAAAGACTGTACACCTATTATGTTGCTAACGTCGCTATTAAATGCTTACTTATAATGCCTCTCAGGACTTTCAGTCATTATCTTTTAGTGAAAAAACAGATGGTGTAAATCAGCATTACACCTACGGTTTTCTGTATGTCAGGGATGAGTGTTATTGTTTAATGACTGCAGTAACTTGGAAACAGTATTTCTGAAACAAATTCTATTGCAAGAGATGATTTCACCTTGCACAAGACCACAGAGAAGAAATAGCAACTTCATCTGTCGGAAAAATAGTTGATGCATGTGTAAGCTCCGACTAAAACCAGAAATTTTACCAAGGCAGATGAGCACGCCTTAGTGTGCTGCATGAGGAAGAGCAAAAGTGGAGATTGAATTCAGGCTCTGGAGACAAAGGCAAATACAACCATTTGTCATAGACTCCACGCTGCAACAATACTGCAAATCACATCACATAGACTTTCAAAACAACAATAGGCTTGAAACTTATGTAAAAATTAGATGTTCTACACCAGAAATATAAACCAAAACAGTAGTAAGGCAATGCACCATTATAAGTATGCACAACAGATATTTGTCATTCCTGGAGTAACTTAAACTCATTTAGAGCAGTTATTTTCACGAGATGTTAATGTGAATAACTTATATGAAGTCATGTCTTCATTTGAGATGTGTTCTGTTTTCCTTTAACCTACAAGCTGCTACAGCTTCTGATGTTTCAGAGGATGGTAATGAAGGTTTGTAAAAACTTGCAGTGTAGATGAATGTTAGTAGTGGCTTTTAAAAAAAAAAAAAAGTTTAAAGATCTAGCTCCTTTGTAATAAAATAAGTGTGATCTTCAATGTTGCCTGGCCCATAACACTTTGAAAAACAAATTCCATGTTAATATTTTGATAACTATTAAGACATTTTAAATCATAACACTCTAAAACAGACTTCAGTTGTCAAAAAGCCTGTCTCTCTATTCAAATTTCCTTTGCTGTCTTAAGAGTTCCTTGGCTTATATTTTGAATAACTGCTGCTACTTGTGCAGCGTCCAGTTTAGTGAAAGTTTATTACTTTTATTTCTCAATAAAATTTCTCTCTTGAGAGATTTTTCAGCTAAAAGTTTTTACTTAAAAGCAACATCTCCTGAGAACTTAATCCAGGCAATAAAATATATTTCTCATGATGCATAAACGCCACAGTTATTGAATGTATCATAAGTGAACTTGTTTTATGATTACACTTACTTTATTTGTTGGCTTTGATTTCTGAAACAGTAGACGTTAGTACTAATAAAAATGGGTTTAGTTGCTTCAATTATAAAATACAGCCATTTCTAAAGATGCGATATTAATATCAGCTTTTCAAATTACCTGAATTTAGCACCACCTCTTCCATCAGAAGAAATGGATAAACATCGCCGTCGGTTTAATATGAGAATGCTAGTGCCAGGAAGACCAGTAAAAGATAGCACTGTACCGCCACCTGTACCTGCAGAAAGACCCTCTTACAAAGAAAAGTTTATCCCTCCAGAACTCAGCATGTGGGACTATTTTATGGCAAAGGTAATTTAAAATGGGAAATACAAGTTACAGTTCATAAATCATACCTCTTCTCTATTAAGTTTTAAAGGACAAAAATAACGTGAAAATTTTGAGCGCTCTTCATAGTAAGCTGCAGAATATTATCCTTGTAATAAAAGATGAAGAGCCTGCAAGTCTATTACTTAACTTTCAAAACATGTCTCTTACCGATAATAGAGATTAACACTTTCCCCCTTGCTACTTGTTTATGTTTTAGGGAAACTTATTTATAGGTTAAGTTGTTGTCATTTAAAGTCTATGACAGTGATAACTAAAGTAAGAGTTGAATATTAAGAGATCAGAAAATAGCTTTTATAGCAGACTTTTATTTTGCATTGCAGCCATTTCTTCCTTTATCAGACAGCGGTGTTATATATGATTCCGATGAAAGCATTCACAGTGATGAGGAAGAGGATGATGCTTTCCTCTCTGATATACAGATCCAGGAACACAAAGATGCCAATTCTTACAGGTTAGCAGAAGTTGCTACAGTTTTAGAATAATTATGTCATGTGCTTACCTTTGCTTCCAAATTAAAGAAAATACAGATCCTCTGCACCATCCAGTTTAAGTCAAATAATTCTAGTCTTATGAATAGATTTATCTCTGGCAATGGGATTACAGAAATGACAAATTCTCATCACAGTAACAGTTCCCTATTTACTTGCCTAAAAAAAGGATGAGGAAGTTAAAGCTGCGTTTTTTGGGGAGAGGAAAAAACAAATAAAAAAAAGCCCTATCTTGACTTTTATGATACAAAGAACATGAGGTACCACAACACCAGCTCTGGAATGGTGTTTTAGACTACTGATTCAAGCATGATCCTTAGTTTTCGAATGAGGGGCACATCAAATAGAACACTCAAAAGAGAAAATGTTTCAAGATAAAATGAAATAAAGTGGATAACCTCAGCATTATAATCATGGAGAAATATGATGGCTCTTTTATGTGTTCAAGTCTGTCATTAGTTCTTACGGCTATACTGTATAGGATTTGTATCTTTAATACCTGTGAGATTCTTTCAGTGTGAAAACTTCTGCCACGAATGCCAAACTCAAGTAATGTCTTGTCTGTATTCATCGTCATTTCATGGAGAATTTCAGGCAATGTTTCAGGGGGCTTATCCATAATTCGCAGCCTTGCAGAGGCTCGTGCATGCACACTTTTATCTGGGGGGAAAGTACAATAATCTGGGATTTGTAAAAGAGAGAAGGGGATACTAGCTGTTACAGCGAGGTGCCCTGAGAGGCATCCTTGTGTTCCATAACTGATATATGAGTAGCTTTCTCCATTTGCCTGGTAAACCTCAGTGAACCATCTACACTGTTTTTCTAATCTATATATTTGACAGAAGAAGAAAAATATTCTGCAGATAACTGTGTTAATGTTGTTTTAACACAACTAAACCTATTCTTTTTATACAGTTGGGCTCTTCTTCATCTGACAATGGTAAAATTAGTTCTGCACAATGTTAAGAACTTCTTTCCCATTGCTGGTCTGGAATTCACTGGTATGTTAAATTGCGCTTTATGTTTTAGTTTTCTGTATAAGTGACTTTCTGTCACACTTTGCTTTTTAATTTTCATTTTTAAATTTAAGTAATTTAGTACATTATTTCTTACAGTTGCCAACAAGTACATTTCCTTTCGAGATTTTTTTTTTTTTGATGGCTGTATTATTCTGGTTTTTTATACACACTGCCTTACTTTATTAATACTTCTGTTTAGATCTGCCTGTAACATCACCATTGGGCATTGCTGTAATAAAAAATCTTGAACACTGGGAACAGATTCTTCAAGATAGAATGGACCAGTTTGAAGGCCCACCACCCAACTACATCAATACTTATCCTAGTGACCTTGGTGTGGGTGCAGGACCAGCCATTCTCCGCAATAAAGCAATGATTGAACCTGAAAACACACCATTCAAGTAAGTATTTTTTTCCTAGCAAAACCACATTCTTTGATCATAGAAATACTAAAGAGTATTTCCACCAAAAGTTAAACAGCCAACAGAAGGTTAGTTTGATCTTAGTTCTCACCAGTGCTTTACAGAAACCACGTTTCCACGTCCCTTTGTTCCTTCTTATGCAGCTGTGTCCTGCAGCAGCCTGTACTTATTCTGCTGCACCTTCACAACTGCAGCAAGAAAGGAAAATAAGAAGAAAAGAGTGGAGCAAGGGCAACGGCTGCTGCTGGGAGGATTCTGTTCAACCTCTTTTACTAGTTCTCCCGTAGCAGCTGCCTCCCACCCTACCTCAGCAATGAGAGGGGTACACAGTACATGCAGACGTTGGGAGGAGGAGAGAAAAAAAGTTGTAGTACAGTCCTTGTAAAGCCAATCCTCCTGCGTTCAGACCACTGTCATGCTCGCAGGTGTCTTTAAATGCAGACAGCGAACCATGTTTTCAACTCAAAAATAGCTTGCTTTTCTCAATATACTAAAAATATAACTTTAGGTTTGCTCACTATAAATGACTTTGGATTTGCATAGTTGATACTGCTATAGGATTGTATTAAAATATTGTTACAAACATGCACTGCTTCTTTACAAATATTTGTCTTTAAATCTGAGGTAATTAATTTTATTTGGCTCATATACGAGCTAAATATTTGTGAATTCTTTTGAATATTGAAAGAAATAAGTAAGGAAATTCTGTACAGCCAGCATAACTTCAACGTAAAAGCAGTTTTAGCAGAATGCAAATACAGACATAAATATAAGTCAGCAGATTAAACTGTAGAACTCAGAAATTAGTGACATAATGTGGATTTTAAAAAAATGCAAGAGAAAAGTATCTCGATATTTGCCTTGAACAAATTAGAGCTTAAACTTTGGTTGGTTTTTTTTCTATTCTTCAAACTGGAATTTCATCTAAAGTCATTCAGAGTCTTTCTTGAGACTTACTACGTTTTGTCCACCTTTAATTGCATTGAAGCTTCCCTCCCCCCTTTTTTTTTTTCCCCCTTCTGTTTTATCCAGATCAAAGGATTATTCAGCTCTTCCAGCAAAAAGACTCTGGCATTTTCTAGTGAAGCAAGAACTTCTTCAGGAGACTTTCATAAGATACATATTCACAAAGAAAAGAAAGCAAAGTGAGGTAAACAAAGGATGTAACTTTTTTTTTAAAGGAAAGCTCAATTATAACTTTTCCTTAGTCTCTTCAGTATTTCTTTTAATTTTTCTTCCCATCTTTTTGTTGGCATTTCAATTTCCTTTCTTTCATTTAACAGTGTTTGGATTTTTTTTTTTAAATCAACATGACTGTCATGTTGTTTATTGAAATCTCAACCGAACCAAATATTTTTAGACAAGACATATCTCACCTTCCCTTTTATGTATTTGAACACCACCCTAATAAAGAAACAGAACATTTGCAATAATGGTAATAAGTAAATAAATTTGAGTATTCATATAATATTTTTTGTGTGTCATATTGAAAAAGAAATTTAAATGAGCTATTACTTTGTGTATATGTATATATGCACAAGTAATATATACATATAAAAGTAATATTATATAGTAATATATAATATGGGGCTTTATGAATTGTACCAGTTACAACTGTAATGAGTTCTAACTGAAAATTTAAACCAACACATAAGTACCATGGGAAATAAGTATGCTAGATAATATCTTTTAAGAATTCCTGTAAGTATGGAGTTTGTGTGTGTATTATCCCTCCATTTATTTACTATATCATACATTTTGTGTTCATCTAGGAGACATTACATTTTAAGTGAGTTTGTTTAGATTCCTGTCTTAGTTTCTGTGCCTTTTATAAAAAGTTAAAAATACATTTGTCATCATTTACTGACAGAGTGGCCTTTAAAAATCTAGTTTGGAATGTTTCATTCTTTTTTTATATTTGTTTGTGCATGTGTTTTGTGTTTGTGACTGTGTGATGTTATGTAGTCTGTAGAAGATCGTGTGGAGCAGGTCAAACAAAACTGCGTAGCAGAAGATCACAAAACCAAGGTAGTATCCCTTCTCCCAAACCTCTAGCACATTCTTAAAAGTTCTGTGGAACTGGCTTTTCTTTCTCTAACGTGACTAACAGAAGCTCTATGTTCTGTGTAGTCTGTGTGGCAGGCTTTTAATCGGTGAATTAACGTGGGATGCTCTGATAATTGGAATGAGTGAACACCTTGTAAATAGTGTTGCACACACAACTTTGTGTTTCTTACACTCAAGTATAACTTCTGGCTTCTAGAACACCAAAGAGTACGAGAAGTCTAAAGTTTAGCTTCCTAAACAATGCTGAGGCCACTGAACTTTTCTTGCATGAATTTTGTATAGATTTTTGCAGTCTGAATGTACCACTACAAAATGGATTTTCACGCTAATTGAAATTTCTTGTACGTGTTTTGTAGGTTGAAGCAGATCTTGGCTACCCTGGAGGAAAAGCAAAAATCATTCATAAAGAATCAGATATGATAATGGCATTTGCAGTTAATAAGGTAAGCCTCAAATACTACAGTAAGCTTAATAAAAAGATCTTAATTATAGTTAGTATAATTTTTCTATTTGTGCTGCATAGGCAAACAACAATGAAATTGTTTTGGCATCTACGCATGATGTTCAAGAACTTGATATTTCAGCTCTACTGGCCGCTCAGTCGTTTATATGGATTGGAGAAGAATATGACAGAGAGTCTAAAAGGTAGGATTGTTTCTTTGTGGTTATGCTAAAAGTAGTAGTTTACTGTGAGGCTGCATATATAATACCTGTGTAAGCGCAAGTGGATCATACAAAAAAAGTTAGATTGCTTTACAAAGGAGTGAGGGAAAGTAAAAGAGTAATTTCTATCTTTGTTTTACACATGGAGAATCTAAGGTTTTGACAGGTCTGAGTATTTTGGGCATGTCTGCACTGCATAGTGAAGTAAAATCCCATGGTGCATAAGCTAATAAAGGAAGTGCTACCTTAGAAACGCTGCAGTTGCATCATTGCAGTCTT
The DNA here is from genome assembly GCA_003993805.1 of Himantopus leucocephalus. Classification (NCBI taxonomy): domain Eukaryota; kingdom Metazoa; phylum Chordata; class Aves; order Charadriiformes; family Recurvirostridae; genus Himantopus; species Himantopus leucocephalus. The sequence continues at coordinate 10,095,417 of RSEF01000010.1, read as the reverse complement.
GAGGCTAGTAGCGGTAGCTGATGCTAGTTGTGTAACGCAACGGCCTGAATTGTTGTCTCCTCCATTATCACGCTGAGAACTGTGAATGTATCAGCTGCAGCAAGCGCTCGTCTGTACCACACTGCATTGCACAGAACAGAGATACATATAGACACGCAGCTCAGGAATATTCCAACAGTATTCTTCTCAAGAGAACATCTCCCCACCACAGTTAGGATCATCTCTTGAGGTTAAACACTGCTAGCATTGGAGCTTGTGGTAAGTGTTTGTACAGTGTAAGTGCAGGAATTACCCATTTATAGTCTCATTGTAATCACTTCCTCTACCCACTGCCATTAGGCTCTTGACAATCAGATAAGCAAACAGAATTGGTAGTAAAGAAACATTTGTTTAAAGCAGAACGCTGCTGCTCTTTTACAGTTCTGATGACATTGACTTTCGTGGTTCTACCACAACACTCACTCAGTCAACTGCACCATCTTTTGGAGTGAATCAGATGCAACCATCTTCATCTATGCCATGGCTAGGCAGTGGTCAAACTAGCACTGGAGCTGGTGTGGTAAGTACTTCTGGTGTGTGCAGCTTGGGAGACTGTTACTTCTTTCAGTGTACTATTTCATAGAGAGACCTAGTGTGCATTAGTCACCGTACTGTTAATTCAATGTTGACGTAAAAGGCCTAGGCCTGGCCACAAAGAAGGCCAAACTAAGCATTTTCTTGTATATTGTGGCACAGAATTATTGTGACATAGGAAATAATGGGGCAATCAGGTTTTTCTCTTTCATGTGGGAACTATGAAGTAGGACCTGGAGTTTCTGGGAACAAAACAAACCAAACAAATAAAGCCAACCAAAACCAGAACAATCCCAAACTTTAAATTCTTGCATTGTGACTGATATCAAAAGCATACACATCACCATGTGCTTTGTATAATAGAAGATAATATTAATACTGTTTGAACTTTCATGTCTGTAAAAGCTGTCATAAACAGGCTTTAATTACCATACTGCAACTAAACATAATTAGATGCAACTAATATTAGCTTAACTGGCTTTTTTTAACCAGGGGACACTTACTATGTAGTTGTATAAACAAAATCGAAGAGTTGTTTGTCTCTTTTTTTCAAAATAATTTTAATTTTTTTTATATGAAGCTTATTAAAAGAAATCTGAATAACGTCAAGAGAATGGCTTCACATCCAGTCCATCAGTATTGTAAGTGAATCACCCTTACTAGTACAGAGTAGATAATTTTCTATAAAATACTGTACTATTAATGAATATCTGTCTTTCAATCTTAGATCTTACAGGAGCACAAGATGGTAGCGTTCGAATGTTTGAGTGGACACGGCCACAGCAATTGGTATGCTTCCGGCAGGCTGGGAACGCCAGGGTTACAAGAATGTATTTCAATTCCCAGGGCAATAAAGTAAGTACAACATTTAGGACTTTTCCTTTTTTCCTTCATAAGGAAACATTTGGTTGTGCTGTGACCCCTAAAACAGTTGTAACTGGTGACACACAAAACTGTTAAGATGTCCTAGAATGATGGCATAAACACTATCATATCTTTCATTTTGGCTGCATGTGGAAGCTTTGGAATAAACGCTGACCCTTATCTTCCTTTCTCTACTGTCAGCTTCACACTGCTATCCCATTTGCCACATTTTCAGACTTTTTGTTCTCCCTGTTCCGAAATCTGTGTTCATATGTGGTAACCTTTTTAAATTAAACATTCCAGAAAAAATATTGAGCTTACTTATTTTGTAGGAACAAACTTGTATCAATCTAGGCACAGGTCTTCAAGAAGCGCTTCCCACTTTGCATTCTGGCCAAGATAAAGTTTTGACAGAATGCATTTCCGAAAAGACATATCATACAGCCTATTAGTTGAAGCATGCAAGTGTACCGCAGTACAGTGGAGAGCAGAGAGGACAGAAGAGCTTTGGCCAGAAAAGATTCTGTGAGGTATGAGAGATGCAGAAAACAGCGTGGACAAAGAAAGAAATTGGGACGAATACCCACCTCTTCAGTTTTCCATATTGCCCATTCTGTTACTCTAGCAGGTCTTGTCTGCATTTTACTGACAAACTAATTTTATTATAGTTAAAAGCCATAAAAAGTTAACTAACAGAGTTGGGGCATGACTGTAAGATAGCTATAAAACAACAAAAGCTCAACATTTAGAAATAGCTGGAAATAGAAAGCATCTCCCAGCATATCTATTTTCAGGTAACATAAAATATTATTTAAACTTTTTTTTAAAAATTAGTGTTTTGGCTATGTTTTGAGGTATTGCAATCTTAACATTACATGGGAATCAATTTTAAGTAAGAAATTAAGATGTACTAGTTGTCCCTGCTGCTTCACGTGGAGGTCACTCAGGTAGGACTCAGGAAACCTGACTCAAAGGAGAAAATGTAAAAAAAATAATTCTAAACATTTCTAACACCACTTTGTAAAATGTTTATAGGTATAGAATATACAGTATTAACTGTTATGCATTTTGGTTACAAATATAACTCAGTCATTTTACCATTCATGATACAGTACAGTCCTATAATTGGTCTTATCGTGCTTTTATGGCATGCTGTCATGTATCTTACTTTACTAAGCAATTGTAAGTAGAGTCCTGGAGTAATGATGCCTTTGTAAGCGTGAGCATTTAAAATTAGAATTTGAAAGATAAACTTCCACACTTAAAAAGCCTCCGTTTCCAGAAAAGAATTAGGTATGTAGGACAGCAACAATCATTAAACAAGCGGCACTGAACTCACTCGGCTTCTAAACTACTTTTTTTTTGTACCTGAAAATCATTGTTGTTGACATCTAATGCGCAGGCAATGGTTTGGGGTTTAGGTCAGTTTTTTCCTGAAGTCCGCTGTTTACTGTCATGAAGTAAGCATTTGGTAACCGAGTGCATCATGCTAATAAATGCAGTTCATTCCTTGCAGTGTGGCGTTGCTGATGGTGAAGGATTTCTAAGTATTTGGCAAGTAAACCAAACCACCTCAAATCCTAAGCCCTATCTGGTAAGTAGACAGAAATTTTTATTTTTATTTTTTTCTTTTTACAGAGGAAAGTTAAGTCTTTGAGACTTCAGACAAGCCAAGAGCATAAGAGTTTCACTGAGACATTTTTGATTTTGCTGCTTTTTAATTGGCATGCTTTATCAAAACAACTGTAGCGTTTCAATGATACATCTTTGGAAAACTAGCTGTACAGTAACCAGAAGCTGCAGTGTAATTACAAATCCTACTTCAGCATCACTCCTGATAAAATTAAAAATCAGAGCTGACAGTAATGACTTTACAACCTGAAAACTTAGTAAAAATACACTCTTCAGTTCGTTGCACTGCTTCTTAACAGTACACGAAGACTGTTGCTTAATTTGAAATTCAGCCTATTGTAATACACTATATTGTGGATTTATTATAGTTCACTTATTTTAGTATCTTCTATACTGGATTTTTAATCCATTGCTCCATTCCCTGAGGTGTCAAACTGCATTGCCCATCAGTTTTTAAACTTTGTTTAAAAGACTGCTTGTGTTACGCTATCAGCGATATCAGGCTGATAGTAACTTTTGATGCAGACTACAACTGGTAAGATTGCATCTTTTGTTTGTTTTGTCTTAATAGAGTTGGCAGTGCCACAGTAAAACCACAAGTGACTTTGCATTTATAACCTCTTCAAGTCTAGTTGCTACATCGGGACAGTCCAATGATAACAGGTGTGTTTAAAGAAACAATAAGGAATTTCACCAAAGCTACCTATCCATCTCCATTAACTTGCTAGCTCTTGTCCATTAATGTGTGGCTGACATTTTCAGGCGTTGTTACAGCTTGAACTTGCCAGGTGATTTCTTTGACCATCATTCCTTCAGTTGTTTGTTTCCCAAATTTAGTTTTTGTGAAGAGTGGTCAACAGTTAAATAGTTTTTCTCAAGGTATATTCCAAATGCAGCTAGTTTGATGTAATGCTCTTGCTGGGGGGAGAAATACATTCAGCAAAGGTAAGGTAATTCTTTTTCTCTGAAAAGAACGATTTCTATAATTTTTTCATACAACCCAGGATTAGTACACATCTTAAAGGTAGCAAGTATAGTTCCGCTAAGAAGCATAAAAGAGCATAGAAAGAATTAAAGCTCTTAACGCTTTGCTTATGCTCTTCAATGACTGCAGAGAATCAAGGGCTCCTTGTTCAGTTCTACCTTCTCAGCTTTGACATAAAATGTGAACACTCTGAGTCATGTCACCCCATGAATCACTTAGCAGCAGGCCATAATGATTTTTTTTCCCCCCTCAGAAACGTGTGCCTCTGGGACACTTTGGTTTCATCTGGTAACAGTCTTATACATGGTAAGCACTGCAGTGAAAATTAACCTTCTACTTCATATTGACTAAGGAAATATAGCATGTGTATGCATTTGGGGCAAGGGAAAAAGTCACACTGTGGAACTGGTCTCAATATGCGTTGCACACTAATGCAGGCACCAGAACTGCTACAATATACTCTCTAGCATGATGTTAATCTGTTCTATATAGAAAAATATGAAGAAACAATGTCACATACAAAGCTGGTTTTGTGACAGACTTAATAAAGTCTGAAATATTTGAATACCATGCTGGGGAAAAAAAAAAAAANGGGAAAAAAAAAAAAAAAACAAACCAAAAACCAGCTGACTGATTAAGGCGGCATTATTGAACTCTAACATGTATGCAGGCTTTCACTTAAACTGTCACTTAATTAATATATCCAGTACTCTGTTGAAGCACAGAGGAAAAGACAGGTGTAGGTGGTAGTAGAAGCAACTTGTTCTGTCTACTGTCCTTGCCTTTCAGCACTTGGACTGGATTCTTAAAAAGAAGTTTATGTCTATTTGACACAACGGTTTAATTTTTATGTAACAAACTAATGCAAAATTCTGTCACGTTGCACTGTGAAAGAAAATACATACAAATCCAAATATAATATCCTGGACTTTTAAGAACAAATTCAACCATCATAAACGTCTGCAAACAACTGCACTACTTGAATAAGCAATAGGTGTGTTCCGAGATTCATATTTTAAAACTAGCAGATTGCACAGAAGTTCAGCCTCATTGTAAAGAAATTGAGTCAGGGTTCCTATGAAAACTATGTTAGGAAATGAGAATATAATAATACATGTCTATAAGGTAATTAATATTTACTTTATTTTTTTAGTTCAACTATACTATTTTTTTAACTCAGGAATTTAATTGAACTTGATATGGTGAATTTTATATTTTCTCAATTTTTAAAATGCAGGTATGTGTCTGTATGCTAAAATAAATTAGACTGCATTAGATCTGCGTAGCTCTTATGAGAGCAAAAAGTTGTCAGCTGATATGATTTTATCCATAGGAAGGAATGTATATGTCAAGTTAGAAAATATTTGGATAACAATTTATAAAGAAATGCATTTTAAGATCAAAAGATACTTACAGTTTCAAACCTATTAAATTCTGACATCCTCCTTCTTCAGCCTTCACTTGTCATGATCACGGTGCCACAGTACTTCAGTATGCACCTAAGCATCAACTGCTAATTTCTGGAGGTAGGAAGGGATATATCTGCATCTTCGACATCAGACAGAGGCAAATCCTCTACACCTTCCAAGCGCATGAATCAGCTGTTAAGGCCCTTGCACTGGATCCTTCTGAGGACTATTTCGTTACAGGCTCAGCAGAAGGTAACATGAAGGTAAGGTATCGGAGGAGCTGAGTTGTATAGGAGAGTATTTAGCTGAAGTAATGGATTGACATACGTTGATCAGCATGCTGTAAATAGCCAGATCAACACAGGAACAAAACAAAAGCAAACCCCAAACCTACATTTGATATACAGGATGCTTGCTTTACGGTTATAATGTAAACTTACATTTGTCCTGGTTTGAGGTAAAGCAAGTAGGTTTTGTTCTGCGCTAAAGAAGATTAAACGCTCTTTTTAAACTTGTGCGACTGAATTTTAAGTACATAAAGCAAAGTGCATGACTCTGAAATCTTTATTTTTCTCTCTTAAAATGTTCTGGTTTTGCCTTTGGCTATTTCTCTTCGTAATACAGGGGGCACTCAGTAATTCCACGGTTGCGTAAAGTTTCTGTAACACTAAGTTGGTTTTTCTCTTGATGCTGTAGCCCCAAACAGCTCCTGAGATATCATAGTAGTATGAAACAAACAACAACAAAAAACCCAAACAGAGGTACAAGCCCTGTTTTTAAAGGGCTTATTTCCTGAATACTAAAGGAAGGAAACACAAGAACATGGTAAAGAGAAGGAGAATAGTTTCTTTCCTTTTATCTGGGCTGCGTACTGTTTAATAGGTGCTTTCTGTGCCTCCGCACACTTCATGGCCTGGTCTTGACGAGGGCTCCTGCAACTTAGGACACAACAGAGAGCTCAGGCAGCCGTACTACCACTCTGCGTGCTTGTTAATTATGCAGTGTTCCTTAGCAGAAAAGCATTTCCACCTGCTAGAAAGCTGACAATAGTCATCTTGGATAAAAATGCAACCTGTCCATTTCTGCAGCTTCGTGGGGGGAAGCTGGGAGGGGCACTGCCCACAGCGGGCAGCCTCAGCCTGCCAAGTAACCAGCTCGTCCACATTAAGGTAGCCTTACGCTTCATCAGGAGCCTCTCAAGACTCTTGGACTTGTAATTGTTGTGAATAGACAATAAAAAATACCCTTTATCTTTGCTGATCAGGGTTTACAACAGCCAGGAATCTGAAATACTAGGGAAAAAATACAAATCCTAATTTTAATCTCCTTTTCTCATTCTTTTGATACAGGTATGGAGACTGACTGGCTATAATTTAATTCATTCGTTTAAAAATGAACATGCTAAGCAGTCCATTTTCAGAAATATTGGTGCTGGTGTCACCCAGATTGAAACTGTGCAAGGCAATCGTATCTTCTCCTGTGGAGCAGATGGCACACTGAAAATGAGGGTTCTTCCCAATGCTTTCAATGTACCTTCAGGCATTTTTGACATTCTGTAGTGTTATGTGAGCTAATCCTGGTTTTATATAACATCCCTTTAAGTAGCTAAAATCGCGGCGAAACGCACTGTGGAAAGGAAATGTTCTGTTTCCTTTCCAAGCAGTTACTGCAGCATTAAGTATTATGGGCTAAAAGATTAAAAAAAAAAAAAACCAACAACTTTTACAACAGGTATATTTTGAGTATGCCCATAAGGATCAGAGTGGTGGAAATGCATGTACGGTCTTGTAAAAGCAAAGAATTAAACCCAGTACAGTCAGTCACAGGCGGGGTTATTGTTCAGTAACCCCCAAGCTGCAATTAGTAAGTGTATTGTAAAGATTCTGATAATCATCAGTCACTTAACAAGCACTGTGGCTCTACAAGTCAGTAAGCATTTCTGATGTGATTCTGATTATTTTTATTCCAGTTTTTCCCACTAATTGAAGCATGTGTACAATTTCTCATTGTAAAATAGTTTAGTTTTAATTAAGGGTACTCGGTGTATTTGATTTTCACAAGAAAGTGTAATGGATGCAAATGCCGTGGAACATGTGCAATCAAGAACGTACTGAGACACGTATCAGTTTATGCTGAGATTTTTTTTTTCCCAGTTAGTATTAATACACAGTTGATACTGTAACTTGCACATCAACACATTTTTAAATGTAATGTTTTTTAATTTGCACACTATTTTCCTTTCTTTCTGACAGCTATGTTTTCTATTGGGCACCTGGCTTTACTTTAGGAATGTATTGTAAGCACTAAATGTTTGTAGTGGAGACATCCATGATTCTAGTCAGCCTTTAGTTTTGAATTTCATTTGTCCAGAAAATACTTCATTAAGTGAAGCTGTTAAGAGAATACCCATGGAACGTATAATGCCACATTTCAGATGAATGTCAGGCTTTACGTGGCCAGCTAGTAAATAGTGGATAAAACTGGTAATTAAATTATTACCACAGTATATTGTATAAACTATGCAGAGTTCAATATTGTTTGCTTGTAATATAACTAGCTACTGTTGTCAGATGTATTTTTCTGTTGTAAACAAAAAACATGTTCTTAAGAGACTGGAACGGATGTCTGCGTATTTAACTGTTAACAAACTGTCTTATTCCTCCAATGAAAATTTTGATGTCTGTGCTGTATTGTAAAATATACTAAAATAAAAAGCACCTTTCTCCAAAGGTGGTTTTAAATTGCAGACTGTGAAGTACAGGAAATATGAAAAGAAAGAGGAGTAAATGTCATTGTTTAGTTTTCCCTTTGTAAGTTAAATAAATTACTTTTATTTCATGGAACAGTCTATTCCAGAACTCTTCCTTATATTTAGATTTAACTGAACCTCCAGTAGATTGACTGGATACTGCCTGAGCTAGCTTTAATTTGACCTCAGACTGTACTGAGATAAAAAGGATTAGCTGTTTACATTTTCTTTCAGCTGTCCTAGAAAAGCATAAGGTTAACAGAATTTAGTTCTTCATTTCCAACAACAGCAGCTGCAAGACACACAGCCTGGTTCCGTCACTGAGAAAAGAGGCAGAATCTGCTGGACCTCCTTCTCCAAGAGGTTGATCCGAGTGGTTAAACAATGACATTCAGAAATTTACCATGATTTAAGATTGGCACGTTATCTAGAAACTGTCACATCTGGCTTGAACTGTATTTGCCCAGGTATATTGCTGAGCTTTTTTTTTTTTTTTAGCCAAAAAGTCTAC
>RSEF01000010.1:10052532-10086594 GCA_003993805.1 Himantopus leucocephalus | reverse complement strand
ACAAACCAAAAAAAACCAAAAAAACCCCAAACCACAACAAAAAAAACCCAGAAAACCCATAAAAAACCCTACCAACTAAACCCCCCACCCCACAAAAGTCAAAAGAAGCCCACAAACACAAACCTGTAGCACTGGACTATGAACTTTTGCACTCTTTTATAGGTATAGACAGAATTCTTGGTATATGAGTTTTGATGTATATACTGGTTCCAAGTATTAATTATGCCTTTTTGTTTCCCTCTGCATCGCTCTCCTTTGCATGCAAGGCCTGAATGCTGAGTTTAGTTCCCAAATTCATTAATCCCTTTGATGGTGCCTGAATGTCACATAGGTATTATACAGCTCAGTACAGTTCAGGGTTTAAGTAATACTTTGCTTCTAAATATTCAGATGAATTCCGTGAACTTTATGAATATCACTTAGAAATTCAGGTAGGGGTTTTCTGAGAGTGTGATTTTAAATACAGATACACAAAGCAGCAGTAGGGATTTATGTTTCAATGTTGAATTTAGAAATCTGAAATACCAGAACAAAACTAAAATCAAAAAATTCCTATTATTTCTCACCCGTAGCTCTCAAAAATTTGAATGTGACTGGGCAATCTCTGAATTAAGATTAACAACAAATTAAGTCCTTAAGCACTACGATGAATACATGCATTCCTGCTCCAGATATTTTATTTTTCTAAGAATAGCAGCAAAAAAGTATACCCTTCATTTTATGATTTCATTTATATGGATGAACATGGGGAGAACTTGTTTTAGAAATATAACTATACTTAATTATAGTAAGGTATAAGCAAGTTGTAGTGGTATAGTTTACAGGGCAGTGAGGGGCAAGGAAGCGGCTGTAGCAACACAAGCAACTCAAACACTGTTAAAAAGGGAAATTTAATCACAAATTTTACATCTTCTATTTTATACCTCATTACTTTTCTTCCCATGCTTCATATACGAAACACAATTTCATATATAATCAATATTTAGTAATGCCATTATTCCCATTTTCCTTGTACTTGGGCTGGATTTTGCTTTTTATTTCACTGGACTTGTCAAATTTGAAGCTTTCTGCTTTTTTTTTTCCATTTAAACAACTGTTTCCATCCCCGTTATTTTTAACAGCTGTATATCTTTGTCCAAAAAAAGAGTTCACAGAGAATCAGTGGAAAGTATTAAGTGAAAATGACAAAGGTATTTGTACACAAAAGTTCATTATTTAGACATTTATACTAGACCATAATCGCTGACTAGAAAATGATTGCAGATAAGATGATTGCAACTGAAAGTTATAAATAGTCTCTGCTGAGCACATGACCATGGAATAATCAATGTACATTAGATGTAATTATTGGCTGAATAACAGGGGAAAGACAAAAGCAAGTCTGTGCTAACTGTGTGCCAGCTGCAATATTGAACAGCTATTCTTTTAAAACGATGAGTGGCCTATATAATTGAAGCGTGCGTATACAAAGGCCCCTGATCTCCCTTTTGTGCACACTCACAAACCACCATCAGCGAACAGAAAAATAGACCAAGTGAAGAGAACCCTGTGTTTATATCATATACCTTTAAATAATCTATTTAGTCAAATATGGATCCCATACATGACATTTTAAGATATATTCATCTGCCAAAATGTACAGGGTATACCATTAAGCTCCCATTCTCCCACGTATACAAATTCTTATCTCTTAGACTGTATGAAAGCATGGCAAGAACAGACTGTGAAGACCGCAACTCAAACCTTGCATCAATCTGCTTCTCTTTCAGTAAATCAAAAGCAAAACTTACTGTCATATCCTTAGTATCGGTAACATACATAATGCCGCATGCTATGAATGCATTACCAGCCTTGGACTTAGGATATGTAGTATTGATATGCCGAATGACTGAAAATGTCTCTTCATCAATATGTGCGACTATTATATTTTCGTCAGTGCTTGAGGCATATATAATCCAAAGACCCTTCTCATCCACTGCTACGTTGAAATACGTCTTCGAGTTAGAAAAGAGGTAGTTACGACCATGATACAAGGCATTTTCAATTAGCAGCGTGCCCAACGATGCTTTATCAAGCCCAAGTCTGAAATGAGATAAAGTAAGGATTCAATATGTTGTGTTAAAAACTCATTTTTATACGCACTGGTTGATTGAATGAATTCAGAGTACATTATTACTCATAGAAGCATTGTTGAAAATACTTGAGTTCAAGGACCATTCTGATGTCTTTTAAGATCAAGTATTCCACTCAAAGCACCTTCCAAAACACCAGGAGAAAATTCCAAAGTAATAACCAATCTAAAAGACGCACAAGAGCATGAACTTGCTCGGGTAGGTTTCACTTTATTTAGTCTATGAGCTTCATTATCACTAGGATGAAAGAAGCAACTGAAAGGAATGGGTATGAAAAAGAATTAGATACCAGGTGAAGGCCCAAACTTGTGAAATCTGTACAGAAGTTTGCTTTCTACTAGGTGGGAAACTAAAGGGAGAAAATGTGATTGACCAACCCAGCATGAATTCTGGGCAGGTTCACCTAGTCTTAGAGTTCCTCTTTTGAAAACAGTTCAGATAATGCAGTGATTTGCTCAAGTAAACATCAAAGGAATAAAAACCCTGCTTTTGCAGAGCCAAAATTCTGACCTCATGCTGGCCTCCAACAGGACAGCCTGAATGTCTCATCTCTGATGTATAAAATTGTTTTTATTCCTTGAAATTCCTTAATAGGATGATAATCGGAGGACAGCGGCATTGAGCAGCTAAATTGAGTTCCTCTGCTAGTTTAAAAGGGTAATCGGCTACTATCAAGACACATTTGCAGTTAGCATTTAATCACTGAATAACACAGCGCTTTAGCAAAGGCGGAGAGAGTATGCTTTATCCTTTTAAGTAATGCCTTCTGTAATGAAGCACACTTCATTGTCTGACTTCTAACTGTATAGGTCCGTTCCTCAAATAAAGGAAAAACATTACTCAATACAGAAATGTGCTACAGTTACAAAAGTTTTCTGAAAAAACAGGCTTAATGACAGGAACATTTCAGACCCAGGAACAATAGAAGAAAAAACACTGGAAGAATAGTGTTTCTGTGGAAGAGGCGTTGATAGCATATACTGGAAAAATCATCCTAAGAGAAGTCAAGAATGACTAACTAAACGCTTCCCCTCAGCTTCTGTAAAACTCATGTCTGCAGCAACTCCGTATTCCAGCAGCATGTATGTGCAATAAAAAAAGGAAAAAGTTCCTGAGAAACATGTGTCAACCCAGATAATCCCTTTAGATGCTTCACATTTGTAAATAACCACGGGCAAGGGCAAGGGCTAGAAGGACAGCCCTTAGCAGGAATAGTCACATAGAAATGCACATTTTCTTTGGGATTTTTTTTCTATAAGGAGCCAACAAGATAAAAAGCATCTCAAGATTCATTAGAAATGTGCAAGATCTGCAACACAGAACAGCCTGTCTTTTCTGCTTTTATATGAAAATCCTGAAGGGAGCAGAAAAGTGAGGTTTCATTCCTGAGGTTCTCTTCTGCTCCCCGAGTCAAGGACAGTCTAGCCTAGAACTCCAAACAATCCAGAGATTCCTTAATCTTCTGGCACCTTGGGGCAAATGACAAGATCTAGTGTAATATTTTCATCAGCCGCAAAGCTACAAACACTCCTCTGATCACTAAGATGAACGAAGTTAACCCAAAATAACTGCGGTGGGAAAGCAAGTTATGAAACAAAGGAAGAAAGGATGAAGACAGGTCAGGGATCCGACCTGCCACAGGTCAGACAAACCTAGTTCTACCAGCTTTTAAATGTGACAGGAAACTCCTTTTAAATATTTTTTCAACATTTGCAAAATGAACCAACCAGGTCCTCGCCTATTCTTTCCATTAAATCAATACAAAAACTCCCAGAAGCTTTTCCGCAGCCCAAAATCAAGGACTTCACTGTCACACAATTCATAGTGCCTCATCCTATCAGTGCTGAAGGTCAATAATCTTAGAGTGAACAAGTGAACAGAGAAAGGCCATCTCTCAGCAACTTGAGAGGTTTTGAAAATTCCACAATTAGCTTGTGTTCATCTGTAGGTGAAGGCATTTCCCAATTAACGGTACCCAAGCAAAGGTGAGGAACCTCTGTCCTATCACTGCGTATTGCTTAGACAGAGATGGTCTTTTACAGACATATAAACAAAAAGCCCTGAAGATATTTAAAGGAGGTTGCCAAAAAGTGGGCTTGTCTTTGACAGAATAAATATTATAGAATCCAAGCAGCTCGCTCACATTCCTTGGCATCCAAACGAATATAGGAAGGCAGCACTCACACCTGCTTGGGACTAGACATCAAAGTACAGTAATGTTCTTGGCTCAAACATCAGAGTCATGTAAGAGAACTTGAAAGCAGATGCAATCTTGCACTTGCCCTTGGACTGTCTTTCTTTGGCTCTTCCCACAAGATGAGATTTTGGTTTTGATTTGTATTGTCTGTCCTGTCCTCAGTAGAAACTGAAGTAATAGAGATGTAATTCCCAGTTCCAATTCAGGGAGATACATTGGGAGAGTTGTGGGAACTTTGTATTATGAGGAAATCAAACAGCAGAGCCACTCCTCCACAATGGAATGTGCAATTCACCAGGTCGCCATGTCCTCAGCTGGTGCCCGAGTGCATTCCTCTGCACCAGCAGCATTAACTCAACCCCTACCAGCTCGGAACTGAACTGAACTAGCTGAGAGCAAAGCACGTGCGTCAACCCAGCAAGAAGCTCTGGAAAGCCAAGTTCCATATACAATCATATAACCACTCATCTGTGTACCCCAAACTGCAGCTGAACCAATTCTTACTCTGATGCTGTTAGATACACAGGTGGGGTTTTTTTTTTCAGTCAAATACTTTTTTTTCAGACCCCCAAATTCCTTAGTCAGTTCCCATTTCTTTCTCACAATTACGAACACAGCAAAGAATCCAAGTGCAACAACACCCACAGCAGTGTCACGTACAACAGGAACCTGTTGGACCCCAGGACCACCAAAAGAAAAATCTGTTGTCACCTCTGCACATGGCATCTTGTTAATCTAGAGGCCCAGTTGTCCTATCATGTAGTAAACTGCTCAAGTTAACCACTTAGATGCAGAGCTGAACAACACTTAAAGAACTGTCACAGCACGGTAATGGACCTGGACTACCCGCCCTGCTCCTCTCCTCCCACAGCATCTGCACACACAGATGGAATGCCCGTGGCCCACATTCTAGGTACAGATTGGAAAGAATTAGTTGTTCTGTTCTGGAAAGAATTCCGAATGATGCCTCCATTTTTCCTATTCTAGATAGGACCAAAAAGAAACACAAAATGGGATCTGTTTTTCTGAGGTTCACGTCTATCACTCTAACCTATTGCTCCTCCTTCCACCCCACCTGCCGTAAGCCAGCTGCGTTTTACTTACTTCAGAATGACATTGGTTCCTCCCTTCTGATAGTACAGATGATTGTTATGTACTGCATGACCACATCCATAAAAGAATCCTGTGATGTTAATGATCCTGTAGCTGTCATTCAGCAAGGCATTGGAATTCTCATATTCTTTTACAGAGTTTCCTAAATGAAAGGGAAAACATGAAAAAAGGACTATCATTCAGTTCATCTAATTTTGAAATCTCTACCCTAAAATTCAATCTCAATCAAATGGGTGACAGACAATTGTATTTTTGTTTCTGGAACATGATAAAATAATCCAGAGACACCCTATAAAAATCTATAGAGGTGTTCAAGGGCCTACTTCTCACTGACCTGATGGGCCCTAATTCAGAATGCAGTTGGTAAATATACAGAAAATATTTCCTTTTCCCACTTAGAGCCCGGAAATTTTCCTGCACTAAATGTAGGTTATGCAGCATCTGACTCATTTTCATGCCTAGCTAAATGAGAAGGGAAAAATCCTAGCTACAATTGAGAGAAGTACAGCCATAGGCAATTGTTGAAAGAAAATAACAAAAAGGCATGAACAACGGGCATTTAAACCTTGCTTGGTTAAAAAAAACGTTAAATTCAAACTATTTTCAAAATCTGATGTTGACTCAGAGAAATATCTAGAGATAACACAAATGTCTATAACATATATAATCAAGTATTATACAGGTAATATGGACAATATTCTGAAAAAGATGTGGGTAAAAACCCACCATACTTGATTAGAAATATTAGTTTAGGCCGAAGGAATTAAGCAAGCAATGTTAGTATAACAACTCATTTTTGATCAGTGATGACTACTAGCGTACCTGAAAAATGCATGGTAAGCCAAATCCTTTCATCGCTTATATTTGCAGGTTCCCGCATCCAAGTTCCAAACGTTTGCTGTACACTGACAAAGTGAACGGGACTTCCTACAGATGTTATGACACATGCTGGTAGAGAAAAAGCACATGTCCGTTATCTGGGGCATTAAAACAGTAAGTAGCAGTTAGTCACGCTCTGTAGCAGGTTACCAGCTTTTTTTGAAGGACCAGGAGTTCTGTCTTCAACTTTTCCAGCCAGGGTGTCGTCATTTGGTACAGCACATGTGTCACCTGGAGTTGAGAGAGAAAGGGTAAAACGTGTCATGTTTCTATATTTGACGTGACAGATGCGCACATCAGTGACTCCACTAAAATAAAGGAATGACAACTGGGATTTTGTTTCATCTCGGAAAAAAGCTTGGGTTGGTCTGGTCAAAAAATGAGATAAAAAAGACTCGCTCTCACTTCTGCCAAGGAACTGAAGTGTTCGGGCTGGTTTGTTTCCATAAGTTGTGAGGCTGACAGTCAGCTTTGAGGAGTAACTAATTTTGCTCAACAGATTTAATTCCTTAGCTGTGAATTTCGGAGTAGCTGCTTAGAAAGACAGGGTTTCACTTTCCTTAGATAACTTCAGACAACTGAGATAGCCGGCAGCTGGCTGAGTTAGCAGCAATACCAAAAATGCTTTCTTGGGAATGAGTGATGGCTAAACTCAAAAGCTTCGTGCCCAAATCTACATACACCAGCAGGGGGGGTGCATTCTGCAGGCAACACTGGAAGTTTTGCTCCGTACTGTTACTGCGCGAGACGGTAACAAAGTACTAACACATAACACTGAGCACACAACGCATAAGAATGCAGGTCTGTCATCCATGCCATTAAAGATGCAATGTGAAAGACTAAAGGGAAATTACACCATATTCCTTACACACAGAGAAACGGGTCACATTAGAAACAAATAAACACCTGGAAACATTTTTTCCCACCCCTCAAATATTTAAAGAGTTAGGTTTTCTCTTAGCATTTATTGTTAAAACAATGCCTGAATGAAATTATTTATGGACCTGTTTCTACAAACCCAGATACCTCTTCTGCCTTTAAAACAATGCAACACATTTCATTTTGCCTAGAGAAATGTTCTCCTACCCACGGAGCACAGTTCTCAGCTATCCTGATTTCACTGTAGCCTGGTTTTCTAAATCCATTCTTAACTTTCATCTCCTTATACATTTCACAGCGCTTGACATGCAGGCTACAAATTCTTTTGGACATGCATTTTAATTGTTACATTCCAATATATTTCTAGGATTTACAGGGCAGTGATGAAGTTTAAATGAGAAAGATAGTAAAAATATGAAATAACTACACAGTAATGCTGAAAGGGTAGTGTGACATTCAGGAAAGAAAGGGCAGGTTATACTGCATTGCTCTTTTCTCCTTTATGTTATATCTTCTCTTTGTTCATGCAGCAGGAAACTACTCCACAGTAGAGCAAGAATAACACGTATTTCTTCCACCCATTTATCTAGGACGTTTGGTGATATGACACTGAAAGTTTGTAAGTGATCATAGTGTATCTCCAAAATAAGGCACAGTCAGTCCAACCACGGGAAGATGAAAGCCTAGAGCTAACATCTAGCAATCCCTCTAGATCCCTTTCCAGCTTTTGATCTCAAAATATTCTCAAAGTATCTCAAAAAAGGAATCCACTCAGCAGAAATTATCAATTGCAATGCACAAGTTAATTTTCTTGTGCTAAGTCTAATAGATACAGCTAACTGAATGAGCAGTTCCCTATGCAGTAGTCTATCTGAGACTATAGAATAGTCAAGGACCAGGTCAGTGTTTGTAATGAAGCTGAGTGCACTATTTGGATTTGAGAATATTTGCAATACTTTCTGAGAACTTCCAGGTGCATGAAACAGAAAGCAACTAAGATTAAGAAGACAAAGACTCTTATGTCAAATTTTCACTGCTTTCTTTCCATCAAAAAAAGATAAATATCCTACTGATTCTGATCATAAAATATTCTGGCTGAGAGTTAATGGAGTTTACAAGACATTAAAACTATTGATTTGGTCTGTCTGGGGAGGGTGGGAAGGATGGAGCAAGGGACTGTCGAAGGGGTGTTTTTTTTCCTTTAGAATTAGCTAACTACCATTGAGAACAAATACACCTGAGATTCCAACTAATTATTCTCTTAAAGAGAAATTATTCTCTCCTCTTAAAGTTTTACCTAATTCAAAATTTAATTTAAAGAAACCATTCTTGCATTCTTATGTAATAAGTTAATTACAGTTGTAAATCAGCATGTGTATTCCCTTTTCTTCAAAGGGATATGAATATTTAATTACAAAAGCTGTTTTATACCTTGAATTTTGGTAATAAGATCTCACAGCCTACTGGCTCATAAAACATAAATGCTCATTGAGGAAGACGTCCTCTTTGCAGAGTTATTTGAGTATAACTCCCATTTGTACTCTGGGATTTGAAATCCATCAGAAATCCATCCGACAGCTTATCCTCCAAAGCACTTCAGTCTGTTTCAACACTTGAAAAGAGGCTACCTCAGCAAATGGTCCAATTCTACCTTGTATAACAGTTCAAGCCTTTCTGAATTTCAAATAGGATGAAATTTCTGCTCCAACTATCCACTTTCCATTGTAAGGAGGCTCTTTGGGCTCTGTTCTAACCCTTCAATACCCAGCATCTCCTGATTGAGGTTCTTACATGCTACTACAATTACAATTACATGCTATATCAAAAATAAGAGGCGGAAGTGATTGATATATGTTCCACACAGTATTAAATATTCATTGGCTAATAGCATTTATAATAATAAAATAATATTTTTCATCTCAAACTGTGTAGAATGATGGAGACATAAAAACTTATCACCCTATTAATGGTGAAACGTACAAATTGCTCTGCTTGTTTCACCCTTAATAACTGCACAAAGTTCTGGTATTCTGTTTTGGTATGCCTATCACAAAACTACATTCCCAATTACAAAAGAAACTCCACTTCACCAAACACTGTCACAAATCTCTCTCCTCTTTTCCAGAAACGTGAAAGATTAGTAACCGAGACAGCCTTTGCTATTCTTTGATAGGATTACTCTGAGCTCCCTGAAAACAGGCATCTCAGCTGGGAGAAAAATTCATGCCAGGACTGCAGGGGTAGCAACAGTCACTAAAAGCCGCAACCATCTCGAATGCAGCACCATCCAGGGGTAAAGGACAAGGACAGCCAGATCCAGTATGCATACCCAAAACCAGAAGTTTGCTTCCATTCTCAAGCTGGAGTAAGCTAGAAATACAATGCTGTTCTTGCACCAGCTTCTCTTTGCTTTCCATAGTCAGCTAATAGCTTGAACCAGGATTTTCCACTTATCACAATACCACAATGTTTGTAGAACCCATGTTCCTGAGCATCCAAACTACCAGCTCCCTCTCATCTTCTACTGCTAATTCTTCACTGGCCACAGAAGAAANAAAAAAAAAAAAAAAAAAAAAAAAAAAAAAAAGGCTCTCCTCTTCCAGTATGTAGAAATATTTTGAATTGCAAGTCTCAAAAACAGATTTTTTTTGACAGAGAGTTTTCAGGAATGTATGACAACATTTTTGGCCAAAAGAAGTCCAGAAACTTCAGACATCCCCCCTGAAATACTTTTAAATCTTGTCTGCTGATTTTCACAACAAAATGAGTAAGAACATCCTTGATTTCCAAGCACCAGCCTTCCCAACTGCGCTCGCTCTTCCCCCTCAATGTGCCTGAAGTGGCACTTAAAAGCATTAGAAAAATCAAACCCTCATTTAATACCTCTAATTCAAAACAGAATTGTTTAGAGCATTAGAGAAATCAAAGATCACAGAGATGACATTTTCTTTTTATTGTTGTTGAATATAAATGTCATTACAAAAGTTGCAAATACTTTCACAGATTCTCAGTGTCCCTGTTAACCTCTTAGAAGCTATTCCCACTCAAACATGCAAAAAGAAATTCAAGCCTATCCAAAAAATCCAGTTTAAAATGAAATTTTTCTATGAGAAATTATAAATATCTGTAAAAACGTAGTAAGAAATGTGTTACTATAGAAGGGATTTAGAATATTAATACAGTCTTCGGTATCACATTGACACCAACACTTTCTTCCACAAAGTATTTAGCTATTATTAATCTACTTAAATCCATATAAACTTCAGGCATGGAAAAATATGTTCAGTACACTATATCTGTCAATGTATTTAAGAAATACACTGTTAATACAGCAGAGTACTTCCAACCAGTCACCTGCTAGAGGAGGAGATATATGTCAACTAACCATCTCTATATGTGCTCTACACAGCAGAGGCAGCATTTTACTCATTAAAACACACACGGGTACATGCACGTACACACGTAGATTTTATCTGAGGCACAATTTTAATATATTTGAGAAAAAGATCTTCTAAAACACAGATAGAGGTTGTGGCGTGAAACACTGACATGACATTTCAACAACCCACAATATCAAGTTCAATCCATGAGTATTTACTGGTATCCAGCACACCTGAAACTCATACCAGAGATACCTCACAGCAAACTCTTAATCATGTCAGCACTCTAATCAGCAATTTAAAAAAAAAAAAGTGTAGCAGCTGTTACACTTCAGCATAGTCTATGACCTGGCAGTCTGGATTCTCCTATTTTGGCTCTAACAGTATCTGCTGTGCAATTTGCAGCCACAGCTTGAAGAGAATCTACTCTATCTTTAATTTTTCCTTTCTTAGTATTAGCCATATATCTCACCAACACAGCTACAGTAAAGGAAATAAAAGGGACTCCTGATCCACCCGTAATTCGGGATACAATACAATAATGACAAATGGCAACAATGGAAAAGAATTCAAGATCACCCTGCTCCCAAACTTACATATTCAAATGGACACAAGGTCTCAGAGAATCCTTTTGTATTCCGCCAGCTTTTAAAAGTCTTGGCTAGTTCAAGCTTGCTTCAAGTTCTGCGAATGACCAGGCAATTTCATTTTGTAGAATACAGAGAAAGGTAGCCTGGTTAACAGGTGTTATATTTACATGTAAAATTAAAATTCAGCATTTAAAAGCTGAAAAATTCAACTGCATTTCTCTTACTTTCCAAATGTACTCTGTCTAACAGAAAAAAAAATGCGTAAATACTTTGCCTGAGCATTAACATAGCACGATTAAGAGACCAATATTATATTGGAGATAGCTTGCTGCCTTATCCAGATTATATGTCAGCACAACACCTAAGCACATGCTCAGCTTTAAGTTTGTGCAGTTTTACTGATGCCAGCAAAATTAAACACATGCTTACTGTTCTGTGAGACTTGGAGCCATGGGTTTAATCTTGAACCTATTTATAATACTAAAAAGAACACTGGAAAGAACTAACCTGTGCATTTGCTGCTGTATATGTTCTCCTGAAGCTGTGCTTTAGCTTTACCTTTACGTTTTCCTGGAGGCCCTGGGGGTCCAGGTGGTCCAGGGGGCCCTGGCAGTCCAGGTTCACCTTTCGCACCTATGTACAAAACAGAGTACAATGTCGCAGGCCCTGTAGGCAACAGGCAACCTGCAAAGAACCGTACGTGCCCACGTGATGGACTTTGAAAGATCTCTAAAAGAGACTCTCTCTTCTTAAGAGGTTTCTGCATACAGAAATATGGTGCAATAAACTCAGTGGGATGCTGTTTGTTCGAAGGTGAACGATACGGAACTTCACAAGTTGTAAGACATCAATGCAATTTATCTGTCTGGATTACAGG
This sequence comes from Himantopus leucocephalus, assembly GCA_003993805.1. Taxonomy (NCBI): domain Eukaryota; kingdom Metazoa; phylum Chordata; class Aves; order Charadriiformes; family Recurvirostridae; genus Himantopus; species Himantopus leucocephalus. The sequence continues at coordinate 10,074,547 of RSEF01000010.1, read as the reverse complement.
CACATTAGAGAGTTATCAAGCACTGTTACCTTTTACTTACTGTATTCTAAGACGTCAGCCTTCAGATGGTACAGTGCTATAATTTTACACAGCTAATATTTGTGGCTGCTTCATGTATTCCTAAGTGGAAATCTGCCCCTCATTTTCTAATAGAAAAATAAAACTACACTGCAAGAAAGAGCAGGAGGAGGTCAACTGTCTGGAAGTGTACTGGAAAGGGTGGAATTCATGTACACCTCAACCCAAAGCCCAAGCATAAACGTTCTTGTGAAGACTTGCATTAAAAAGAGAACATAATCTCCTGGGCAGAGCAATACTCAAACTTCACTGTGGATAACACGCTTATGCTGGTTGGTCCTACTCCCGCAGGTCACATTCATGCTTCAGAAGTAGAGTATATCTTTTTCTGTCAAGTACACTGTTGCAAGGGAGCTCCCAAGAGCAATTCTTCGTACCTTCTAATACCACATCGTTGTTTGCATCCCCCTTTTCACCCTTTGCTCCTCTTGCGCCTTTTCCTCCTGGCATCCCATCCTTGCCAGGTAAACCCATTTCTCCAGGTTCTCCTTTCTGTCCTTGATCACCTTTTGGTCCTGTGATACCTAGAAATAAAAAGCATTCAGTACCAAGAACAACTGTTCCCGTATTAAGCATCAATCGATACATTATTTTTTTTTAATACAAAACTCACTCTAGTTGGTTTTTTCACCTGTTTTTAACTGGGTAGCTGTTAATTTGTTCTGATTTCAAACAGCCTTGTAACCTAATATGAAGGGAAACTGTGTACAATCCATTTGGTTCAAACAATACATTCTTTATCTAGTGATCTCTGAGTTTTGAACATGAAATGTTCAGACCTGGGCCTCGCTAACACTGGCTGGAGAATTTCTGGGTAACTAGAAACACTACGGAAAAATGTGAAGTAATATATTTATTTCACATTTGTAAGACATTAAAGAAGGGCATTTTCATGGTTCCTCTAGACTTTGTCTTAAAGTAATTGCACACTAACATTACAACACACATTGCACTTTTAATATTTTCCACTGTCCCAACAGAGCATAGATACAGCTACCTAAGTAACATTTTCATGTGGCTGCTATAACCCTCCCTCTACACTTGCTAGAAGCATGATCAATCCACATACTTTTTGCACTTGATCATTTAGTAAAGTAAAATAATTAACAAGGTATTCCTTTGTCCTATGTGATTTAATTATGCAATAAGGAAAACAATGGTGTGTTTGTACAACTGACGCATAGAAACCTTGCACCCTCCACTTTTGTGGCAGTGAGTATTTTCTTGCTTTAGGAGAGAAACATAACAGTGGTACAAATAGAAATGTCAGTGTTCTTGCAGGCGTAGGTTTCAAATAAATTACATTTGTTAATATTCGAGAAGAAAATGCTTGCTGTTCTACTTATGGTTTTACTATTTAAATTGAATTAGACAGAATTACAGTTTTGGGGTGAAATCTGAAAATGTGTCTTTTGCACAATTGCCACCTGACTCTGAAGACTAGTTCTCACTTTCATTTCCAATTTTAAAAATTTGTTTAGGATACTGAAGTGACAGACCATGTAGTGTCTCAAGATATAGTAGACGATTGTTCCACTTGTACTGCCAGCAAGCCCACACGGCTAGGTGCAAAAGCCAGAATAATAGATGGGGCACTATAAATACCAACCTGCTAACATCAGCTCGTCTGCTCATCAACATACCCTTCCTCTTCTCCACCCCCTCTCAGTTCTACCATTCCAATGCCCTTTTGTTTCCTTACCCTCCTTACCATGCACAACCCCCTGCTTTCTCACTCTGCCTTGAAGGCACCAATTATCCATCAACGCTTGCACACGGCTGTTGTGCGTCAGATACAGCAGTGGATAAACCAATTACAACTTCACAGTAGTTTACAGGCTCTGAGCGCAGTAACTGCCTACCTGCCATCGCAGCTACTGCGCAGTGATCTGTTGAATCTAGCATGCCACGTCTACTGCTGGTCTCCACATTCAGCCTTTGCCCTGTCCCATTTCCTCGTGTGCCGATGAGCTGGGCAGCTAAGAGACGACAGCACTTCTGCTGCTGGTTCTCTCTGTTCTTAGCAGAAACATGTCATAGTGAAATCAATAAGTTGGGCCAAATAGTTTCCTCGACCAGCATGGAAAATTGCTTGTGGGCTACACACAGCCTGTAGGCTATTTAGTACAGCCACTCTATCTGTGTCAGCTACATTAAAATAGTACCCGGAGACCCTACTGCATGACAAAGTTTATCTGAGACTTAAAAAAAAGAAAAACATTTTCAAGCCTAAATGGGCAATACAGAAAAGAAGAAAAATGGGGACATATACTGCTCCTGCCACAGTTATTGTGAGTCCGGGATCAAAACTCTGGTAACATGTAACAACTTCCACCCCCAAATGCTGGCTTTCTTTAAGACATCTGAAGTCAAAGGGCCATTATGTTGGCAGGTTGAGGGAATGGAAATATTCTTACAATAACAGTATTTACGAGCAAGTTCAGAATACTGAGATTCAATTAATTGCACTCAATAGCTTTAATGTGCAATATTCTATAGCGCATGTATACCATCTTCCAATTACCTATTTTTCCTCTTTTTCCATTTATTCCTGGTTCTCCCTTTTGTCCTGGTATACCTGGTACTCCATCTGATCCATTGTAGCCAGGCAGTCCATCAAGTCCAGGAGGTCCTGAGCAAACCAAACAGCATAACTGAATTTTCAATGTCAAATGCAATTTATGCTTAAATCTACCATATTTACATATAGTACGTTTATCAATATATTCCTCAGACATACAAAATCCTCTAATTGGCCATTATGTTCTCCATGTCAATAGACTATCCTCCTTAAAAAAATAAATAAAAAAAAACCCACAAACAAAAACCCTGCTGCTAAACCAAACAAAACAATACAAAAAAACCACCCACCCAAAACAAACAAAAGACTACGAATCACAGAATCTTGGAATGGTTAGAGTTGGAAGGGACCTTGAAGATCATCTAGTTCCAACCCCCCTGAAACCAAACTTTAAGGTAAGGTGCCTGTTTGCCCTGGCCTTAGCATAAGAAAACTGACTGAAATGAATACTGCAGACGTTTTGCATCAAGGCCAGCACAGATCAGCTTTTTGGATTCCACTTCAAGGACAAACACATCGGAACCCATCCTGTTTGTGAATTTGACAGTGACTATAACACCTTCCACAAGCCACATAAGCTTTAATGTTGCTTGTGATATTGGCCAGACCAATTAACACAAGGAAAGCATTTATCTACTTGTCCAGCATACTGTAGTGCCAAACCATGATTGGTTGATACAGGAGGTATCACTTCTTTGTCACTATTTGAACCCCTACAAGCAAAAAGTACCTGATATTTTTCTGATACAGAGAATTATTCTAAGCAGACCCACAGCTAAAGCAGCACAGAAAGAAAGCAAGTAACCATTCATATAGCCTAGCAACCACATGAGTGAGAACAGAGAGAGAATTAAACAAGAAAGGAGGAAAAGTGATGGGGGAGGTGGGACGGTGGTATCAGTAACCAAGATTTTTTAAAGAGATGTTTTTAGTTTTAAATTATAATATCACTCTACTCTGTTTTTTTTTAATATATATACTAATGTCTTCAGCTAAATGCTACTTAAACACTCTTAATTCCATTTAGTTTTGATTAAATATATTTTAGCAAATGTGAAACTATTCTATTCCCTCCACTAGGAAAGTATGTCTAAAACGTCCACCCTCTCAGAAGGGGTACAAATTGACCTAAATACAACAATTATAAAGGCAGGCAGTCTTTCAACCCTCCCTTATTCTAATTAGCAAAGGAAGATTATTCTATAAAAGATACGTTTCTACACTGCAACATTTTGTACCAGCAGCTGTTATAATTACCCAAAAAATGTTACTGCAATTGTCCAAGCATCTTACCTGGGGGACCCGGGGGGCCTAAAACAGGAACAAGCAAAAGAAAGAAGAGATGATGAGTTTAACCTGGCAAGAAAACAAAAAGCAATTCCAAACTGAATTGATTAACATTAGATCAGAACAGTAAAAGGGGAGGAAAGCCCCTAAAATGTCAAAATTAAATCTATAGATTTATATCTTTATCTTTATATCATATTTATATGCTTTGTATTATAAATAACAAGGCATCTAACAATCATTACCCTTCCTTTATATAAACATTCTCCAAGATCCTGTTATAGAAGACGACTAGCCTTACAATACTGATGAAGGTCACAATTAAAAATCCTGATGAAAATACACATAAAAATACATGCTACACTTTGCTGTGTTCTACAGACATTTCATTGCAGTTCGGGATTCAGACTATTTAAATAGAAAAGAAAAAACAAATAGTCTTGTCATTCCTACTAACTACATCTAAACCACAATCAGGCTTTCCACGTGTCATTGTTCTCCAGACTGGACCAAGCTTCCCACAGAATCTGGACGGTGTAATAGAAATCGGACTTGCTTCAGTTATTCAGCAACATGTAACACAATAAAATCTGTCTCACTCTCTCTGACTTAGTTCAAGGATAGGGCCTTAGTGAGAAGAAAGCATAGCAGGCAAGGGTAAAGCAAGGGTAAACCAGAAAACATTTCTGTAACAAGATTTATCTTACATGATCCCCAATACACACTTTAAAAAAAATAAAACCAACCACAAAAAAAACAAAACAGGAAAAGCAGTTTAGGGGAATACAAAGAAAGGTGGTAGTTGCAATTAAAGAACCAAATTAGTTCTGTGAACATTTTTATCTAGCCAACAAAGTACAGTCTTGTTTCAACAAAACTCTCTACAACAGAAAATAACAGTAATTACCAGATTTCCCTAAAGATGACAATTTCCAGCATTAATTAGAAAGCATTATGAGTAAAGTGAAAACCATTTTATAATACCATTACAGCAATTATCCCTTTTAATCAGTACAGGCAGTAACATCAGTTAACATCTTTCTGCCAATTTTCCAGTAAATGACCATTTTTTCCACACTACGATGTTACGTCCATTAGTGCATCCAATTAGTTCCTCATCTCAGAAACTGAGGATCTTGATTCTCCTTGCATAAGCATAAGAGAAATAGAAAAGGTGCTTGAAAAGTAGCAAATACAGAGGCCTATAGCAGAGAAAGCCAGTAAGAGAGACAAAATTTAGTAGTGTCAAGACAGCAAAAAGGTGCAGAAGGCACCAAGTAGCATGAATTCAGAAGTCTGGAGCCCAAAGAAACAAACTTTTAGGTTGTCTGTGGTTCAGACCCAGTTGCAATCAGAACTCATCTATAATTTCAGAAGTGGTATAACACCTGTGTGTACTATGGTAATTCTCATTTATGTTGAAGTCAGTTGAGCCAAATGGACCTTATAGCCATTTGAAAATACAAACCAGACAGCAAGTGAAGCATTTTCTTAAACTCATGAAAAGTGGCCTATTTCTAATCTTCTCATTTCCAAAAAGAACATGTGACTCGGTCTGTTATAGACTTCAAAGCTGGACCATAGCCCTTAAATTGGCTACTACCTGACATTCTCTTCAGCAAATCACATAGAAACTTCTCACATCATCTCCTGTGCCAGCTCCTCACCCAACATCCTGTTACCGTGGTCAGAGGCGGGGGGCGCTAAGACATTGCTCACCTAAGTCCCTCTGTTCCACAGCAGTTACAACAACAGAAACAAGCCTCTACACCCTCTGTGTTCATTGCATGTTATCACTGAAGTGTGGGGACATACACAAAAATACCAAGACTAAACCTCAACTACTATTTGAAACACCCAAGTCTATAAGATTTGCTTATGAAAATGGGAAAGAAATAGTAACATCAGCTGAGCTCCTTAAGTTCCAGCATTTATAGTAAGTAGGTATAGCTAAGTCCCAAAGTAGCACCTATCTTTTTTTAAATAAATAACCCAAATGATATGTAAATTCTGATAGAATAAATAGCACAGTTCTTTGACGTAGTCATTGACCTCAAGTCCTTTGAAAACATTGTAATCCTGTATTCCTGAAGGTAACATAGGTGTAACGCTTAAGGCAATAAACATACCTGTTAAGCATATCCCTTTTGTGCTGTTACATAAATCCACCATCACTCGGACCTGATATTGCAAAGAAAACGAAGTTGAAAACAATGCATGCCATAAAAGTATCTTGTTTACTTTGCCTACAGAAATAATTCCAAAACCAAAAAAATACAACTGTCCGCTCTGCGCTCACAAGAATAAACTACTTACAACTATCTTAACATTGTGACACCATCCATCTCATCAGCAGTGATTCTTTCATAGGAATCTGTTCAAGATACCTTATTTTAAACCTTCCTGAAAATATGAAGAAACTATTGGACAGACAACCCCATACATCACACCTAGGCATTAAAGTTCACACATTACTGTAAAACGTGTGATTGTCCATGCATCAACTCTATCAGTGGAAGGTATTAAGAGCCAACATCAGCCAATAAAAACTACATTCAATTTTATGTTATATTCATATCAAACAATGGATATTTTTCCAACATAGCCTATCCAGTGAGAAAGATGAACTATGTTCCAAGTAAGCGATTTCTTATTTTGGAATAAGCACAATCTGCAAATTTGGAATGGACCTTTGTCCATTCAAAATACTTCATCCCAACATCCCAGTCCCGGCTTTGTAAAAAACAAGCTGGAAGAGATATTCATACAGGTGCTTTTAACCTAGAATAGACAAAAATTTATCCATTAAAAAGTCACCTTTACAAAATAAATGGGTTTTGGCTGGGCAAACATTCACGTCACATGTCCTGCATGCTGAGAGTCCATACTCTAAAGTGTTTTGCAACTCATCAAAGCATCCAACAGAAATGAGAATATTAGGAGCACGAGCACTGGAAGCACCTCAACTCTTTATGGGAAAGTCTAATGTTTATAGTCAGAAAAGAAAAAGACTATTATTTCAGGGCTGCGCAATGTATGATAATTTATGACCACATTTACCCAGAGTTGCATATGTATTCATCTTTGTACAATTACTCTATATACAAATAATGAAACACACTAGCCCCAAAGACAGAACAAACAAGTGCAAGTCAATCTGAAAGGCAGACTGATGTTTAAGCCTAGCAAGGTTATTTGCCGCCATCAATTTTTATTTTTAAAATTAATGCAAGTGACAAATCTTACAGACTCAAATAAAGAACAATTATTTTGATAGCAAGTATTCTTTTGCTGCAAAATCAAACTATATTTGACCATGGATTTCAATTCTGTCAGATACATACTGAGAATTTACTGGATTGCAGCCTGTACTGGAACAGCTCTTATATTTAGAAGTTATAGACTCAATTTAAATTGGCTCAGAAGAGCTAACTGCTTTTGAATACCAGAATCTGCTTGTTCTCTTTCCCCTCACACCCCTCAAAAACAGTTGGCTTCTACCCTATAATTTGTAAAATACACATTGTCCATGTGTGCTCTAATTCAAACTGCATTTTAATCTAAATGGTTTTGTTGAGGTTGCTGAAGTGATTACAACTTGCTTTGGGGCCCTCCAATTATCTCAGCAGCATTATTTTTACCAATCAGTGCAATTCAGGTGACAATTAAAAAACACGGCTCTCAAGAAGTGAGCGTGTTACAGCAAACTGTCTACAATAGAACCTCCAGCTTAACTATGAAAGATGAGTACACCAGTCATCCAACCAGCCAGCATCACCTTTGCCATGAAGAAAAGCTACAGATAAAAGTATCTTATTGAAATGCTAAAAGTTTAGTTTTCTCATGAAGAAAGGGTGAAAAAAGAAAAAAGACAACCTGAACTATGGGGCCACTACTCAGATAGTTAGATATCCACAAGCCACCGCTTCTTGCACTGTTTTACATCTCACTTTCAAATGTACAGCTCACAAACTTCTTGGACTGTTACCCTCTCATCAACCTTTCTACAACAGCAGATTTGCCAATTTCCTATTTTTGTTCTCTTACAAAATACATATATATTTATTTATAAATACATACATAAATAAACAGAAGGCACAGAACCAAAAATATTCTCACACTATTAAAGGTAAAATGGCATCTTTGATACCTAAAGCTATTTCAGAGATTCTTGACCAGTGGCCACAAGAGATGTCCCCTGCCCAGCGGCTGTATAGAGCAGGGGGACATCGACACCTGTAGTACCAGCCTGCAGAAATCTGTGCCTCCACTCCAGGAGAGATCCTGCTCAGGCACAACCTCCACTCATGGACCACCTTCAACAGAGAAGGTTAGAACATCGCTCTAAGGCCCACCAGTGTAGCAGGGATCATCTCACCAACTCTAAGGAGCTTCGTCTCACGCTACAGAAGCATTCAGGTCTTCATATTACATTAGTGGGAGTAAGATACAAAATACAAAAATGAAGGGGTGGGAGGGGGGGATGCTTGAAAATTTTTCTAAGGACTTTTTTCCCCTTGAGCAAGCGGGTCTGTACACAGTTACACACTCTTCTGAGCAGCAGCCAGAATGAAAAAGTATTTGAAGGAAATTTTATAAGAACAAAAAAATCACAAACCCCTCTCAAGCAACTCCCTGCCGGATACATGCATTTAAATGAAGCGCATCGCACACAGCAGTAGTCACAGTGGTGATTTAAATGGAGGAGCTGCAGAAGCGAACAGTCTTGCCCCATGCTGTTGAAATATACACCGTCTCGCTCGGTGGTATTTGGAGAGGGCAATAAAATTCATTTAATCCATACGTGGTGCCACCTAATGACAGCAGAGTAGCGTATTTAACTGCCATTGTCAAAATTATCTAGACATCCAACTGCCATGAATGATTTAAGCCAGAGCTCCTAACAGCATTCATTCCCTGTCAGGATCTGAACCTTTTCTCTGATAATTTTATTTGTGGATCCCTTAGACTCAAAGAAGCAATTAATTTTGGATGGAATAAAATGGGCTGTAGCTGCCAAACGCAAAGATGATTTCTTGTAAGAAACCGGAAGAAGTTTTGACGAAAAGCTCAGGTACCGCACACAAAAGTATTTCACTGGGGCAGCAAATTTTTTTAACATTACTTGATCCAAAAAAAAACCTAAGGAAAACATACTGGTTTTTTCCAATTTTTTTGGTACATGTTTCTAGAAAGTCATTTAAGGTTTTGAATTTGAAATGTAACGGTAACATTAACTTGAGAATTATGGTTCAAAAAATAATCATTTTACCTAAAATAATGTTTAAATTTTTTTCTAAATTGACAAAAAGCCAAAATGCGTATTACTGATGTTATTTTTAAGACCATTTTGAGTACAAAACCACATGATTTTAAGACTTCAGGAAATTAAACACTCCTGCAAGATGCTCAGGGTCCAGAGAAAAATGTTGCTACTTTGGTAAATTAAATTAGAAACTAGAAGCGAATGTCCAATACCTTTCAGTTTTGCCTCTCAATAAAAAACACATTCTTTGAATTGCAGCAATCCTGTACTGCAAATTAGAAACTCAAAGCACAAGGACTTAGATGGCCTTACATATAAAAAAAATTATTATTTATTCTAAAACCCCAAAGGACTGCATTGTCAAAACTCTATGCTACGAACACCTACGCTCTACAGTCTCATTAGCTCTAATATTAAATCACTGTTAAATCATCATTGCAATGGTTTATTAATAAAAACGCCAGCGGAACATTACTGAAAAGGGATCTTCTGTAAGTATTTTTTTTAAAGCAGTACCATTAGTTACATCAGGAAGAGCTTGAGTCAACCCTTCCTGCTTTTTGGGGGGCCTAGGCCCGCAATCCTTACTGGGGCAGAATTTCCGCTGAGGTTCCCTCAATAGTAAGATTTTTCTGGCATTTCTTCTGACTCAAAAGCCTTTCAAGCTATTCAAAATTTTTCAACTGTATGACCTGTATAATTTTTCAACTGCATGACCTAGTTCCTACCAAGCCAGGATAATCTTTTCACTGAAGTGCAAAAAACTATGCAGTTTTGGCAGAGAAAGGACATACAGCTCTCCTCTTCTGACCCATCAAATACTGCCTTAAATCTAACACTTACTGAAAGGCAACAATCCATTTCAAAGCATCGTGATGGTAAAGTAACATCCAGCACCTCATGTTGCGGTGCTGAACAGCAGAAAACACAGGGGAAAGGGGGTCCATCAGTGGTGCAGACATTTAAAAATCTGAAACCTTGGAAACTGGAATGCTGACTTTTTATTGCAACAGAGTTTTTGAAGTTTCATTAAATCTATGCTACTACAAATGACTCCATTTAATCACAACCTGTAAGCTGTATGGCCCACAGACTCTTAAGACCCCAGATGAAAGCAAGCGACTACTGTTTCTTAGGCACTATAGTCTGAAAGCATCAAGTAAGTGTTTTTGCACAAGATACGCACTGCAGGAGCAGTGGGCCAGACCTGGCACCGCCAGCCTCAGCACCCCACTCCAGAGGGCTCTTCAGGCCGAAGCCAGGACCAGCCTCAGCTCCGCTGTCCCCAAGGCCACCAGCCCCGGGGGCCGGAGGCTCCGAGGGCCGTCGTAGCCGTGTCCCCTCCCTCCCGCCCGGGACCCCGTCTCCCCAGCGGGAGCCTTTCCCGGGCAGCGCCCGCCCCGCCGCCCTACCGGCACCATGGAGTAGGTCAGCAGCATCAGCATCTCCTCGTTCTCGGCGCGCACCTCTCCGCGGACGCGCTCCCCGCGGCGGCTGCGCTTGCTGCGGGCGGGGGGAGCCGGGCCGGGGCCGGGGGGGCCGGGGGTGCCCGGTAGGTGCCGCAGGGAGCCGTTGGCCGCCTCCAGCTGCCGCAGCGCCGCGTCCAGCTCCCGCCACTGCGCCAGGAGGAAGAGCGTCCCGGCGGCGCTGAGCGCCGAGAGCAGCCCCAGGACGGCCAGCAGGCCCGGCAGCGCCCGGCCGCCCGCCATCGCCGCGGGGAGCCGGCCGGAGGGCGGGGAGGGATTTATGTGCCCCGCTCCGGGCGCCGCCGGCCGGGCGGGGGGGAGTGGCGGCGGCGCGGAGCGGAGGGACGGGGCTGGGGCCGGGGGCGAGGGGAGGGGAGGGCGCGCGGGACCGGGGTGCAAAGCCGGGCAGGAGGGGGAGGCTGCGGTTAGTGTTTCCAGGGGGGAATGCCCGGGACGGCCTTTAGCTGGCCCTGCCTGCGGTCACGGCATACTTTTACGCGACTCCAATTGGCCATGACTTTGCCCAGGTGTCAAGAGTCTCGTTCGCTTCGATCCCCAAAGCAGTGATGCAAGCAGCAAGTGACAGTGCATAGTAAAAATCCCTCCTTCATCCATATCTCATCACTCTGCAGCTCATACAAGCACTTTGCTATTTTAAAAACGTCTCATGTCATTCACTAATAACATTTTACCTGTTGCTTTAGATATTCAAGCACGGGCTTTTCCCAAACTATTCCTGCCAACCCTTCTGTGACACGGGATCTATCTTTAATACAATATATTTTGCTTGAATATAATATTATATATAATATAATATAATATATTTTGCTTGAATTATATATAATTCATAGTAAAGATAAGAGAATGAATTATCCAGAATTTCACTGTTGTAAAGAACAGCAGAATTTGACCAAATATGAAGACTGCACGAAGAATATGAAAGTTACTAAACTCAGAACGGTTTCTGGAAAAGTTATTTAAAATGCTGACATTTCAATTTCAAAGACAAAGCCATTGTGCTTTCTTACATTGTTTCTACTTCAAATTGATCTCAAGAAATTCACAGCTTCTTCAATGCCAAGTTTCCTTCAAGTGAGGGTTCTTGACCTCAACTTTGTCAAAGTGAGAGTTCTCTACAGATTTCTGCAACTGACCAGATACAACATTTTCTCTCCATTCCAACTATGCCATTGACCTGCAATTCATGCTAATCCCACAGTGCACTGAAGGGCGAACTATTTGGTCAAATCAAATTTGCAGTTCTGCTGCAGTCAGTTAAGCACAGGAGAGAAGACAAGAAAGGAAAACAACTCCATCATATTAAAGTTCTCATCTCTCTGAAATAAAAAATTACTGCAAAAAATGTTGTGGTCCTCAGGCATTGCATTGGAGACTCTTTCCTTCTGAAACAGTCATGATAGGTTTAGGTAGAGCAGGGTGAAAGTAGAGGGGACAAACATCATTCCATCTCATCCTGTAATGACAGATGAGACAGAAAAAAGTCATCATGCATCCAAAGGCGTAAGGCTCACCAGCTCACAATCACAGAATAGTTCGGGTTGGAAGGGACCTTTAAAGGTCGTCTAGTCCCCCTCCCCTGCAATGAGCAGTGACATCAATTAGATCAGGTTGCTCAGAGCCCCGTCCAGCCTGACCTGGCGTGTTCTCAGGGATGGGGTACCTACCACCCCTCTGGCAACCTGGGCCAGTGTTTCAACACCATCATTGTAAAAAATTTCTTCCTTATATCTAGCCTTAGTCTTCCCTCTCATAGTTTGAAGCCATTACCCCATGTCCTATCACAACAGGCCTTGATAAAAAGTCTGTCCTCATCTTTGCTGTAGGCCCCCTTTAGGTACTGAAATGGGCTATAAGGTCTCCCCGGAGCTTTCTCTTCTCCAGGATGAACAACCCCAACTCTCTCAGCCTGTCCTCATAGGAATCTCCCTCTGATCATTTTCATGGCCCTGCTCTGGGCCCGCTCCAACAATGCTAATCTCTTTCTCAAAATTCTGAACAGATGTCCTGTAAATTCACTGCACAATCTTAAGAGTCTGCTCTTGTGTGTGCTGAAATACAGGATCATGGGAATCTCTTTGCTAGCTCATACGTACTGCAGATATATACAAAATGCCTCTTTCACCCTGAACAGCAGACAGATTTGGGAAAAAACCCTGAAGTTCCACTGTATCGTGCAAATACTTCCTACCTTGTGGTCTAGGAACCAGTTAGATTATCTCAGTTCCGTTCTGCTCAACTTCTGCCCTATCACAGTAAGTTTTTCAGCTTTCTATATTTTACAAAACAAAATCAGGAGTCTCACGCCTCAATTGGTATTTTCAGAAAACAGTACACTAGTTAAAATTTAATTTGACTATTTTTGACTTATTATTTGCTAAAAAAACCAAACAACTTGACAAAACATCAACTACATTATCTGATTCTATTTATATTCCCACTACTAGCCTCCTATGAAACGTTCACCAAAAAAAGAATCTCACTGAAGTTTAAATTACTGCTTGAGCTCTTTACCATATTGTTGCGAATAATCTATTTTATGTAAGACGACTAACGTCATACAGATGTGTATATCTTTTTGCTGGATGAACAGTCTTAGAATGTGTTCCACCAATAAAATATTGACATTCTAAGGAACGATAACACCACCAAATATGTAAAAACCTCATGAAAAAACACACACTTGGGCCTTAACAGACTATTCTGAAGCTATCACAAAGTTCTTCTTATATGTGAATAGTCTTTCTGATGCCAATGAAGATTACAAGAATAATTGCTCTGCAGTTGATATCCTAGCTTATCATAGAAGTGCATATTTGAGTTTTACTTACAGTAGTAATCTTGTGAAGGAAAAAAAAGAAATATGACCTTGCACAGAATTCCAAGAAGACATTCTATCTTAAGCAAGCTTAGTTTATAATTTTATAGATATAATAAAACTAGTAAGCATCTATCATAACAGGAAACCTAAGCTTTCTTACTGAGAACATAAACAGACCTGCACTCCAGAGACCATATAGCATAACAAACAGCAACTCTTCACCTTTATAGTCCATTTCAGAGCATAATGATTGAGTAAAAAGAGTATAATAATCATGAGCTACCATTTGGAGAGTAACAGCAGCAATACAGCACTCATTTCCCCATCTGTCTAATCTTGCAGGGTTTTCTCTGCATCACAATCAAAAAAGAAATTGAACATTGTTCAGTAAAAAGGTGAGCCATCGGATCACTGTGAAGATCCTAACCAAGGCTGTGGTACGGAACCTGCTTAGTTAGCAGAGTTGTAGGATTCTTCCCCAGGACGTTAACTGCTCCAGAGCTGCTACCTGTACCACAGGTTAGATGGCAGTCTGTGCAGTACTGTGCTGAGTTTGCTAGGACACAAAGAACTTCATCTCCATCAAGAAATTGCCCTATTTTTGAAAGTCAGGAATCAGCTGACAGCACAGTTTTGTGGCAAAGGAGTTCCCAAGCTCAGACTACGTAGAAAGTCCTATCAGCTCCCCCAGTGGCAGAAGCAGCTGTCTTACTGGGCTGTGGATGTGCCTTTCCCAGCTTTCTACTGAGTCTCTCCACATACCATATAACCAGAACTTCATCCAAATGTATCCATATCCTCTTATCCTCTGCTACTGCCCTATAATCCTGTCTCCTTCTAGATCTCTTGTCCCTGTGTAACACACCTGAAATTTTGGTCCATCCGTACAGCAGTTGTCATCAACTGCAATGCAGCTTCATGCTTGATGGCTCTGTCTCTTCTCCATGATGAAAATCAAAGGTCCCATTGGTAGACTGGTGATCAGCAAAGCAGAATAGAGGCTTAGGAATGCTGCTGTTAAGTTCTGGAAACCTTACTCCTATTTCCTTACCAAAAGGACAGAAAAAATATGCTCTGTAGCAATCTCAACCAATGTGAGAAAACTGTTATCCCATGTACCCATCAGTCTTTTTTTCAAGGTAGGCAGAATGCCAGCAAGCCGCACTTCAATTATTTCCTGGCATTTCAGAATTTGTTTCTCTAAAGCATGCCCTGACACAAACGTGCATCATAACTGACATGCAGTGAAGCATGGCATACAAAGATGATGCAAATCTGCCAGCGTTGTACGGGAACTAGAAAGAAACTATCAATATAAATACACGAACTGCAGATATGACATCACGTTTATGCTTTTCACAATTCCAGCTTAGTTGTACAGTTGAAATAAATTGTTAGGAGATAAAACATAGCTTCACAACAAGAGGTATTTTTGTAACCAAATTACACTCTGTGTATAATAAAGAATATCACTTGATTATTCTGAGGCTGAGAACATATTCAGATGGTGTCATGCTTAACTAATGCTCCCACTGGTGTTTTACTTGCAAAAATAGTTATTACTGAAATCTCATCTATTTAGGCAGCTGTCCCAGTGATAAAGCACACTGGAGACTGGCATGTTGTTTTCACTTGGATAACTAATGCCAAAAGATGGACTGAATTTCCAAGGATGATGCTTTTATTAGATAACCAAACTTCCTCTGACGATGCCATTAAAAGATTATACAGATTATAATCTTTATGAGTGCTATTAGAAAGAAGGTAAGCTCTTTTCCTGAACTAGTTAAAGAGAAAAAAGGTCTTATAAAGCTTTCATAACCTTCCATGATAACTGACAAATTTTATTGAATCTCCTTCTTCGCGGGAAAAATGAGAGAGGTTTAATATATTCATTTTAGGATTCCAAATCTACTTTACTCTCCAAACCGACAAAGGGGAAGATCATTCTTTGGACTCTCAAACTGATGAACAGTGAACGCTTTTCAGGAAGTTTCTTGTGCTTTCCTTTGCAACAGTTGATACAGGCACATGTTGCAACTATATATTCAGCCTGGATATACTCAGGAAGGCAAGCCGCAGTAAGAGCTGGAAATGCCCTTTCTCTTCATGCCTGTAATCACTGCTCCAACCATGTGACACGTTGGCAGCCAAGCAGCTGCAGAGTTCCTCCATCCCAATCGCAGTTGCAATTCAATATTGGCACTGAAACCAACATTGTTCCTATAGCAAAGGCTTAGCTTTAAAATGTTAAAGGGCTTCTGACCACATGCAAAAAGAAAGGCTTGGTTTTGAAATTCATATTAGGTCCTAATCTATTCATGTTTGGAAAAAATGGAATACGTAGGTTTGAAATGTCTTTGCAGTGACTGTAGGTCAGCTACAATAGCAGACTTACAATGATTCACACTGCTCTAAGCTCCATGATTAACCTCACCCCACAGAATTACACTTCAGGCTTGTATCTAACAGACACCAGAATGCAACCCACTCCATTTCTGCACATGCATTCCACACAAATTGTAGCATATTGCATACACAGGCTTGCTTTTCAACAAAGGAGAGAGGGGAAAAAACAAAGGATTTTAAAGAATTAGAGGAAAATAAAATATACAGAAAATAGTATAATTCTGATCATTTTATATCAGAGGAAGCAGTGGGTTTTTCTTGGAAGAAGCCTTGGATGCTCCTATACAATACTGCAGAAAGGTTAATGCAAATAGTTTTGTGTATCAGCCTGGGGTGGAAGGTATTAATAGGAAGATATGTGCGTGGAATTATTTTTTCATTGCAATACTTTGGCAGGAAGACTTAATCATTAATTCAGTTCGAGAAAATGGATGGGCCCTAAACTAACATACATTATTACCAAAACAGCAGCCAATTAAAAAAGAAGTTACAGATTGAACAGTACTGAAATAAGTAAAATTAATGATATTTAATCAGATAGGTTAACATTCTTTCAAGAAATATTTTACAGCCAAATAAAAATTCTGCATGGCAAGAGTTGGAATTGCTAGATAATGCTTAACAAATTACTATCTGAAAAATCTGGAGCTCTACCCCAACCCCTTTAAGCTTCCATTATGTTTTTCCATGGCACAAGGATATAAAGCTCCTGAAGGAATCAGCAACATATGCCTCAAGTACCACCTCTGATTTCAGGAAATTCCTACCTAATACAGAGTT
This sequence comes from Himantopus leucocephalus, assembly GCA_003993805.1. Lineage (NCBI taxonomy): Eukaryota > Metazoa > Chordata > Aves > Charadriiformes > Recurvirostridae > Himantopus > Himantopus leucocephalus. The sequence goes on along the minus strand of RSEF01000010.1, from coordinate 10,057,841 downwards.
GCAAGAACAAATAAATTTATGGAGAGCAAAGGATGTACCAGCTGTGATTTTGGAATATCCAGTCTTAACGATAAATCATAAATTAAGAAGCAATGAAAAACAATTTCTTACTAGGTAAGTCAAGCCGGTGTTTAAAATTCAAAATAAAACAAATAAATATCTGCAAGTAGTGCGGCACAAAGAGTGCTATTCAATGGCATCAGCAGACTGTTTCATTGTCTCTGAACGAACATTCAATAACCTCGGAGGAAGATGCCTTAGAGATGCCTCATTAGGGCACTGGCAGCTAAAGAATATTTTCCCAGAAAACTGCTCAGAATTCCTCCAACACACATACATATGCTATTAAAAAAAAAAAAAGCAAAGCTCAATCATAGAGAAAGATGACTTAAGGAACAAAGTCAAACTGAATGATTCAAACACCATGGCTACAACCTCCCATTCATAATTTAAACTATGGGAATAAAAGCAACTGATCAAAACACATGACAAATGATAAGTGGCTGGACAGATCTAGCACTTCTTTGTAACACCACTAGAATTTGAAAACAAGGAATAGAACTGGAGAAATCCACAGATATCTACCCTTGAAAAATAGTCCTTGCTTTTTGCAAAGGATCCTGAATTTCAGTAAGGAATCAAAGGAAGACGACGACACTCCTCAACCACCCCAAAACCCAGCCAGGAATGAAATACTGAATATTCATTATCAAACAAGTTATCAAACCTAAATTTTCTCGATATTGAGAGTGGCAGGTAAAATAACAAAAAACATTTTTTGGTAAAGGTATGCCAACAACACAGGAAAAATTTGGAGTTTGTATACTATGGGAAGTCTCTTACATCATCCACTTTCCAGAAATGTGTCCAAGGAGAAAGTGTGGATGTCTCTACGGCCCAAGGATACCAGACTGGAAGAAGAAAAATAGCTGGATATAAAGTAGAGCAACGTTAAGGTTGCCTCTCTACTTCAGAAATTTCTCCTTCTCTCCACATTATACCACACGTACATTGCATCCATCCCTCTTACAGGCAGCACTGCACAGAGTGCAACCTAACAAAGAGCTGATTAAAGCTATCTGTATCTCTTGGTAATTTTCAGTCAGAAAGTACTGAATACAAACAGTATTCCAGCTTCTTTCCCCTCAACTTTCTGTCATAAATTTTATTTATCGTTGTGATTCACAGGGTATTAGAACTATTTTTGCCTATTTGAGCACTTTTAATGTATTAATTTGACATATCACTATACGCACCATAGATATACATCAGAAGAATATTTATTAAGCCAAGAGATAGAAATAACACTATATCATCTGTTTAACAAATCATACAGCAGAAATTTCAAATAATGAATTTACTACAGGTATCTACGACTTTCTGAAAACTGAACACAGTAACAGCTGCAGAGACAGCTGCAAAAGAAATGCTCCAACTGCACTGGGATAATTTATAAAAATGGAGAAGATGGCAATGTGATCTCAGAACATTCACAAGAAAAAAAGAGAACTGCTAGCTGTATTAGGTAGATTACCACCAGCACTCTAAATCAACTCAAGTAAAAACCACAGAACATATTCTCTGAGGTCCTGATAGTAAAACATACTGTAATTTCAAAGATAGAGAGGGATAACTGAAAGGTAACTGGAAGACTCTACTAAAGTTAGCAGTAAAATCATGCATTAGAATGACATTTAAAAAAAAAAAAACCTATACTAAAACAATTTAAATTAATCTTCATCTTTAAAGTCTACTAATAATCTAGAATTGGATCTTCTTCAGTTAGGGGAGTTAGAGTTTCTATTAGTAACCAAATAATTACCAACTACCTGTTTACCCATAATGAGCATAAAAATTACATACGTTGGATTAACTAAAGAGGAACCTTACATAAACTTATCCGTGACACCTCAATGCCTCTTACAGACAGGTATGGAAGCTAAGCGACCACACAGAGCTGAGAACAAGATGAATCACATCCTAGAAATTACTGCTTTTCCTCTACTGCTAAACAAAGCAAGTCCAGAGGACAGGTTTAGACTTACAGTATTACCACTCGGAGAAAGTGGGATACTAAGATAGACCTTATTCAGACACATTTCTTAAAAGATTGTCTCGATTTCAAAGATTTTATAATGTCATCTCAAGTCATCACAGAACAGGAATAGCACCCAAGCAAAGAAGCAAGAGATGGAGTCCTTAATATATTAGATTTTTATTATTAGATTAGACTCTAAATTTAAATAGGGGTTTTTATATAAATTATCTAGATGCACAATTTTCAGGAAAGCTGCACATAAAACTCTATAATAGAATGTACACACATAAAACTGCATTTTGAGTATTTTGCCTTATTTAGGGAAAAAGTGGAAGGGACTGAGGTTTTTCCAGGGGCAAGAAGAGGCGCATTCCCTCCCCTTCCCCAAACGCCCTTGCTTCAGAGCTGTCTAGGTCTTACTTTGCAGAGTAGAAAATGTGCAAGTCTGTGCAGATCTCAAAATGGCACATGGCTATGACACAACATTCAGATTGTTCTGGGAATACAGGATGGAGGGGGCACTCTGGCAGAATACTTAGTTCCTTTACAGGCATTGTAGCTACAGCCCACGTCAACGAGCAAGCAATTTGGCACATTCCATGTCTGGGAAGATCCTCCTCAGATTGCACTCTCTGAATTTATGTTCTCCACATTAAAAGATCTGAAGATAGCACAGAAGGATAAGAAATGCCACAAATCATGTCTTAAAAAAATAGTAATTTTCTAAACAAGTAGATCAAGTCAGAAAGACTTTTAAGAAAAGAGCAATTTTATCAGGCTTTTGAACGTGCACAACAGACACTGACCCAGGGCCTGGTATTTGTGTCCTGCACTTTATAGAGAAAGCAATCTGAACTGCCTGTTCAGACAGAAAGTTTCTTTTTAGAACCCTGCAGTTATTCGTTGGCTATACTAAGAGAAGAGTTTAAGAGTTCATCTGTGACACTGATAGGGGCTGTTCGGAAACCAGCCCAGATATCTATAACTGGGGAGAGCAAGGAGAAGGCTTTGCTTAATTTATTGTACTCAACTGCCCATAGTGCAAAAAAGCTTCCCATCTCTCTATGTATATATAGATAAATACGATGAAAAAAGTAAAATGGGAGTTAACTTTGACCACATATTGATTTCTGTTTTCATGTAACAGAGCTGATCGCGTTTTCTATTTTTATTTTGCGCTCAGTTTTGGGTTATGTCCTACTTGTCACTTCTTACACACAGAGATTAAACTAGAAAAAAAGAATAAAATGACTGCATTTCCTTAAAAAAGTTCTAGCTTTTCTGCATAACAGGAATGAGCAAAAAATTTAGTGTATTTAGTGTATTTCTTATCTGTATGTAGATACAGATTTTACAACTAATGTTAGGATGGTTTTAATATCAATGCAATTAAACATGATTACACAGTATCTTCAGGTGGGAAAGCTAGATATTAGTACTTAAGTTACTAGGTAAAGGAAGTGCAGCAGCGAGGAAGAGCTGTAGCATCTCCCCAGCCAAATTAGCTACTTTAAAAAAAAATAAAAATACAAAATTGACAGTTCCAGAGTGATTCGCCATGATATATTACTCTTCCGGCAGAGATCAGATGCAGCCTGATTGTGAGCTAAGCCTAGGATTTTTTTATTTTTTTTAAATATTCTTTTATTGATACAACTTGGAGGCTGATGAGTGTTTTTGCATAGCTAACTGACTACGAAAAGCTGTCTGGTTTGTCTATTTAGATACTAATTTTAAAATTAATGCTCTTATGTATGAGTTATTATCGTTTATGTCTTATAGAATTAGATCAGCATCTATTACAGATGTGTAGGGAGTCTGCCAGCAAGCAGAGATGAGGATTACTGAACATATCAATTTTTATATGAAGCGAAGCGACAATGACTGGTTTGGTTATTCATTTAAAAAGAACATTCATAATCAAGAACAGTCTAACCGGATTTTTACACTTTATCACTCAAGACTTTGATCAGTTATTTACTTAGTTTTTATAGAAGATCTACTGGACCTGGCATCCCTTGAGCCTAAAAATATAACCTAAATCATAAAGAAAAATATGGACCACAAGATTTCCTCTTGATTACATGTACCAGCCGTTTCACCTTGAACAGCAAAGCCAATCACCAAACTGCAGCAGAGAAACTTCCATCTGAGAACATTTACTAAGAAGCGGAGTGAATCATCACAGGCAAAGCACCGATCTAACATGGTGATTCTACTAGCAGCCACCAAGGTATTTCCTTTGGAGTTAGCTTAAGTATTACTGGTGAGTACTGCACTGTGCAGTGATGTTGAGACTATTTACAAAAGCTTCATTTAGAACTGCTAATAATCCTGAGTGTTTCAAGTATTAAAATTGACTGGATTCCCCCGAACACTGACTCTGCAGAGAGGGTTTTGCACTGTTTCCATTATCATAGAATCATAGAACAGTTTGTGTTGGAAGGAACCTTAAAGGTCATGTAGTTCCAACCCCTCTGGCATGGGCAGGGACACCTCCCACTAGACCAGGTTGCTCAAAGCCCCATCCAGCCTGGCCTTGAACACTTCCAGGGATGGGACAGTCACAGCTTCTCTGGGCAACCTGCCAGTGTCTCACCACCCTCACAGTAAAGAACTTCTTCCTAGTACCTAATGCAAATCTCCCCTCTTTCAGTTTAAAATGGCTACCCCTCATCCTATCACTACACTCCCCGATAAACAGTCACTGCCCATCTGTCCTGTAGCCCCATTAGGTACTGGAAGGCCACTATAAGGTCTCCCCAGAGCCTTCTCTTCTCCAGGCTCAACAACCCCAACTCTCTCACAGCTTGTCTTCACAGGAGAGGTGCTCCAGCCCTCTGATCATCTTTGTGGCCCTCCTCTGAACTTGCTCCAACAGCTCCATGTCATCCCTACAATGGGGGCCCCAGAGCTGGACTCCAGGTGGGGTCTCCCCAGAGCAGGGGGGAAGAATCACCTCCCTCGACCTGCTGGCCACACTGCTTTTGATGCAGCCCAGGATGCAGCTGGCCTTCTGGGCTGCAATCACGCATTGCCGGCTCATGCTGAGCTTCTCATCCACCGACATCCCTACACCCTCAAGTCTCTCTCCTCAGGGCTGCTATCAATTCCATTCTCTGCCCAGCCTGTATTTGTGCTTGGGATTTCCCCGACCCAAATGCAGGACCTTGCACTTGACCGTGTTGAACTTCATGAGGTTTGAACGGGCCCACTTCTCAAGCTTGCCCAGGTCCCTCTAGATGGCATCCCTTCCCTCCAGCATGTCGAC
>RSEF01000010.1:10011705-10052432 GCA_003993805.1 Himantopus leucocephalus | reverse complement strand
CTGCTGTGGCAGGGGGGTTGGACTAGATCTCCAGAGGTCCCTTTCAACCCCTATCATTCTGTGATATCCCAGGAGACCACATCTCCTGTTTCCTTCTGGGGAGGGCCTGCATTTTCCCTAGTTTTCCTTTTATCACTGACATACCCATAGAAGCCTTTCTTATTGCCCTTGAAGTCCCTGGCCAGATTATGCTGCTGTCTTAAACATAGTCTTCAGCAAACCTGTTTCTTCAGCTAAATAAATTTCAGTACTGCTTCTTCAATTCGAGTTTAGCTTGTTATAACTAGGTTTTTTGGAACATTGTGTTTAATTGTGTATGCACACCAGTAATTGTGAGAAATTTTGTACTGGACAAGTAGGACTAGCTGATAAACAATTACAGATAATTCAGAAGTCTTACCTGTGCAGGCTATGGTAAGTTCTGTTTTCTTTGCATTTCATAGTTTATCAGAAAGGACTAAGATTAAGCATACTTATCTGATATAACTTCAAAGTAAAAAATAATATTTTATAGATCACAGCATTTGGGATATATTCTGGGTCACAGGCTACATTCCCTCAGAGCTTATGAATTCTGAGCGCACAACCAAAGGGGCAGTTTTGGTTGCTGTGGTACATAATCACGTGTAACTATTTTGGTTTTGCCAGCAGCTTCTTCTGCAGAAACTTACCATTATTGCACTGTGTTGTATAGCATGAAGTTGTAATATTCCAAACACTTACATGAGAGGGCCTAAACATACAACACTTGTGTTTCTACAAAACTGACTTTCAGCCTTTACAAGGTGAAGGTAATATAGAAGCTGAGAACAATATATTTCAGCACAGAGGGAATTATTTTAAAGGAGCATTTTCAACCTGAAATTCTATATTGGCTTTAAGTTGGATTCATAGTATTTTTTTCTCCATAGACTATGTCAAAATATTTGCTTTTTGTATTTTCCAAAACAGCACAAAAGGAGAAACCCCAGCATTTTATCAGAAGCTGATCAGTCACAAAATACTTCATAGCTTGGACTGATGTACAGGCAAATTTATATAAAAACACTTACTGTAAAACCCTCTTATATAAGCAATAAGACCTGCGCACAGAAAATGCTTTTGCAAACCTGCTATGCCTTCAAGCAGCACCACGGTTAGAAAGCAGGTGCAAAGATGCTTCTCTGAACCCTGTCCACTTCAGAGCTTGTGCAGCCAAGGCTGTCTTAACAGAGAAATTGGTACCATTAGCAAAATAACCAACAGCACTTGAAAAAGCAGTTTAGAGGATTCAGAACAACCAGAAGTGGATAGTAGCATTTTCATTTGATTATTAAGTATCTTTTTCCAAGCTAAACTCGAGTATTGTATTGAGTGTTTTAATTGTACTGAGGAAATGCCTGCAGCACCTTCAGCACTGAAAATATTCTGTTCTGTAGGCACTCTTATGACTGCTTTGACTGATTGGGATTATATGAACTAGAGGTTTGGTTATACTTTCCTTTCAGCAAATGTTTAACATTTCTGTTCTTAACTTTTGGTGGAAAGCATCCCTGTTTGTTAAAAGAATGCCTGAAACATCCCACAATATATCCAAATGACCATTAAAAAGAATTCTATGAGATACAACAAAAGTACAGGGTACTCCTCTTCCTACCATAATGGCCAAGTAACAGAAATTTGCTTGGGAAAATTAAGTGGATACTGGAGCACTTTTCTAAAAGTGGCACCAACAGACAGCAAGTGTATTCAAGCTGCTGAAGTCATCCCCAGAAAAATATCGCGTCCAGCTTTGGAGCCATCAACATAAGAAAGACATGGATCTGTTGCAGTGGGTCCAGAAGAGGGCCACAAAGATGATTAGAGGGCTGAAGCACCTCTCCTATGAAGACAGGCTGTGAGAGAGTTGGGGTTGTTGAGCCTGGAGAAGAGAAGACTCCAGGAAGACCTTACAGCAGCTTTCCAGTATCTGAAAGGTGCCTACAAGAAAGCTGGAGAGAGACTTTTTACAAGGACATATAGTGATAGAACAAGGGGGAATGGCTTCCAACTGGAAAAGGGTAGATTTAGAATAGATATTAAGAAGAAATTTTTCAGTATGAGGGTCGTGAGGTACTGGCACAGGTTGCCCAGGGAAGTCATGGTGGTGCCATCCCTGGAGGCGTCCAAGGCCAGGCTGGACGGGGCTTTGAGCAACCTGGTCTGGTGGGAGGTGTCCCTGCCCGGGGCTGGGGGGTTGGAACTAGATGATATTTAAGGTCCCTTCCAACCTAAACCACTCTATGATACTATGATTCTAAGAACACAAAAAAACAGTGGTCTAAGTGGACACATTGCCTCCTACCATACCTGGAATGATCCCAAGGAGTAAGAGGGCACTGCCAGCATCTGGCCAATACACAGCGATTATCTTGCCAAACAGCAAGAAACTACACCTCAGTATTCCTTCAAGGCTGCAATCCTCATTCCCCTTTAAAAACAGGCCAAGAAACTGGATTTACAGTGTAAGGAAAGCTCTAAGAGGCAGATACTCCCAGATTTCCCTGGTTCTTTATGGGATGAACTGATAGGAGTTAGGGAGCAGAGGAGGTTTGTTCACAAGTCCATAAAGTAGGAATAATTAGAGCAACAAAAACAGTGCTTAGCAATTTAAACTTTTGAAGAGGTAAGCAGCAATAGACAAACTCCAAAAGTAAGGAAAAGTCTTAAAAATTAATACCTAGCAGCACTGAATATTATCTCTTTGGCAACTTTCCCTCAAAAACAGACAGAAGAACCTGAATCCTCCCAACAGGTTGAGAAAAACACACTCAAATTATGCACTACAGAAAAGGAGGCTGTAACCATTGCAGTGGGCCCACGTACATATGCTCAGTTATATTAATGTAACCCAGATGAGCTTTTAATTATATATGTTCTCACATACATGCATACCATTTTATAAATGAAAAAGTTGACTATAAGAAACAAAAGCTCTAATAAAAGATTTTTCAACTCTTACATTTTCCAAGTCTCTGATGAATAATTATTTTAAACCTCATGTTTTGCAAAAGAGGAAATTAATTTACTGGCATGAACTGCTCAGGCATTCAAGCAGTTACAATGTAAAGTAGATAATATTAACATTGAATCAGTGTGATAAAATCCTGAGTAAACCAGGTTCTTATAAACAATAATAAGAAACACTTGTATAGCATGCATATGACTTCAAAGAAATTAAAACAGACAAAAATGGGGGAAGTAGTTTAAAACTTCAGTAGAACGTACTCTGCCTCTGGCTGCATATTCAAGTACAAGTTCTGTATCACTTTTATTGCAGTCATCACATAAGAGAATGCTGCACAAGACTTGCAGAGATAGTCACTCAACTGTGGCAGTAGAGCTTACTCAAGAAAAAAAAAAGAGGGGGAAAAAAAAGTACTTAGCTGCAAGAAGCCTGTAGCAATCTGAAGACTCATCCTAAACTACTCTGAGTAGCCTGCACAGTTTTCCGTGACAAGGGATTGTCTCTCAAAGCACCTTTCCCCATACCCCAAAAAGCCACTTTCAAATTAGTCATATATCCATGGACAAAGAGAGAAAAATCTGAGGTTAGTCCTCACTAATTCCTGCACATCAAGGACAAAGAAGTCTTCACATACCTCTTCCTTTTTCTTGCCAGCTGCAATACCAATTCAGGAGAAGAAAAAAAACGTAAACAGGTTGAACAGCTAACAAGCTGAAACTGTAGAAGCTCAGATACTTAACACAGAGTTAGTTTTAGACAGCACATCCGTGACCTGTTCCTATAATACTTCATTACAGCTGCTTCTGCCTGTGACAAGAACACACTGTCCCCATCTTCAAAATAAGTAGTACTTCTTGAATTAACAACTGTAGTCTACCATAGTCTGAAGACCTGAACTTATGCAGACAGACTAATAGGAGAAAAATATCCATACTGTTAACTTTTTCCATTTTGACTTTTATTAGGAGTTTTTTAATGCTGTTCTACCAACCTGATGCGGACAGAATGAGGAGAGTGATTTTGGGGGCAGTCTCCAAGAAAACACAGTTTAATTTAATTACAAGGTTTAAATCATCTTAATAGGCAAGAAAAGTGCTGAATAACAGCTACCTTATGCCTATTTCAGAAGGCAATAGCAACATAACCCTGCAATAGTCTTTTTTCTTTTTTTTCCTTCAAGGATCTCAAAGGTCAGTAGATCCATTCAGCCCTAGGACCCCTTTGATCATTAAAAAAAGAATAACCACCTTATTAGATATATTTGGAAAACATGGCTGATAAGTGAAATTGTTTTCTAGATAACTGTGAATTAGGATGAAGGATAAGTTACTGATACACACCACTAGCATATACTTGATTTCTGAGAGAAGATTTTGAGGTAAACATAGGCAGAGATAAGTCAAGGCTTAACAATCAAACTTCAAAATCTTTTCCTGGAACTTTACCTTGTCATGCCTCCATGTACTTTAAAGGACACCTATCCAATTCTTATTGAAGTTAGGACAAAAGTCCAATCATTTTGAGTGGAAACTCCATTGAACTTTCCTGTTGATTCCTTGTTGAATTTCATTCCCATACCATTTCTCCTCAAAAGCTTTCCATTAATTTTTTTGGCCTTTTCTAAATTACAACATAGGTTTATTTTTAAGAAAAAGCTATTTTGCTGTTAACTGCCATAATCATGAAGAATATAACAAAATACCATTGAAAGTTACCAATAAGTCAAGCTCTTGAAAGTTAGAAGGAATGTCAAAATTATCTCGGAATCACAAAATTCTCAGAGTTGGAGGGGACCTCTAGAGATCATCTAGTCCAACTCCCCTGCTAAAGCAGGATTGCCTAGAGCACATTACTCAGGACTGCAATGAGGCAAGTCTTTAAAATCTCCAGAGAAGGGGATTCCACGACCTCCCTGGGCAGCCTGTGCCAGTGCTCTGTCACCCTAACCGTAAAGAAGGTTTTTTGTGTGTTTGAATGGAACTTCCTACGTTGCAACTTGTGCCCATTGCCCCTCGTCCTGTCACGGGAACCACTGAAAAGAGTCTGGCTCCATCCTCCTTCAACCCACCCTTTAGATACTTATAAGCAATAATAAGGTCTCCCCTCAGTCTTCTCTTCTCCAGGCTAAAGAGTCACAGCTCTCCCAGCATTTCCTTATAAGGGAGATGCTCCGATCTTCTCATTCATCAAACAAAAGAATCCATCAAATCTGACAGTCAAACAGTACACCAATACAACCTTCGTAGGTCAGAATCTGGTATTTTTACAGGGACTAGCATCGTGCCCTGATCAAATACTGGGGAAACAGCCCGCTGCCTCCTTACCATTATACTGTAGCTTCAGAAAGGCTTTTGTGTTTTTTGGAGGCCTGACAATACGTTTATTACTACCTTCTAACAGACAATGCTACCAAGCAAAGAGACAGAGGTTTTTGTAAAAGTGTTTCTAAAAGATTTATCAATGAATATCATCACTAGTCCCTTCACAGAAGGGCTGTTAGATATCTAAATATTTTTCAAAATCTAGTCAAAATATTTCAAAGTACAGTCCAAAATATTAATCAGTTCATGAAGTAGCGGTTGAGGTAGGCAATTATCAAGTAACAGTTAACATTCTGATATTAATACAATGCCACAGTGAATTACATATATTTTATCAGCAACTAAAATATCTATTCACCAAAATCGTAATGTGGTGTGTGCAGCTTCTCCTTTAAGCTAAGTGATATGGGTTTGGGGTGGAAATGGCCCTCAAAAGAAAAGCTGAACTAGCCCACTGGCTCCTGTGCAGCTATACACAAATGTATTATTCAGGGAAGGAAGGGTTGTAAGGAAGCACAGAGTACACAAACATCAAGTGAGACCTGTTTTGAAGAAAATAAAAAACACGTGTAGACAAATGACTCCTAAGAAGCTGCATTCAGCCATACCACTTACAGTTTTTTCTTTTATCTGTCTGGAACAGATGCAGGAACTACTGAAGAGATCTTTTTGAGTGCTCAAGCCCACATAGAACTCCTTTTATAAACCTCTTTCCATCAACAACAGAAGCAACCAAAAAAACCCAACAAAAACATAAACACCAAATCCCCAAAGGTGATAATGTCTGAAGACTCATACCTATCTCAAGGCAGTACAGGCAGAAAGGATTTTGAAAGGCACTTGACTGTTTTGTACCTGACAATATAATGAGCTTCTGCCAAAGCTTTTCTTTCTTTTTGTACTCTTTAAACATTTCTAAAGAATTTTCAGCAAGCAGAGATTCTGGGGAAGGATTCTGTAGCTAGTGGAAGCATGTGGAATATCTACTTAAGAACACTGCACTGAACAGTTTTTCCAACACCCTCTAAAGTTTGGGGGTTTTGGAAGATACCCTAGAAAGTGAGTTGTGAAGATTTGCCAAATCAGCCTAGTGTTAAAACTGCAAGCAATATAGATCTTCTAAAGCTAGGCATAAAAGACAAACTGTGGGCCGTCAAATGGATTTTAGTCAGCCCCATGATACAAAAGTCCTTAGGTGATCTTTTCAAAATGGCACTAGCTAGAAAAGCCAAACTCTAATTTGCACTAAGAAAAATTTGCTGGGGAGGCAAAAAAAGATCACCTCTGCACCGAGTATAATGTTAGAACAGCCAAATAGGCCAGCTCTTTCCAAGACACTGGATAAGAAAGATTCATGCACAAAATGTGAAATGAGTGATTTCCAATATTGTGTGCTACTAACTCCCTCAAAATACACCTACATATGTACACACTGTTCTTTGAAAGAGTGAATTTACGACAACGAATAGATACGTTATTGTAAAAGGATGAAAGAGTAACTCACAGAAATGCTGATGGAAGAGATATAAACAGGTTTCAGAGTGCAGTAGATGCCGGCCAAATGAAGGAGCTGCCTAGAAGAAGCACTCAGGCACCTATCAAGGCAGCGCTGTAAGTCTTGACTGGAAATGGAAGACGATGGCTAAAAGCAGATTGCCTGCAAATGTTCTGCTGTACTTTGCACTTTACTAGTAATAATTACTTTATCAGTGAACTGAAACAGAATCAAAACAAACAAAAATCACAAGCAGTTCACACAATTTTAAGAAAATTATAAGCTTTGACATAACTAATGTATGTTCTGTTGAACAATTTTGCTCGCCAGTGAGAGAACCTGATAGTTTTAACATTAGCTATTCCCAAGGCTGATACGCACTTCTAAATTATAAAGTAGCACAGGAGTTATTTGAATACAGATACTTGCCATAGTCTCAGCTCTCTTAGTACTTGACAACTGACTGGTTTAGAACAACAGGAAAATAGTACATATGGTAAGTTAAGAGAAAAGATAGAGTAATATGCCTGGTTAAATTACCACAATGTCTTTCTGGAAGTTCCTAGAAAAGACAGGTAGCGATTATTGCAAACATAGGGATGGCTAAGACTGTCACTTTACATTCCTTTATTCTTAAATAGTGGATGGAAGGCAGGGAGAGGAAAGCATATATATATTTGCCCAGCACTTGTACTCTCCACTTGGCATCTATTTTTGGCTCTGAGATGGAGCACCAAGCTAGATGGATCTTTAGTGTGACCTTGTGCCGACAGTCTATGTTCATACAGAAGTTTTTGTTTCCTTTTATCCTAAAAAAACACGGAGTATATCAGGGACAGATTTACCAGTGGCTATCCATCCTTGGGGTAAGGCGAACATTTATCTCGTACCCTAATGACTGCAGTGAAACCATCAGGAGATAAACCATCAGGACATAAACAGAATTAAGGAACCATCTTACTAATTTCACCATACAGATTCTTGTATTACTGATTTTTGTTTCCACTGATTTAACTGAAGTTTTTTTCCTTCTGCATAGTTACTAAATCAGATTCAAGCCCTCATTACTAAAACAGATCTCTAATCAATTTTATCATATGAGCCCCAGGGTCTCTACAGGGTTGCATACCCTTCTGCTCAACTATGAAGAGCATTTTACATCCTTTTTTCTCAAAAGTCTATTGTAAAATATTTAGGGGAAAAAAACCTGCCTTATTTTTAATGGTATAAAAAAGAACTTTGTTAATTCAGTGAATGCCTACTCAGGCGCTGAAGAATTTGTAGTATTCAACCATAGATCTTTGTAGTGAACAACAAGTCCAATCATTCTGGTTGCATTATACAAAGTTCCAGGAATTCTTTGGCATGAAAGAACTTAAATACATTTTCTCTGGTATATGGAAATAATATTTGATTTAAAGTTCTATCACACAGAAGTCAGTGTTGACAAAACCTAGTTTAACTATAAACAAGTATTTTAATGTTATTTAACCCCTTTTGTGACTTCTTTATGACCAATTCAAGTGCCTTCTTGGCCCTGAATTTTGATTCAGGCACAAATTCTTCATATCATTAAGTAGATACATAGCACTGACAGAAGGAGGAGTGCCAACAAAAACATTACCATATTTTTCCTTTTTAGAAATCAGTACTTTTGGTTACATAAATGATCATGGAGCAAAGAATCAAAACGTGTTTGAGTGGGACTTGGACTCCCCTAAACCTCACGCAACACATGCTGACAAAGAAAGAAATTGTATTGGTTTTGCATTCCTTGCATTAACTTCTTATTTTACCAAACTTCTCATTCTGAAGCTTTTAAAAAGAATATGAGTATTAAGTAGTTTATGCTTACCATTTTCATGTATAATAAAGAATATCTAAGGATACAGGTGCTTCCAAATTAAGCTAATATTTGTTTTAATTGTAATTCAGCAATAATGAAAGTAATGCATCTGCAGAGCCCTTTTTCCAATAGCCATGTTACTCTCTAATACTACAGCCTGACCCAACACCTATAAAACAATATACCATCTCTAAAGTCAGTGAGTGACAGCTGCAACAACACAAGGGTTTGAGGTATTATAACTTCCCTTTATAACCTAGACAGAACACAAAAGCCACAAGATACAAATACTCGAAGAAAAACACGAGAAAACTAGCAAGCAAAGTTCAACACAAGCTGTTATTCTTCCCAATAGCTGAAACCAAAGCAACACTAAATGCAGTAAACCAGTTTCAAATCTGGAAAGAGCTGGAAACTTTCTATGGTAACTTTCTTATACTGCTACATAAAGCTTTCTTGATTTGGTATCCATGGAACAATTATCCCTCTGCTTCAGAACTGATCATTCATACTAGTTTGTCCACATTAACAATCTATAAGCAATATACCATGAAATGGACCAAAACCAGCCTCCAAATCTAGTTCCTCCAGAATGTTAATATCTTTAGTCTACAAGCAGTTAAAACATCCAGCTGGCTTGTTAAAACAAAAAATATTAATGCATGACTTCCCCCAAAATTTTTAGGTAGGCATAAAAATTAAAACCAGCTATCATCTCTTTTTGAAATAAAACAAAGTAATTTTATCCCTTTCAGAACATCAGATACTATGCAACAGGTTTTAATCATTATTTGACCAGCTCTAAATACAGGACACAATAGAATTGTTCACTAAAGTTCCACCCATTTCTTCTTGTACTTTTGATTCCAGGAAAATTATACAATGAAATTATTCTGTAAACAATTCTCTGCATAATAAATAGATATGGAAGAGTGTGTGCACATGGAAAAAGAACAAGAGTTTATTTCTCAGATTGAAATTATGTTGGCTTCTGCTTGTGCAAGCTGTGTATCTTCAATGAGGTTGCAGTAATGCCGGAAGCATTTCCGCATGAATTCAGTCCTTATTCTCCCCAGACTGTCTGCATTATTTATTTATTTATTTACTTACTTTAAGAAAGGCTTCTCAAAAGAGATTTCACATTCAATAAAATTCTAGGCCTCTTCCATCCTTCCCCGAGTTAAAAATATTCCATCACTAGAACTATTGTACATAACCCTTAAATACACTTTGTTCCAAGTGAGATCATAGCCCTTTAGATATAAGACCCTTTTACCCATTAGACGGGTTTTCTTATTAGAAGTGTTCTATTTTGTTTTTATTTATTCCTTTTAAATGCTAATACTAAAGCCTTGAGCGAATTCAGAAAAAGAAGAATGAAAACATTTTATGGGAATCTTTTACATTTGTGGCCTGACAGTGGAAGACAAGGATGCATAGTGTCTTACTGCCAGGAGACATAACACGGCCTTGCTGAAAACAGACTTGAGTGACTGGACTTTCTAAACTTGAGAGCACTAAGCAAGAAAAGATGATTTTGACCTATTTCACAAAACAGTCTATTTGGACTCATAGGCGTAAATTCATAGAAGAGGCAGCTGAGTCAGCTAAGGATTTCCCATAGCAGAAATTGAGAAAATTCAGACTTCTGTTGGTGTTTCAAAACAGTAATTAACAGGCACAAGTACCTTATTCATACTTCTGTGTCAGTCTCATCTTTTAATAACATCATCACCTTTTCCTATAGATCTTTGGTCATTATTTTAAAGTTTCCTGTAATTGCTTAATGCAGTTCTTGAAAACATTTGGATTTTCCTAAGTTAAGTTTGTTCAAGTTGCTCAAGGCTACAGCAAAAAAAAAAAAGAGGCATTGCAAAGCAGAGAAACCAGCCTTCAGTTTGTATAGTAATTCTCAAGAGTTAGGCAAACCAACTGAGACTATAAAGGAAACGGTATATACAAAAATATATAGGACAGTTAGTAAGACCTTTCCAATGTCTGTGTAGGATTGTATCTTACAAAAGGTTATCGACAACTTTGTGCATCCCAATTTCAGAATAAAACTTTCAGACTTTTCTTCCTTTCTGTTGGAAGTTAGAAATATATTTATATATGCTAGGCAAAGAATTAATATAATTTCTGCTATTTGCACCTCCAGTTAAATGACAAATTTCTTTGCTTGATATTCAGAGCCAAACATAATTATAAACTTTGTTTACTTTTCTGTTTTACTCTTCAGTTACAATTCTAATCAGCATTAGGCATGTGTATCTCTATCATTGGCTATTTTGCAGCAGATACATTCAGATGTAGAGGTAAAATGACAAAATTTTCAATAGCAATGGCCCCTGATCTATTACAAAAAACAAACTTCCATCTCTAAGCAACTGATCTCTTAGCAACAAGAAGCACCTGCATAAAAGATGCCACAGAGAGTGATCACCAGAAAACCTATTCAGATCTTTAAAAGGAGCACATCAGTAACAAAGATAGCACTCTTCACTGGTAAAAAGCAAGAAGTAACAAGACGACACAGGTAAATTCTTAATTCATTTTCTAGCATTTTTCTTCAAACAGTGCGAGTAGGAGATTAAAGAAATGGTTTTTTTATTTTGTTTTTGAGTGGGAAGTGTGCCTTCTGGAGCTGCATTGATCTGAGTTACTGTAATTAACTTTGTGTAAATTATATATTGTCATTATCTAAATAGATTTTTTTTTTAGTAGAAAATCTGCAGGTCTTAAACCAAATCCTTGGTACTAAAATTATAATATCGTGTTATATATTTTGTAAGTGCTCTACAAAGTTTCTTTTAAAAAAAACCACCACAATGTTCTTGAAGAATAGTCATCCTTCAAAAGTGTTCACTTCATTCAATCTTTCAAACTGTTTATATTACATCAAGAAATAATAAAACTTTTTAGGTTTTATAGATACAGGCTCCACTGATTAAAAAAAACAAACCTGATCAGTGTTTCTGTGGTCTTTGCTTTCATTCTATGTACCCTAAAGTGGATTTTTATTCCATTCACTGTATTTCATGCAAAGATTTATATCATAACAAAGTTAAGGTAGAATACATAGCATGGAATGGACACTGCCAACAGTTGATGATGTATAGCAATGTAGAATTAGTTGGAAAGTGAGTGAATTTGGACAAACCAGCATTTCCAAGCATCATTGTCACAGCAGGAAAAAAAATGGATGATGAGTGAGGTTAAAAAAAGGTCATCAGGTAGAACAAGTCCGGAACTGACTCAGAATTTTATTCTGGCGTAGCTTGATCTCTCTCAGTTGGTGCTTGCTGTGGAAAAGTGCTATCTTTCTTTAAGCTGTTACATCTTAGCTAATAATTATTTCTGATTAATAAAGTCATCTGCAGGAAAAATGATTTGAGAATAGTCATGCATTATTTCTTAGTCTTGTTTTTTCAAATGCTCAGATAAATTTTCTTCGGTATTAATTTACATACTTTGATAGAATACTTGGTATTTATAGCCAGAAAAAAAGTCAAAAATTTAATTTATATTTCTTACAGAGTGGTCCCTTCTGTGTAAACTAACTTTCTGCTTAAGTTGGTCAAAGTATTTGCTAGCAATAAAAGTACTACAGCAGAGACATTATTACAGCAGAGAGAACTGCCTTCTGTCTGCCAAATTAGAAACAAATCCACCCAGCCTGTAGTAATAGAAAAGGGATAGTATGTATCCCTTCTGCATGAGGAGGGAGGTCTGCTTTGCCATAATCATAACAAGGAATGTGATAAAAAGTGTGTTAGAGAGAAATTTCAGTTGTCTATCCACAACTCATTTTCTGGTTAGCTTTGATTTAATTAGAGCTCATGGTGTTCCAAGGAAACTTTGAGGTAGACAGGCAGTAAAATACATTCTTACCAATACTGCAGAAGTTTGCCTATCTCCATAGCTCTTTTTGATGGCATATAAGCACTGACATACTGCTTCAGAAGATGTACGTTTCAGACAAAACCCTTTTACCATCTAACGTGGATAGTACATTTCATGGACATTATGTTGGTTCCTAAGCAACAATGAGACCTTTTGTGAAAGGTACTGAAACTGGCAAGTTATTTTTCCAAATCATACATCAGACTGCACCTAAAACCTCCGAAGAGGACATAGTCCAAATTCTAATTTCAGATCATTATTCTTCTGAAAGAAAAATCAATATAATTACAGGTTGTTCAGAAAGCAGAAACACTTATCGTACAGTTATTTGGGAAGCACATAGCGTACCTTGCATCACACATCCATGCTGTATAAATAGCTGCAAGAAAATAATATAGACACTGGCCAGAAAGGAGAGAGATGACTACCAAATTTTTAGTTACACAGAGCACGTTGTCACTCCAAGTCTTGCTCACTACAAGCAATTATGGTTTTATGACTAGCTAGTTACTTTGAAGACTTAATGCTCTAGTGGAAAGTAATTTTTCAGGATGTGAATATTCATCCTCTGAAGATCAATTTAGATGTCTAAAGTAACCAGCAATTTCAAGAAGGATACATTTGAATCAAGACTTTAAGAATATCAAAACTTTCACAGGATATTTTCTGGATATTTCATGGATATTTTCTTCATTTCTCTCTCACTTGCACTCTGACATAACATTAAGCTCCCACCTCCTCCTTCACTTGTCAAGAGCCCCTTTAGATTGCCAGGATGACCATTATTAAATTCCCACTCCCAAACTTTTGCTGAAAGCTGTCACCTCTTCCTTGCCCCTTCCTCCTCCTCTAATGCAAACAACTGACAAATTTTTAAGTGCCATTTAGATTAGATTTCATAGTAAGCAAGTGGTACAGTATTATTCTACAAGGCCATAATAATCATTCAACATTGCTAGAATCCATTTCCATGGTAATTAGATGTGATAGATCTCTACGACTACACAAATTCTAACCCACTGACTCAAACACTAGAAAAGGCTGAAAAGGTAAGTATATGCATTGTATTCATTCCCTAATGTTCACATTTTACCATAATTATCTTTCTTTTGAGTTGCAGAGGATTGAATTAAAAGTAGGAAACAGACCTAAACAAGCCAGAGAGCTTTCAAAAGCAGAGTAATATAAACACCTAACTTTAAAAAGGCTGCTCTGCCCATTGTAATTGTACATTAAACCATCTATAATAAGACAGAGCAAAGGATCGGATCACTAAAGCACAGATTCAGAGCAAGTGAAAAATAAATAAGAAAAAAATATTATAATCAAAGACAAAGAATGTCACAAGAAGAGTAATACAATATCAAATGACCAATAAATTGTGATGGAAGTTTCTCAGTGACATCCTCATTGCATCCTGAGAGAATTACAGTATTAGAAGAGACCACAGAATATTGGGGAGCAATTTCCAGTGTGACACTAAACATACATGCAATCTGATGCTTACAGAATAATTGTACAGCTCAGTTTACAAGGAATGGTAAGCACTCTCAAGTTTAAAAAAGTCTTTTGATGTGTTTAAACCCCACAGACTTTCAAGGGAACAAGAGAATCCCTGTATCAAGGCTTATGTGACATATGCTGTTCACCTGGTGATAATTAGCCACTTCAAATTATTTAATTCTTTAAAAGGAATGTAACCATGTAACAAAAAAAAAAGTAGATTCTTTTTAGCAGTTCTTACAAAAGGTTTCACACAAATACAACTAATTTTACAGTAGTTCCACATATAACACTTTATTCAACAGCTGGGAAAAGAATTTCTGACTTTGCAATAAAATCCACAATGTGAAGGCAATGTTAAAATAGTTGTATGGAACTCCTTCAGCGCGAGCTCTATTAAGAGGTCTGACACGCAGTTAAGAGTGGGAGACAGTTCTCATCCTACGTTAAGTGCTATAATTCCAATACAGCAAGATTGTTACATGCCTAAGACTAATTAAAAATAACTGTTTCATTTGTCAAAAGGTAGTGTGTTCCTTTTAGTCTATATCAACATGGGCAAACACTGTGGTACAACAGGAGCAGATCTGTAAAACAAAACGGTTATGATCCACTCCCTACACTATACACATTTCATGGGAGTTCACTTCAATATAGATCTAAACTGGCTCTGTCATTTGAGTCCCCATTAAAAGCTGGTGTGCATGAGACACAGCTTTGGAGTACATTACCTGATTTATTTTCCCCCCAAAAGACCCCCGTTTGCATGCTCTGAGATAGCTCTGTGATACGTACTGAAGCACGGGAATGGGAATAATCTGAAGGTTTGCTATTTAAGCATACCCTGATACAAACTAAACCACCAGTGCAGACACCATGAGCCACTGTCCCCCTGGCCTATTACATGTTTAGGTAGCATCCGCAGAACAAATACAGGAAAACCACTACTTACCTAGCTAGACATTAGCCTTCTAGTTGTGAAATGCACAAGAAAAGCTATCTACACACTTACGTGTAGAAGGCTGAACGTCTGCAGTCTGCATGAAACTATCAATCTTAATTGAGTGAAAACAGGCAATATGTAGAATCAGCTTCTAGAAAGACAGGAAAGCTACAACATTTTATCTGGAAAACTAAAGACTTACGAGGCTTGTATAAGCGAATAGATTTATTTTTGTGTGACATCAGTCTATTTAAAATTTTATTTTTCCAAACTGTTTAGTTAAACCTAGGTCAGTTGCTTCAGACGCTGCCAATATTTGTCACTAATGTTTGGGGATTTATAACAAGTAGCAGATTTTTTTCCCCATGTCTCTCCTGACAGATGATCCAGTACAGAGGAAAGAATTCCAGCAATTAAGAATGCTTCTTCAAGAGTTTTCAGGAAATTTTATGATCTCCTCCTCAAAATTATCAGAATTTTTCAGTTCCAATTCTATAGTATGATACATAATTTGCTCTTTTACTGACACAGTCATTAAGTACAAAGATTTAACTGGAATAAAAGGGGTCAATACAGTAATCCTTTAGATAGATAGACTTTTTTCTTTTCTGTGGATCCTGTCATCATTCATCATATCACTTTTTGCAAGAAAACATTTAACAGACCATAGAATTTTCTCACAGCGCTTTATTGTCAAGACCTAAAGATCAGTAATCTAAAGGGCCCTCTGCTGGCAAATGCTTTCCCAGCTGTTAAGATCCACAATTATTGTCAGGTCAGGCAGCCTGAGCACATCCATCTCTTTTGTCACAAAAGCACTTCCTTATTATAAGTCTCTTTCCTCCCACTGTTTGATTTTAAAAGCTTTTTTCCCCCATTCCTGTCCCCCTTCTACCATGTAAGTAACAATCAGAACCAACACATCCCTCTGATCAGACACATACCTCAATCAGCTGCAAGGAAAGGAAAATTACCTATATAAGATTTCAAGACAAAATGAGCAATAGTGAAAGCTTATTTCATGCACAATGAGCACTCTAGCTTTGTTCCACTTCTAAACTTCTTCAGTCTATTCAGTGACTACTTTCTATTAAAATTTACTTGGCTGAGTTTTTATTAGGAGCAATTTACAATTCTTAGAAAAACCTGTGGGTACGAGCAGGATGAGCAGTTCAGCTGAAATATTTTTAAGACTAATTTTTCATAGTGCAGTTGGCTTTGCAATAAAAAAAGCATTGGAAATGCAAACCTTGAAAGTCTGTTTGGCTCATACTCAGTGAAATGAGGCAAAGAACTTCTCAATACAAGAAATGCCAATTGTTTGTTTTAAGAGCTTGAGGAGCCACTTTGACTAAAAATAAGACTGCTTCAGATCAGTTCAAGAGTATAAAAAGGATTCGAATTTAACACTGTGCCTTTAAAACCTTTTATCTACACAAATGCATGAACCATGCTTTATAAAAATTATAAATCTAACAGCAAGCTGCACACTGATGCATTGAATATCATATCACAGCAGAAAAAGACTCTATTCTTTTACCAAAAAATTATAAAATTATGAAGTTGGGGTAATCTAGAACCAAAAATCCAATCCATTCCAATCTATACATTTTGAAAATATAGAAACCTGCCTCCATTTCTCTGTCAATACAAAGATAAGCTTTAGCTGTGAATAAGTACGCTGTGCAAACATATCAGCACCTTGAAGTCTAGCAGGTCTTAACCTTCAGATTTCATTTCATAGGTATAGGTTTGTACATATAGGTGTCTTTATTTCATACCGCCCAAATGCATAACCACCTACATACTTCTCTTCATAGGGAATATGAGGCAGAGAAACTACTGTACAGACAACAACAGAATGTCTTGGAGATGAAAAAAAACAATGAACATCAGAGCCTATCTGTGGCAATGGAGTACAAAGATGAAGTTCATCCAGATCCAGAGAGAAAGCAACAAAAAAGTGAAACTATATGCCCTAAGTGTAGTTATTTCCTTCTGTAATGCTGTAAGCTCATATAATGAAAGGGACTGAAACTAGTAAAAGTATTTACATATACATGCAGGCATGCTTTTATTGTGGTAACGAATAGTACCCAAGGAAGTTTAAATTAGCATTTTTACTTGTGCTAAACAAAGATCATTAGTGTGCAAGAGTGAAACCAATAAATACCATTACATGATAAAAAAATGCTTGTGATTACAAAAACAGTTTTCACAACATACAAAACAGTACAACGGTTGAACATGTACGAGTGTGATGAGTGTACATAAGGGGTGTACTGCTAGCTACTGGAATAGCACGCACATTTCCAAAAGGTCACCTGGCACACGGTGTCGTGATCGTTTTGGATCACAGCCATACCAGAAGCCTTGCATAGCAATCCTCCAAAATACTAGAGCCTGGCATGCACCTGCAAGGTTTTGAGCCACTGCTTGCTCCCTTCCCCAGGGTTTTGTCTGTACTCTAGACGTTTTCTCCTTTGACCATAAATACCAATCTTCTTACTACCTAGAAAGCATCTACCACATTCTTAGCTTAGTTTAATATAACTATAGCACTGACAGTTACTACAAAGTAAGCTGTACTTTCTTCTGCAATGTGAGACCAAAGTACAAGATCAACAAGAAAGTACTTGCTGAAAGTAAACAGTAACAAAAAGCTTCCTATTCAGTAAATACATCCTTCAATTTTGAAACATTGTCGCAGGAAGGAACAAAGCAAATCTATTCTTAATTATTGTCAGAGCAGGATTAAGAAGCTGTTTTAGTAATAAATTACCGGGCAGATGCAAGCAGTATCTTTCTGTGGTTATGTGAGTTCTAATTAATAGAATAACATCTTCCTACTCAGGTACAATCACCTCTCTATATCTTACAGTCAAAAGTAAGCAAAACAACTTTGAAGGAATCCTTCCACTCCCCCTATGAATAACAGACCTGTCCTTTTGCTTGGTTTTTGCTCTTTCCTGTGCCAAGTGCTTGTTACTGCCTAAGGAAAAATGTGGCACCAGACAATCCACGATCCTGTTTGTTATGGCGTATGCTATATTTTTTGAAGTATAGACTACACTCAAAGGTTGACAATAAAAGTAAAACAAAATACATCGTTTCAAACAAAAACCTGGGGTACACTCTATCTGCATAATGAAAAACTTAGCTATTCTGGAAATTCAAGGACTCTGGCACTACAGGCATGCAGGAAGGAAAAGGGCTAAGCAACAGAGATAAAAGCTTGTGAGTGAACCTATTCAGTGCTTCCACATGTGCTGAAAGTTTAATTTCTTGTGTTTTGGTTAGAAATTTGCAAGGAGTAAACCTCAGTACTGGCCAGCCAAGTCAATACCAGAGATAAGAGGTCTGTCGGCCAAAGCATCCAAAACTATGCTTCAATATCAAGGTCAGAAAAGCTTTGTTATTTCCAAGCAAAAAGAGTGTCTTGCTGCATGCCTGTTTCGACTTGTGATGTAGCTTGTCCTGGCAAGCAGTCCAGGCAGTCACTATCATTATAAAATAAAGCTACCTCAAGAGCTAATTTGCTCATTTACAAGATCTACAAAGGGATTGACAGGTACTGACTAAAGCTGAATGTATCTTTGAAAAACTCTGCCTCTTTCCCCTTTCTGTCTCTCTAAAGCAAAGCAGAATCTCTTGGAAAAGATGGTACTGGAAACTCTGAATCCAATGCACTACAACATCACCAGCCTAGTACCAGAGACGATGCCAGTGGCCACAGTGCCCATCCTCATTCTCATGTGCTTTCTGTTTCTAATATGGAATCACGAAGAAACTTCATCAATACCAGGTAAATTAACTTTTTTAGCTATAGTATCACCTAAAAGCTGTCAGAGTATTTTGTTGTTGTTGTTTTTCAAATTTAAGTGGGAAAGTAATGCTGAATAATGATTGTATGCTGACAAAATTTACTGATTTACTGAGTCAGTTTAAGTAATACAGCCTTTTAAAATAACTGATAAAAGAAATCAGGGTCTACTTAACCTCAGAACTTCCATAACAAACCCGGGCTGGCTATATAAATATATGCCATGTATTTTTTTCTGCTTTATTATGTATATGCTAGAAAGATATAACACCATTTTACAAACTCTAGATTGTTCATATTTTCATGTGTTATAAACTTCTACTTTTTGCATGTTTTAAGTTTAAAGCTTTCTGAATGGTCTTTATTAGAAACAAACTATTATCTAGGAAATTATTCAGATCTTAGTAGATTATCAACTTTTCTCTCCATGTTTGTCACTGAAGACCCTCCAGAACAGAACATCATCAAATGGGTTCCCTTTCAGAGGGCCCCTTCTGTAAGATTTTGGGGGCTTATAGTAGACGTTACAGATTCAGCCTATTTTTCGTTAGCTGCAATGCAATGACCTACTGCATGAATGAGAACAGTGTACACACCTCACAAAGATATTTGACAGGAACAATCCTGAACCAACGCAGTAGCACCTGAAGGAAATTCTGAGAAAAGAGTCTTGCCAAACATCCTTCAATATGCTAAAACTCTTCAAAAGTTAGAGAACAGGGGAAAGTATTCACAGAAGGTTATGCATTCTGTTTGAACCCTTGATTGGATTAACATGAAGACAGAGCTAAATTAATATGGTTTAAGTTTACAGATATGTAAATAATCTGGCTTCTTGCAATTCCTATTAGTACACAGCGGAGCCATAAGTAACTTTTACATTTTTAAACAGTTTGCAAAAGTTCTGTAAATACTTAATTTCTTCTGGTTTATAGAGTTAGATTTATGTTTAACAGGAAAAAAAAAAAAGAGCCAAATTAAGCTTTCCCTGAAGAAGGAAACTTTCTTTTAAAAGTAATTACAGGCACATTCTTTCCTGCTGTCTCCACTTTCTCCTGTTTGTTGTAAGAGGGAAATTTGGCACTGAGTTACAATGGAAGGATTTGAGAACTTTGTTGACTAAAGGCTTATTAATCCATTCTTAGCTTCTACTTCAGCATGTTTTCAGAAGTTTACAGTAGTAAAGTACTTTTTCCTTTAAGTATCTGTTTTCTCACTCTAATATTAATGACTCAGAGAAATGTAACTAATCGCATTTAATTACATCAAAAGGATATTGACTTTTGTAGGTGTTACTATGACACTTCAACACAAAAATCAAAGGATTTGTTAAAATCACAAATTAATAAACGATATGCAGTTTGTCTAGATAATTTCTTCTTTCTGATACCTAGCCCTTGTCCCTCCAAATGTAAGCAGTCTCAAACCAGCAATTTGAAGTTGTACAAAGAAGTAATGAATGTCAAAGTAGTAATGAATGTCATTTGTTGTATGCACATTGAATGAACTATAGGTTTCCATAGATTTTAATATAGGCTAATAACACAGGATAATAACATAGGTTAATATAGGCTTCAACAACGTAGATGCAAGTTTCTCTACGACAGAACTTCAGAAGGGAACTGTATGTGTGAACTGTCCAATGCAGACCTTGACTGTCATGTTTAAAAGCTTTGAAACAGATGATGATCTGAGATATATTCTTGTCAGTGAGCACTGCTGAGACCAAACTTTTCTTACCCTATTTCTTAGGGCCAGGATACTGTATGGGAATCGGTCCCCTCATTTCACATGGGAGATTTCTCTGGATGGGAGTAGGTAATGCCTGCAACTACTACAATAAGACATATGGAGAATTTGTGAGAGTTTGGATCAGCGGTGAAGAAACATTTATAATTAGCAAGTAAATCCTTATTTTCTATCCTTAATAATATGAAGAGCTTTTTCATGTCTTTACAACCTCTTACTTTTTTTTCTAAAGTAGAGTTGGAGTTGTTATTTTCAAAAATTATCCTAAGATAAACCTTTTACTTCTGTTGTTCACAGACTTTTTTCTAATCTTTCGCTTCTTTAAAGACTCTGCTACTGAAGTCTATGTGAATTCTCCCATTTTCTTCATGGAAAGGACGATTAAGCACTCTGGTTCAATCCTAAAAACTGTTTACCGTGCCTTTTACTATTCCATGTAATACTATGATTACATACTATACAGGAACCTAGACTGACTGCAATGTAGAATTAATCCAAATTTTAGTTCCCTGTGTTCTTAAATTTCTCCTTAAAATGAGGGTAATGCTTGAAGATTATGGCTCCAATTCAGCAGGTTAATTAAACAAATGCAGCCTTATAGGATTATGAGTAATTCCACTCCAGTTAATTGGATTACTCACAGACTTCGATTATACACAGTATTAAACATAATGCTAAACCACAGTCTATCATTTTATTAGCTCCAGTGGATGGTTGCTTTGGATCTTCTGGATGCTTATGAGTTACGCCATGGAAAAAAAAAAGAGTTGGAAAACATTTACCATGTGTAATCAATAAAGAATCACAACCTTTTTATTAGCAATATCAAACAATCCATACTCATCTTTCATTATGTAAAAGCTTTTGAAAGGCACCATAATATAGAGGACTATCACAGGATTAGCCATGTGAAGCAAGTCAGCTTCATCTCTGTCTGGTTTTACCTCTGTAAAAAGAGATAATCATGACAGGAAAACTATTTACATTCCTATCCTACATAGGTGTTATAAATATCAAATATATTATGATGTTTTCATAACATAATATGCTATGAACTTTTATTGCCCTCTTCCACTTTCTGTACTGTCAATTCATCAGAAACAAATCAGGAGAGCTGATAAACAATGCCACACCTGCATCAGACTTTACAGTCAATATATTACTTTTCTTCAGATGTATTTTTTGCTGAAAAGCATCATCAGTACATAGAGAACTATTATTTAAATTTAAAAAAAACCCAATAATGTAGCATAAAGTTTTCAGTGGATCATAAATTCACTGCAAAATTAAACACAACCTGAAATCTGTAAAGTATACTATTTCCACTAATGTCATCTGGATTTTTACCATTAAATCTAATCATACTGAGATGCTAATGCACAGAGAAGGACTTGCAGTCTTGGTTGCAACAGATGTTGTCTTTTAGAGGACTTCATTAAAAAGTTTCATAAGGAAAATATGCTTATACAAGGTAATATGTCAAAATCCTTCCTTAAACCTTTGTGTGTCTCCTGTGTAGATCTGTGGAATGGAAAGAAGAAAAACGAGCCTCCTGAACCTTTCCATTCCTGGGGACAGCTGTCATAACGCAACACTATCTTTTCATATTCATGAAAATACAGATGAAGTTTCTTGACTAAAAAAAACCTTTAAGGGAATTAGATAAAAGAGTAGATGTGGGGAAGTGTAGTAAAGGCAGAATGTGCCGAGTTCCTTGGAAGGTTGGATCTGCAGACACACTCCTCCCTATTTTTACTCCAATCCTTAATCCGTGTTTGTCTATTTGTACCATGTAGCATCTCACTCTTAACTTTACCTCCGGTGAAACTATGGGGAAAACCCAGCACTGCCAAAGTCAACAGCAAAAGTCCCTTACTTTGCCTGATTGCAAAAATAAACTAACCCATGTAAGAAGTCTGGGATTTGGTCCATAAAGTATGTTACATGGTAAAGAAAGTAGTATATTGTTTCATTTCAATCTCTGTTCTGATTTTCTTTCCTTTTGTTGGATTTCATTTGATCAGGTTTTCACCACATCAGCATTTCTAAAATGCTAGCTCCCTCTAAAGGAAATTATATCTTAAAGCAATAATGCTGTTTTACAGCCTCTTTGCTAGCACATGTAAATAAACCCTGTCAACTGTAAAAAGAATTATACATATCAGGGATTTCTCTAACATTTCTATTTAGGTGTATTTATCCCACGCATATCATCATATTATGATCCTGTGTATTTAAGTGATGGATGTATATTTATGCTCGCTGTACGTGCCCAGGAATAACCAAATAGCTACAAAAGTATAGTTGTAATACACATCATGATGAAATTATCAACTGTCAAATATTTTTACACCTCATCTTCTGACATATCTGACATTGGTCATTGCCCAAGTGTACCTTATATATCTACATGTTTCTATGTATGCACACTATTCAGATTAAAATCTTTTGGTAAACATTTGCATTTTATCTGAAAAACAGTTTTAAATCTGAACAGAATACATTATTGCTCTAATATACATTCTGAATGCGTTTATCATCAAGTTTTTTTAATTATGTAAAAGGAACAATATTTAATGTCAAGTATTGTACTTCCTGCTAAATTGAGAATGCAAGTCAGCACTTCAGAGTAACTATAAAATGTCAGAATAAAAATTCTGTGTACAATCTGTGAAACAGTATTTTTGTTTTGGGCTTTTTTTCTCCCCCTCTTTCTTTCCCAGATCCTCAAGTGTATTCCACGTAATGAAACATTGGCATTACGTTTCTCGATTTGGGAGTAAGCTTGGATTACAGTGCATTGGCATGTATGAAAATGGGATCATATTTAATAACAACCCAGCACACTGGAAAGAAATTCGACCCTTTTTCACCAAAGGTAAATCAGTCTACCTTACACTGTATCACTGTAGCACACAGTCTATCTTTTCTGAAATGCTGTTTGTCCTTTGCATACTTAAATTACAGAAACCAGTTCTCTTGATATAGCCCATAAAAATATTTTCTTGCACATGTTCTTTCTGTCTTGTTCTAATTGAAAAAAAAAAGCTTTAGTTTCAAAATTAATTTAGAAGATCTGTACAGCAGAACTGTTTATTAATCCCTTTAATATGATAGGAATCAATGTAGTAACAGAGAAAAAGATTGAAGTAATTAATATCACTAGGTTGAAATCAAGTGGGAAATTACATAAATAAATTCCAGTGTTACTATTTTATGAGCCTGCAGTTTTTTGACTCACCTTCTTTCCACAAATTGAAAATTTTTAACATTTGCATATCATTAGAATTAGCTACTTCCGATGATGTTACAGCTTTCCTAACAAACTTGCCACACTTGTTGCTCTGCAAGCTCCGTGGTTCAGAAAAGATTCTCACCAGCTGAGACTGCAGTAGTTTATGACAGTGATTCCAGAGCCTGAAAACGAAAGCAAAGCAGCTCCTAAAAGAAATCTATTATGTGTTGGTTTAAATTTTCTGTACTGTTTTGTTGATATATCTGCACTCCTATATATGACACTTGGGCCTTTCCTACATGATTTTGCTATTGAAAAATATCGGCAACTTTGTACTGGTGGAAGATGGCAGGAAAAAAAAAAAATTGTTATTCTACCTATTCCTGGAACTACCAGTTCTCTCTGTTTACAAAACAGACCTCCTCCCTTCTTAATTACAAACATACAACCCTCTCAACATACATGTAATAAAATAATGTCTTTGAGGCAATTACAGCAATTCTTGTATGGAAAAGTAATTTAAATAGAGTACTTAGGGCAAGACTTCCAAAGGCATTCAAAAAATATCTAAATCCATTCCAGCTGTAGCCTATCAAAATCCCACTGAATTGCATAACAACAGAACTGACCACTGCTGTTTGTTGCTTTTGAATTCTTAAAATGCACTAAATCCATCATGACACTATCTCCACTGCTCATAGATGGGCAGACTAAGGCAGGCTAACACACAGCACGCTGCCAGGGTAGGCTTCAGTATGTCCAAAGCAACATTACAGGTTGATATTAGCTCACTGCAAAAGCTACCATGCTGTTTTAAAGCACCCAGGAGTTACGCTTTCAGAAATATCCTACCAATGCCCAAGGTGTCTTCCCTGTTCAGTGTCGTTGCAAGGAAATGAGACAGGACATCCGCAGTGCCTGTAATGGAGATGAGGCTATGGATACCCTCCCACACAGAAAAGTAGCACAAATGATGCCAAATATCTTTCCTTGACATGGTATGGAACCTAGCATAAAACGTGTATCTGAGATACAAAGTGGCTAGATGCAAGGGAAGTTTGGGCTTTGAGTTCATTGCCAGTTTAACTCAAAATGCCTACATTTTTCTTTCAAGAGATGAAAAATCAGTAAGTTTCAGAATGATCACTCACTCACATGATAGTGTTTTGCATGTTATTGACACCATTATTGCCAATCAATAAGTTATTAATTTATAATTGTGAAAGTTAACCAATCTTTTCATCATTTTGCACATATATTTCAGCTCTGTCTGGTCCTGGTCTTGTGCGTATGATAGCAATTTGTGTTGAATCAACAATTGATCACCTGGACAAGCTAGACGAAGTAACCACTGAAGTAGGAAACATCAACGTGTTGAATCTCATGAGACGGATCATGCTTGACACATCTAACAAGCTGTTTCTTGGGATCCCTTTAGATGGTACTAACAGCTTTATTTTTATACTTTATGATGGATCTAAAGTGCACGTCCAAGGAAAACTCATTGACATCACTCAGCAGTTTTGTTTCAGAAAACAGAGCTCTTACATCACTATATAATTAATTGAAATTAATTTAGGAGTGATTCTTAGTTCTAAAGAGAATTTTATAAGACCAAAAATATACATTTAGATTATCACATTCACCTTAATAAATAGTGCCATTTAAAGAGACTTTTATGCACTGAGTTGGTACAATCCCAATATTATATGCACGTAAGTATTGGAAATCGTTCCACCAAACAAAATGATTGCCGTGAAAATTTCAGCTGATAATTTCTCTTCTGTGATTTCTTCATCCTCAAAACCATATGACAGAAACAACATTATCCTGATGTATAAATTATCCCATTTCAATCTCATGCAAGAGTTCTGCTTCTGCTCTCCCACGGGAGACTATTTGTCTGGTTAACACACCACTATCTCCTTTTTGCTAGCTACCAAGAGTTTTTACAAAGATCTATAGCTTTTCTACAGTGTACTACAAATGTTTCCTAATGCTATCTACCACCTATTAAAACCAATTGTTTATCAAATTCCCATGAACTTAGAGTAGGGAACAGGGCCTTACTATTACTTTTTCTGAAGCATGTGTGTTAATTTACTATTGAGGTTTATATTTTATATTGATTTTTGTCAACATTTATTTTCAGAAAGTGCCATTGTACTTAAGATTCAGAACTACTTTGATGCTTGGCAAGCACTTTTATTAAAGCCCGACATCTTTTTTAAGATTTCTTGGCTGTGCAAGAAATATGAAGAGGCAGCGTAAGTATCAACAGTGTTACAAATCATTTGCATAAGATTCTTTCTAAGGAGATCTTCCTTGATATTTTCCTCTGCCTTTTAGAAAATAAATTGTGAAACCTGCAAAGGTGGCTAGCTGAAGTCCCCTGTCTGCAGACCCAAGATAGCGACAGAACAAGATTTGCCACTGATGCTACAAGTGCCTGATCTCGGGGGATGATTTAAACCCCGTGTCTATTCGGTCCTAGTTTACTCACCAAAATATTAGTTAATGCCAGCTCAAATGTGAAACTAAATTGAAATCACTGGTTCAGGTCATCATATGGGGTGAACTTACATTTGCTATCTAATCAAGGGCAGTCAATTAGTAGGCTACAGTTCATCAAACCAAGAAAACCTGCTGACATTCATGGCACTGTCCCAGAAGAGGTAACCCCTGAGCACAATTGTATTTACTGGTGCCCACAACAACTCATTTTTGAGGTAAAACTTAGTGCTCAGCATGATAATCCATTTCAAGGGTTTTTTCCTAAATAAGGAACACATACATTTTGCCACATTCCTCTTTGCAAAAATACAAAATGCTGCTTCTTTTTTTTATGGTCTCATTTGCTGTCTTCTACCAAAAGAGGACGGGTTATAAAAAAAAAAAAGGCAATCAGTTTGCTCATTTAGGATTTGGATTCCATCTAGTGAAAGAAACTACTACTTATGAAGCACGTGTAATAAATTGTTTTGATAGTGCTATATAACATAAAGGCTTTAAGGGAAACATGAAGGTTCATCTAAAGTAATTGATAACTCTTATGAACTAGACACAAGATTTACCTTCTCTAACATTTGCTTGCCAGTTTTATTATGGCACTAATCAGTGCTTTATCCTGTCATTCTAATAATAGATAGCTGTGGTGGCCCGGCTATTACTAGAAAGCCCCTGCAGGCAAATATTGATGTTTCAAAAGCAATCCTATTAAAATAGACTTATGCATAAATTTCTAACGCAAAAAAAATTGATAAAGATTGCTGGACTTAAAGCAATGCAAAGAACCACCACAGGATAGGATGACTTCTGATAAAGTTGGCAAAAAGGACTATTTGATATTTCTAATACATTAAAAAATGTTATAAATAATGAGAACTTTACCAGGTTTGACGTTTTAAATGCATTTACCCCTACAAACCCAGACAAATTTTCTATCCCAACAATAACAAACGCAAATGGAAAGCCCGAGAATTTAATTCAAAAGCTTTTCAAGATACTTTTTAAAAATAAT
Organism: Himantopus leucocephalus; assembly: GCA_003993805.1. Taxonomy (NCBI): domain Eukaryota; kingdom Metazoa; phylum Chordata; class Aves; order Charadriiformes; family Recurvirostridae; genus Himantopus; species Himantopus leucocephalus. The sequence continues at coordinate 10,025,108 of RSEF01000010.1, read as the reverse complement.
TGCCTTCAAATCTATAGATAATTGAAAGCCAAAATAAAATTATAAAAACTGTTGGACTTTGCTTTTTTCCACCACTGAAATACAAACTGTTGACACAGTATGACTATTTAAATATGAAAAATTTATATCAACTCTACCTTCAAGACAGCACAGTTTTTGTAACGTTTATCTACGTTTTCTAACAATTACCCCTCACGTTCTACAAGTTCATTTTATTCACTGATAAAATACAGTATAAAATAGAAGGAAATAAACAAATTCTTTGGAAATGTTAATAAATCTTTAAAATCTCTATTAATTAATAGGATATACAGGCATATTTTCATCCTTTTCAGTCTACCCTATAAAAAAAGAATAAGATTTCAGTCCAAGCTAACAAGCAATTATTTAATAAGAAATAATAAGAAAATACACCTTCCCTTAGTATTACTGCTTTTGCAGAGAACCATATAACCACTCTTAGGAATACTTGATTTCTGTTATTTTTAGATGTTTTTATTGGTACAATCTCTATGTTTCTAAACATATGCTAGTGCATACTAAAAGTCTGTAGATATTTATCACTGTGTTGGACTTCATCTGTTTCCAGCAAGGATCTGAAAGGAGCAATGGAAGTCTTAATAGAACAGAAACGACAAAAGCTTTCCACTGTTGAAAAGTTGGATGAACACATGGATTTTGCATCCCAGTTGATTTTTGCACAGGTATTGGCAATGTACTCAAAATACAGCTACCTTTGACTTTTCCGACATTCTCCTGTCACTGACAACACAGGCTTTGCAACCTAAATTTCATGTATCTATCTGAAAGTCATGTCATCGTAAAGGGATACAAATTAGTTGGTTCTGGGGAAGGGGAGTCCCTAACAGCAATTCAAACACCGAATAGTTGCATTTTCAGGAACAGGCGCTTGTCTAATTTTTTCCATGGCTTAAACAACACCCTTAAAACTCTTGCATCTACCCCTGAATGTCCTCCAGTCTTTCCCTAACCCCTTTATGTTACCTTGATGTATTGCCTTTTGTTTGCAAAGGCTTCAATGCTATGTAAATTCTATCTTGTATAATCTCTGACAGCCCACAAACTCTTGTGAGAAAAGGCAATAAATCAACAAGAATTTGAGCTAAGAAGAAATTCTTACTTTTCTGTAAGATAGTACACACCCAACCAAAACACAAGTTTTCCGTTTTTCTCTGAAAGATGAAAAAGAAATGCTATTTAGCATATGAGATAGAAAGACTGTAAAAATTTTTAATTTTGTTTAAAGCAGAAATTCTAGGTCCTTCCCATTCTATTGCTATAGGACCTTTGTTGGCATCAGAGGTCAGCAATCAATACTTTCCCCCAAATTTCCAATTTTTTCAGAACAGAGGGGATCTGACTGCCGAGAATGTGAACCAGTGTGTGCTGGAGATGATGATTGCTGCTCCTGATACTCTGTCTGTGACTCTCTTCTTCATGCTAATACTGATTGCAGAGCACCCCACAGTGGAAGAGGAGATGATGAGAGAAATCGAAACTGTTATGGGTAAGCAGGAGCTACAAAGTCAGTGATGTGGGAATATAATTTTGCTTCAGCAGTGATCTAATTTTGATTCTTCAAGGGCTGAAAATTCTAAGCATTTTCTTCCAACAGAAGCATTTGTTGTAAAATACGTGAACTACCATTACATGTAAAAGATTTTATTCAAGATCAAATGAAAGAAGGTAAGCAATTTGTAAGATAAATTCAAACAGGAATCATCAGAATGGACAATCTATTAGACAGAATGTGCTATACTTACTGCTCAGCAACAGCAGTGCAAATCAGCACTCACCTCATAAGTTCCATTGAAGTTATTTTACACCTACCTTGAAATAGCAAAAGGGGACACTCATTTCAAATACTTCTAATCCCCAATGTTTCTCTGGGTATATATAGAACCTGTCTAAGTTTCACTATGACTGCAGAAGGGAAAGATTAGAGAAAATCAAAATTATATTCTGCTATCATCCATTTTGATATCAATCTGGTCTCCTCGTTAAGTACCAATTACAAACTACTTCAAAACAAAACACAATCAAGATATTCCAAATTTGTATTTTTGCCTTTATCTAGACTTCATTCAAATCCTGACACTGAACTAATACAGAAACTAATTTCATCCCTCTTTTTCAACATTTACTTCTGGTCAGTTAAACACTGGAAGGCATGTAACAAGTAATTTACTCTTTTTCCAAGGTACTTTTAATAAACATTATGTTATTGTCGTCATGAGATTTGAGTACTCAGTTATTCACCTTGCCTATTTCTTTCTGACAGCCTTGATTTCTAAGGCAGTAGAATGTTGTTGCCTTTTCCTTAAGCAAATGACCAACTGGGGTAGCAAAGCCGCTTTTTATCTTGAAAACCTACCACTGCAGTGGTCAGCCTGTAGTTCTTGAACTGTTTGTGTCTTGAAAGTTGAAGTAAGGCTCCCACTGGCAGTATGTTGTGGCACTGATACTGCTGCTGATGGAATCAAGCTGGGAGGAAGTGACTGAAATAGTCAGGCCACAGTAGGACCTAGCTGTACATCCAGCCAAAGCCAATCACGTGGTGAAAATTTTAGGTCCCTACAAAGCTATCTCCCATCTGCAGACTATTCCCAGATTCTGTTTGCTGTCAGGTCTCCAATGATTTATTTGCTGTGTCTTGTTGGTCTCAGTCATACTAAAGTCAGGGAAGGATTTTCAGAGTTTTGTCATTGACAAGAAAGCATAACAAAGATTCGTAATGTATTAAGAAGAAGATAAGATGAGAAGATCATAAACTAATAAACTAGGGTTTATGCTGATGAACAACATAGCAGATTTCTGGAATATCTAAGGCTACATAAAACTACTTAGAAGCTGTTGGATCCTTCCTACCATTTCAGAAGCTGAGAACTTTTCAAAAATGTTTTGGTATTTGTACAATGAAGCTAATTAATTCATAACCAACTTCTTCACTGTCTTATTCCTCAAGGTGACAGAGACATACAGAGTGATGACATGCCAAACTTAAAAATCGTGGAGAATTTTATTTATGAGAGCATGAGATACCAGCCAGTTGTGGACTTGATCATGCGAAAAGCTTTACAAGATGATGTAATTGATGGCTATCCTGTGAAAAAGGGGACAAACATTATTCTCAATATTGGACGTATGCATAAGCTCGAATTTTTCCCAAAGCCAAACGAGTTTTCTCTTGAAAATTTTGAGAAAAATGTAAGTTTTCTATCTTATTTCTTACAGGAAATTGGGTATTATTTATTGACAATGTATCTACCTCTTATTTTGATCAAGAACTTTGTGACCATAAGACTGTTTTTCCTTTGTCTAAGTGCCTAGTTAGCTATACATCCTGATAATTACTGTTATTATTATTAAAGCTAGGCAGATATCCTATCAAAGTGACTCTTGCAAAATAATTATGATATTGAAAACAAAGTTTTCCCAGCCATCTTAATTTTGGTTAAGATTTTCTGATTAAATTTGTTGAAGACGCACATAGTTCTCATTACATCCTCTGACATTGGACAAAACAAAGAGGCTTTAGGGAGCTAGAGCCATGCAAGCAGTACAGCACGGAGCTGAGGATTCTCTGGACAGGTGAAGCAGTATAGTAACTCCTGAGAGACTGAGAATCTACCACTCATTTTATTCTCTTTTTTTTCTAAAAAAAAAAAAAAAAAAAAAANTAAAAATAAACATCTTTTATAGACCAAAATGGAAATCCTAAATTTTAACCAACTCAGTCCTGCAGAGGTTGAGTAATTCAGTCACAGTTCAGCACAACATTTCCATTTAAGTTAGAATATAACTCTCAAAAGAACTAGACTTTTCTTTAGTCTACATTACTATCAAAAGTAATATGTGAACTTTTTTCCAACTTCTAATCCCCTACTATTGAAAATCATCCTTCGGATTATTTACTTTCATTTAGACCTCTGCTGTTTTGATTACTGAGTAAACAAATTGTTTTTCCAAAACTGTATTTGTTCAGCAATAATCATCTGGAAATATTAAAACTGTATTGAAAGATAATAGACTGATTCTATGGCACATTTGACTCCTTGTTTTTGACTGTTAACCATCACAGATGGAAGCAGAAGATACTGCTACTCATGTGATAGCACAAAATATGAAATACTAAGGTTTGGTTAGCACTCCTATGAGGGAATTAGAAAGACCTCTGGAACAAATAGCCAAGCAAGAGCGGAGAGCGTAATCAAGTTAGCTCTATGAAAGGAATCTCAACTGGATAATGTTACTATCATAGGTGCACACATTTTCCTGGTATACAAGATTTCTCTTACATTTTCTAGTGGCTTGTCAAATAATAAGTTTGAATGGGGTTGAAGCTAAAGGATTAATGTTTTCTACAGCTGTCATAGTTCTCATTTTGTCTAACTAAAAAAGTTAGGAAATAATTCTATTACCTGGCAAAACATTTTTCTTTTGAGATGTTAGCAGCTGCACACGTAAGTGTCCACAGACAGTAATTTCAGTTTTAAGAAGTAAATAGATGACCCACTTTGATACACTAAAGATAGGATTATCAGTAAAAACACCGGGAGAAATAATTAAGAAAATAAAGAAACAAAAGATATGAATGGTCAAGCCAGAAACTAAGTTTTACATTTTTCCTATCAAAACTCTAAGAGTACCATGTATGCCACACACACAAGTGAGCACTAAACAACCTGGTTAACATTTCTAAACTGCTGGTTGAATACCCATAGCAATCTCTGCCCAAAGTATTAAAAACAACAGATCAAGAAAAAAGTCATTGTAGAAAATTAAAGAAAGTGATTAAGTTTATTGAAATAACTATTCACTGTGCATAGTTTCCATTTTGCCACCCATTATTTTCATTCTATGTATTTCTATAAAAATAGATTTCTTGCTTATTTTATAAGCATACTTTGCTACTAAAAATATTTCCCCTTGACCAAATATTTAACCACACATTTTCTATCTGACTTGATGCATTCTGTTTGCCATATAATTATTCCAGCAAGCACAATTTTCACACAGTTCTCATAAGTGAATAGCAATCCACACCATTATTTAGGATAAGATGGCATTGTTAGAATCTAAACATTTTTCCATTTGCCGAGGCTGTGCATTTGCCATTGTGCTGTACTGCCAGCTGCTGTACTTCCTCTGTATTATCACACTTGTATTTACTTACCAGTTTTCAAAAAGTACAGCTTGGTTTGTTTGAAAAAATTTAAACAGAAAACATTTTTCTCACTCTGAAAATGAGGAAAAAAAGGACACTTTTTTCCTAGATAACTTAATATCAAGCAGCCTTTCTACTCTATTCTTGGGTTAAATAGGAAGTCAGAACACAGCTAATATCTTACTTTTTTTTAAAAAAAAAAAGCTACACAGTTGAAAAAAAATAATTTGTTTATAGCCGGACTTGCTTTCTCTTACTCATAACAAGTACCTTTGTACCTCATTAGCAGTACTATTCATGCTGTTGGGACTGTTTTAGATAGCTGATTTATTCAGTGTCAATAAAAGTAGCAGAAACTGGCTGTGCATTCTTCAATAGTTCTGGGAATCCTGCATTTCACATTTTAGTTGACAGGACAGGAGACAATCATTTTATGAGTGTTATCTCTCTATTAGATATCAAATAAAATTTTCAACTCTACATTTTATGACAAATTAATTCTTAGGAACACTAGCTTCTTCATGATAATTGTAGTAGATGTATGGCTTTACGATTACCTTTAGGCAAGGCATCAGTCTGTATCTCAGGCATTTATGAGCTTTGTAATGAACATTTTCTGAAAAAGTTTTGAACAAACTTTAATGTATATTAACAAGCAAAAGCTTCACTCCATTGCACAGCTTGAGATAAAATCCCTGTGGTTCACAGGATGAACAGACTGAAATACACAGGCAGAATTCTACCGCTTAACTTGACATTCCCTGCTATCTTAGCATTTCAAACGGCATACCTTCTGTACGCGTCTCTGCATTTTGGCCCAACTTGGTTGGGAGGGCTGTTCAGTGTAAAGGAAAGAAGTAAGTGCTCCCAAAAGATTCTTTCCACGAGTTTTTCAGAATATATTTACTACCAATTTCCATCATAATTTTGGCTACTTCTATGAAGAAAAATTTGTCTTAAAGGTTATTCCTCATGTTATTCTGTGCAGGTTCCTTCACGCTACTTCCAACCATTTGGATTCGGTCCTCGGGGCTGCGTAGGAAAGTTTATTGCCATGGTAATGATGAAAGCAATTCTGGTGACTCTTCTGAGACGGTGCAGAGTACAGACAATGAAAGGAAAAGGCCTTAACAACATCCAGAAAAACAATGACTTATCCATGCACCCAATAGAAAGGCAGCCTCTGCTGGAGATGGTTTTCATACCAAGAAGAAACACGAACAAAAATCAGGATGACTAAAATGGATCAGCATTAAAATTACAGGGCCTTCTCAGCCACAGCCACTAAGAAATCCCCATCATTCCTTGGTAAAGATGTAGGCTAAAACATTTTGTTGCCCCTAAATCACTATGGCTTCAGATGACAACTTGTTCTGCCTGCACAGCAGAACCAGCCTCTGGCTACAACTTCAGCATAGTAAAGTAAGTAAAGTGAGACTAAAATTACAAAATAGTTGTTAGGTGATGTCACACCATACGCAGGATTCCTGACTACTTTTTTAAAACCATCAAGTTCAGACGCAGTTATGCCTTGCTTTTCAAACAGTGCAAGTTCAGAGGTTTAGGGGTCAACAAAAGAACATGCCTGACGTGTTTAATTCCAGGACTACCTGTGTTCTCCTTCCCCCCACCTCCCCAAAGTTGGACCTAGCAGTATTTAACTACTACAAAAGGTCGAATTAGTGGGTTATGAAGACACATGACTGAGTAATATTAAAGTTGATTTTAAGACTATGAAACCATTTAAAATATTTAGGACCTATATAAGTTATAAAAAAAAATGTTTTCTACAAGAAGTCATTCAAACATTTTTCTTTACTATTTTTTGCTTTCATATTAAATAGATACCAAAGACTTACAGCGTCAGATAGATTTTACCGACGGTTGTAATTTTCAGAGTACTAGGTAATATGACATTTGAGAGAACTGTTCTATGATTTTAAAACCCAGCATTCTGCTGCAGAGTATGCTACAGAGGATCTGTAAACATCTTAGCAAGGACCAGCTGAGAAAAAGGTAATGAATATGAAATATTACCACCACTATTACACAGGGCGGGGGGGGGAAATGCTCACAGCTCCACCTCATCTGGTTAACTGCAGAAATTTCCCACCTCACCTCAGTTTGGTGAAGTTCAAATTCTTGCTAAGCTGCCTAAGCAGTACCAAATCCTGTTTCAATCTGGTTTTACTTGATCGATTCTACTTCAGTGAGTAAGATTTGGAGGTGTTGCCCATGTTCCCACCCCACAGCAGGGCAGAAAGTCCCTCCCTAATTATCCACATAGCTCTTATTTCTTCTCCTGAAAGAGCACTGGGCTGCATCCTGCTCTCAAGCATCTTGCTTCATACCCACTAACTTAAAAAGAGTCAGTAGCATAAGAGAAACGCTGGCTTAAGTGGTAGACTTTTTTTTTTTTCTTATTTTTTTCCCTCCTCAAGGTAAAATGGGCTTCATTCATCTACTCAAGGTAAGATGGAAGCCTCATTGGGTAAACACTTAGAGCTTTATAGTGGTGGAGGATAGAAGTTCTGAAGTAACAAGCAGATTTCTAGAAAACATTTTTTAAAGGGTTTTTGCATACACAGATTTTTATTTCAATTATAAATTAGGCTTAGTTTTATACTTAGTCCTTAACAGGAAAGCTACATAGCTGTCCAAAATTTCTTACTGAAAACAGACCTATCTTGAAATCTGTAGACTCTTGATATTCACTGATATCTCTATTAGCCTAATGACGAGTTGTTAGTTGGGTCAAGAAGAAAAAGACCTTCCTGGCTTAATGATAACATTCCTTGACAGACACTTTCCACATTCAGTAAGCTTGAGTTTTCATACTCTGTAACCCAAAGAAAGCGGTTTTCTGGATAAAGTGCCTTGATAAAGCCAACCAACCAATGTACAATAGGCTGTATATTAACCTTTTCCTTCCAAGTCACTTAAACAGTAAAAAGAAAAATAGAAAAATTGTTTATGTATTGTTTATGTCCTTACTTTAAAAATCTAACTAAAATTAATTAGCTTAATTAATCTATTCCCTCAGACCATTGCTCTCAGGTGCAGGTTCAGCAGATGACGATCTATCCAGTAGCATATAAAAATTGCATAAACCAAACAAATAAATGTGTTTTCCAGCCAAAGGTAATGAATTAGGCCAGGCTGGAACTGCTGACAAAGAAGAGGAGCTGCACATTTAGGTCATTTCTCAAAACAGCCTGTAAATTTTCTAGAGTAATTAAAAAAAAAATCAAACTTGAAAGCAGAAAAATTTAGTGTAGCTAGGTTACTTTTACAGCTTTCTCCATAGCATTTCCATGGTACCCAAAAATGACAATAGCAAATGCAATCCCATACCAATGGGATTTTGCAATGCCAAAATCGGGCATTTGAAGATGTATAGAAATAGGACTTCTATTTTTTAAGTCATAAAGTGACACGGTGGTATGAACCTTTGGAATATCTAATGTAACCTCTATTTCTCCATTCTCTGTAGCTTTTAAACTAGGAAATCGTTAGAGCGGTTGGGAGAAAAAAAAAAAAAGAAACAAACAACCCCCCTGAAAAAACTTATTAAATCACATTCTTACTCATTCTGTACCATAAAACACCAAAATGGGTATTTCAGTGGACACACATTTCTCATTTGTATGAGAACTTTAAAAGGAAATCCACTGAAGTGTCTTTTTTCTTGGAAATAAACTCCTATTTTATATACAGTATGCATCTTTGCTCATTTCACACACAAAAACATTTTTATAGTGATAATTTACTCTCCAATTTCCCATCTCATAATTATAGGTCTTTCCCTCATTAAAATTTTTCACAAGGTTGGAATTTAATAAATTACTTTTATCATTCAAATTTTGAAATAATTATATAAAATCATGTAGATATATGGAAAATGCATGCTGCTCTGACTTCTTTAATGTATTATATATTGTTGAATTTGTAGACTGGAATTTCAGAAACATGATGACCATAATTATTCTATGGAAGAAATAAAGCAGGTTCCTTTTTTACTTTTTATAAGCAAGCCTGCAGAATTATTTCCTATTGTATTTTAAGTATATTCTTTCTGATATGCTTTGCATGCAGTGTTTCTGGTCCTCAAATTTCTACAGTACAGTCCAAATGTGGACAACAGACCTGTTAGTTAATCTGAGCTGTTAGCTAATCTGAGCCTCATTCTCCCTATCTTTATTATGGCTGTTATGCAGTGGTCTATTTGCATGAATATTTGCACAATAAGATCCATTTCCCCTCCTCATGTACTTAATGTATGTTTGAGAACTGCAATCGGTGAAGTACTGTTTCAAAGCTTGCGATGTAGATATTTAAACTGTTTAAATCTTTTCAATATATATGCAATTGTACAAAACAGAGTTCTGATTTTAAATGGTGTTTTATTACCAGGTACTGTAAAAATTTAAGTGACTTAAAACCACATCAAGTCTACTGTCATCAAGTGACTATTCCATCAATATTCAATACGTCAACATAGACCAAACCTGAGGACTATGTTTTATACATCACTGTGATTATGGGCTGCTCACAGCACATAAATGTGGATGTTGTTAGAAAATAAAATACTCAAATAAAAGTTGTAGGCACAAAACTGAGTTTTAAATCACGTTTCATTGTGTTTTCCCTAAGAATCAAAAAAAAAAAAGTATTTTAATGTATGAGTGTGTATGCATGCATGAAATGATTGTTAAAGTATTAGATACAAGGATAAAATCCGGGATGTTCTAAACTGAAATTTCCCACTGATTTTGGAGGATATACTATTGCAAAGATTTTTAATAACAGTAAGAAAGCAGAAATAGATAAGTAATTTAAAGTTCATACAAGACTGCTTACCTAGGAATGCATTTTATCAAAGCTTTTAAAAGAAGGGAGAAGAGGTAGTTTTTGCTGATTCTTAAGATAATAAGGATTTGTGGATGTAACTAAATGCTTGGCTTGATGATACAAACAATGGGCTCAGCTATCTGGGAGAAAAGTATCTAAAGTAATAAAATGTAACAAAGAAAAGAAAGAAACTGCCTACATAGTTCAAAGTAAATTTCATCTCTTCTTCTACTCATATCATAATGGCATAACAAATTCAGCTAGTATCTGTATAACTTATTTATTTCACTTTCACATGAAAGCCTCAGAGCGATAATTCTTGTGTTTGGCTAAGTGACAGAGAACTGGAAGGTAGTAAATGGCACACTAAAAAAAAATAAAAATTAAAGTCACAAGAACTCTTTAACACAGCTCCAAATGTATAGATTTTTCAGACAGTAATCTGATCATGAGATAGTCCCAGTGAAAACATTTATCACAGAATTTTACAAGCTGTATTAGTAATTTTTAAACACTGATAAAAAATTGTCAGTTTTATTAGATTGTTCACTTTCTGTATTCTCTAATACAATCCAGTGTTATAGCCTCAATTAATATCCCAGTAAATTCAATTCTTAGCTTTAAAAGAAAATCCCAATTGAAAGTTTACAGCAGAAAGGAATGTATGACTGTTAGATAGAGGAAAACAGTTAATATGTTGGGCCAAATCTGCTCTGATCTACGGTGAAAGAAATCCTTCTCTAATCTAAGATTGGAATTTGCTGCTGCCATACTCATTTTAAAGTGGCATTTACCCAGGACTTGAGAGGTTAGGATTGTTAGGGCTCAAAACAACATTACCTATCTACTATATACTAAGCTTTAAACTTTCTGATATCTATTTATGAAAGTGATCTACTTTTACAGTTACATACTGGTGTAACTCCAATGTTTTCAGACACAGACCTTTAATTTTACAATTAGACAAGCACCTGATTCCACAGATCTACACCATTGTAGCAATAATTCCATTCAAATGCATCAATCCATTAAAGAAAAAAAACCATCCAGAATTGTCTTTTTTAGAATTACATATCATGAACTACCATCCCTCAAAAAACCCTATTGCTTTCATAAAGTGAGATGATGTTATGCAGTTCATATTTTTGCTATCATCCCTTTAGATGCAGATAGCTTTAAGTACAAACATAACTGAAAAGATCTATGAGTTAACATTGCACTCTGAGCAGGGTCCAGCAGATGGCACACACAGAAAATTTATTCATGCAACAAGAACAGCTTATCTATTACTGAATTCCCTGTTGATATTAAAAAGGTAAAAGCCAATAAACTCCTATGGTCTTATTCAGTTATTAAACACTGCTTTAGGAAGAGGTGGAGTCATTCTAGAGTCCTTGAAAGTGTAGAGGTGGAGAGAAAACTAGGCACTGAAAACGTGGACAGAATTTATTGGCATTATTCCAATTAGTACTGGCATTAGAAAATTATTTACTAAAAATATTCTCCCGGTCTACTTGAGCAAAATCTGTGTCTATCATTTGGCATCAAGATTGATAGAACACTGCTTAGTAAGTTTCAAAATTATTTCTGAGAAAAATCTGCTGGTATTTTAAGTATAATTCAGTTTAACTCAATTAATTTTATGCATTGATACTAACTCACTTTCTTTTAATATGATATTTTTGTATGATTTTACCTTGTCGCTTGGTTAATTTAATTTAGTGATTCTATGGCGTTCTTCCATAGCCCACAGTAGAACAGGAATCTCTAATGAAACATTAGTCTTTGAAGGAAAGTGGATTTTTGTGTATTGATCCTTCAGTGAGTAATGCAGGTCCCAATATTTCACGCAGCCTCACCACACTTCTATAGTAGTTATGAACTTATCAGTCCAAGAATTGAGCAGGTCTTCATAATAACTCTTTATTCATTAAATAATTGCTGGTCAAAACCAAGACCAGTCAACTCAGCTGCAAAAAAAGGATATGTTTGGCACAACGTGCACAACTCCATTAAACTGCCTGATTAGAGCTGAAAATACCTCCCATCAGATTTCAATCATTTAATTCCTCTTTAGTTTTAGAAGAGCTGATTAGCATCTCAGTGCTTTATAAACTTATCCTTACCTTGTAATGATATGTAGATGGAGTTGAATTTCATTCTCCATTTAGCAGCCATTGAAAGATTCTTGGCAAGTAATTATAGATCAAAATAGCTATACTCAGAAACTGCACCTTTGAACACCTATATGCATATTTGTATTTATATTCACCTTTTTTCATTCCAGCAAATGTTAGAAGATATTTTTCAGTGTTAAACAATAGTTCAAGAGAGACATGAGAAGCGTATAAATCAGTATTATTATAATATTAAGTACGGTGCTAACTGCATTAAGAAAATTGCCGCTTACTTCCATTTCAGAAAGCACATAATTAAATTTTGCAAAAGGATTAGGTCCAGCTACTGAATGAATGCTAAAGCAGCTGCAAATGGATCTTTTTCTATTTGACTTGAAGAGAAATGTTTTCAAATGAAATTTCACCAGCTCAGATGTATAAATACAAATGAAACCATATTCATTGGTCTTGTCTCCCTTCTTCCATGAAGAATAATGCAAAGACAAATTGATACTACAGAAATGTTTTCAATCCGTTATGTTACTTCACCTAAGGATCTCAAAGCATGTTGAGAGTATCAATTAAGTCTTCAAAATAGAGCTGACTTGCTAAACCCATGCCCCAGAGAAAGGTTACAGTAAAAAACACTTTACTGTGTAGCTCAGGAACTACTTGCCTGAGGGCCCCTTCAGTCCAATGACAATCTTCGGTCAAAACCCCAAGACACTGGGACCATAATCCAGTTAAAATGCCTTTGCTTAGATGCCAGGATATATGGCCAGAGTCTACATCTATGAGGATGTAAGCATGATGTGAGTAAATAAGATTACGTATGCAGTAAATATTTCTCTAACACTACGTAAACCATATGATCTAACAATTTAACCAAAGGTTAGTAGAGCAGGAAATATATAATAAATGTGACAATACTTTGGTTAGAATGTACAGTATAACTCAGGGACAGCAGAAAACTGCAGACTGGAAAAAAAAAGGATAATGTAAGCCAACTGTTATTGCAAATGTGTACATGTGGCTCCAGGGAACCTACAGGTGAAGAAGATGACAACACCATCAGGAATAACACCTCCTTGTCAGAACTGGGGACGCTAATGTCTTGTTGTGACACTCCACCTAGGGAGAATAGCCACCAGCCTTGGGACTCCACACATAATCAAGACGTGCCCTTTCGGCCAAGGCCAATGGTATCCTGGGGTGCATTAAAGAGTGTGGCCAGCAGGTCGAGGGAG
>RSEF01000010.1:9943603-10011605 GCA_003993805.1 Himantopus leucocephalus | reverse complement strand
AGATGATCTCCAGAGGTCCCTTCCAACCCCTATTATTCTGTGAAGATGCAAGGAAAACCCTTCAAGGGGGATATATACAGCTTACTAAAATGTACCAGCTGTGGTTTATTATTGCTTGCTTATTGTTATGAAGTAGGTTACCAGTAAATTATTGTTGCTATAACATATGTTTTCCTCTGTTGCTGGCAGGTATCCTGCTTAAAATAACAAGTTCAAGAACCTCAAGGTTTTTTGGTTGGTTTTTTTTTTTAACAGCTACTTAAAATTTTATCAAGGAATGACAACTCCCTATTTCCAGTTCCAGCTACATATTAGAGCTCTTTGCCATAATAAGAGAATGTCACCTAGCAAATACAAAAGCCTGTGAAATTCTCTAAAATTTGAGTCATTTATTATCAATCATTTCTGAAAAGTTCCATGGGATCTGTATCACAACGCAACAAAGGATAAATTGTTTTGGAGAACTACATCTTACAGGGTTAAAAGATTTTCATACAGCATGCTAGTACAAAACATTAGCATGCATAAGATAGGATGAGATAGTGAGGCTTGTGATTCACAGGATGAGGAAGTTTATGCAAACTACACAAAGAAGATATATTCCCTAGTGAGTGCTCTCTCTGTACTCTTTGGAAATTGTGGTCCTCTTCAAAAGCCCTGTGGAAGAGCTTGAACCTAAGAAGGCCAAGGCTCTGCAATTTAGCTATTACCACTAACAATAGAATCCAAGGTTGGGTAATTGTGAAAAAAAAAAAAAAGATAGATAAACAAACATACCAACCCACAACCCACCATATTTTGTGAAAGAGAGGGCAATGATGCAGTATGCAGTATTGCTGTGCAGGAATAGTCTCCAAACTGTATAACCTATTGAAAGCCCAAGTTTGCCATGTTCTTTAAAGTTGTCAAGCTACAGATCATCAATTCATGAGCAGCTTAAAGCTTAATACTGGACCTACTTAAATTTCAAACCATTTACTGAATTTTCTGTTTGAACTCTGATAACATGAATCCATTTCCACATTATCTTTTTTTTTTATTAAATGATTAAGTTCCCAATTGTCCTCTGAGAATTCAAGGAGTTCTCTGTAGAACAGAGTAGCGACAGAGCATGAATAGGAGCAATAGGTGATAAAACCAATCCAAGACACTGCTGCAGTATTTGGCTTCTGAAGAGGCTGACTAATTAGCATGGTGTTTTTGTGATGCCATAATCTTTCAAACAAAATACCACAGACTGGACTTGGATCAGAGTAAAAACCCTTAATGAATATTACTGCAGTGGAGCCTTTACAAGTCCAATGACTATTTATATATTAGCCCACAGTTTGAAAAAAATAAACTGAAGTGTGACATTGATTCACCAAGCCTTTTTTGGACTTACAATGTGTGGTTTACAGGGGTTCATTTCAGTATTCTGAGCCAGTCTAATGAAATGTCATGTAAAGTCAGTGGGATTCAGAATTTTAAATGTTACAGTTGCTCCTGAGAGCAAGGAAAAAAATAATTCTAAATATATTTTAAATGTAATAGCAAAGATATCATGTTCTTCTGATTAGCAATAAACAGCAGTACATATGTACAACAGAAAACCTAGAGTAAGTCTTCTTTCAGCCTGTCATGAGATATTTTATGCTTTACTTCATCTGCAAAGCATTGCCATTATTACTTTTCATAGTATTTTAACTCTGAAATATTAAGGCTGTACTTTGTGCCACAATCTGATTTTGTGCACCGTCTAAACATTTTCTATTTTTTTGCAGCGATCTTTCTATTGCAATAGATTTTACTATTTTATAACTACTTCCTATTTGCAGTTTCATTGTGCTATTTCATTACACTAATAAATTATTTTTCTGTAGCATTCTGAAACCTTTAATTTACTTATCCATCCATTTTGCAATAACATGACAAAACACAGCTACAACAGCTTAACTGATTTATCAAGGGAGAAACTTACCAAAGCAGACTTGGGCCACATACACACACAGCATTTAGTCTTTGATCCCTTTTTTCTACTTATGAATGTTTGAAATAACATAAGTGCTGTACTAGAGCCTTCCAAAGCAGTATGCATGAAAGTCCACAAAACTAAAGGTTTTAATGCATGCTGTGAGATAAATATGAGATCACGTGAAAGATGCAAAGTCCGTTAGCATAATGGAGAAAACACTACTTGGATTCTGGAGGCAATTTATCTATCGCACTGTCCCTCTGCCGTAGAGAGAGCTAGTTGATGTTCTCCAAAATACAACCAAGGGACAGACCAACATTACTACAGCACAGGCAAACAAGAGGTCTAGTGCTTAACTCATTCCTTTCATTTAGCAGCACACAATTCCTAAAATCAGGGAGTTAGAGGTGCACAAGGAAACACCCCCAAACATTCAGAGTCACTATAATGCATTTGGAATGGAAGAAACCATAGAATCCACAAGCAAGAACATGTGATAAGTAATAAATACGTATTTTGAAGAATTCACGATAGATTACCAAACCTATTTTTCTTACCTCGCCTGAATTACATTTAAATGGCCTGCTGAGAGAAGAAATAAAACCCAATAAACCCCAAGCCTTTCTATTCAAGCCTAGCTAATTTTCTTTAGTTTTGGACAAAAGTAGATTTAAGACTAGCATGTAAAACGGGAGAGTTAACCTCAGGATAACATTCACAGTGCACATTTTTACAGGTTCCTGTAATAGCCAGACATTTATATTAATCTTTGTTTAAATTTTAATACATGGATCTAGAAAAACTAAGAATTTAATTAACACCTCTTAATAGCCATTAAGTATGACCACAGATATGTTCTAACCCTTGAGTATAATTTTGAGCTTTGGTGTTACAGAAAATGCAGAAATGGATATGTATTAGCAAAGCAAGACTATAAAGCATATGGTATCCTGATTACTTTAAAATAAGCACTTAGAAGTTTAATGAAGAGAAATAATTGTCTTCCCCTTACTAATGGTAATTCTGCTAGGTTATTAAAAGAAATTTGATGCATCACATGTTTTGTATGTAACCTAGTAGGACATTGAAATGGAAAAACATGGATTGGTTTACCTATTATGCATACATAATCAAAGAATACATTGCTAATCCCATTTACTCCAGAAATAAGGATTATACAGTCATGCATTCTTTTTATTTGTGTGCTCTCTCCCTAAAAATTGTTGCACTAAAAATAAATAAAGAGGAAGGGAAGAGAATTTTTAAAATATTTTCATATCCTACAAGTTTTCTAAAACATGCAGCAAGACAGAAGAGAGAAATGCTATAACTGGAAAAAAAAAAAAAAGAAACCACCAACCCTCTTAATTTATTACATATCAGAACATGTCTAATGGAGATGCGATCGAGCCTCTTACATAGATCCAACTTTGGTGCCCCCAGTTCATTAAACAAGAGAAATCTCAAGAAATAAAACAGACTTTCCTAGTCCTGGTTTCACCAAACAGAACTTTTGTGTCTTCCTTCCAGCTCTTAGGGAGTCATGTACCAGGGAGAGAAACTGGCTTTGTAAACCCCAAACAACAGCAAAGACTAAAATGGGATAGCTAGATCCAAACCACTGAATTTATTGAACAAAAGGAATTGCTTCTATTGAGAACAAAGCAGATGGACTATTGATTCCATTTGCTGTCCCCTAGAAAATGACTGAGTGCCACTTGGATGAAATATAGCCATCAAGAGTCAAGCTTAGACAATACACTTCCCAAAAAGTCTTCACTTAATAATCCCTCAGTAGTGACAATATCAGATAATAAGTCTAGACTGCAAAGGAGGGCCAATTGTGCATTCAAAATTCACTGTACAAAAGAAACTACATCAAGACTTTTTAAAATTAATTAGGGAACAAGTTGTGTCAGATCTATTTTTAAATCCCCAGCCTCCAATATCTCTTTAGAATTAAATACCTTTTAAAGGCAAACAACAAGAACAAAGCAATCATTGCAAACTGGCTTAAATTCTTTTTCAAAGCAGGTTTCATATATTAATAGCAATCTGTTTTTGCCAAGTGGGCATAGTATCCTTGAGCCTACAACAATGACTCACAAAATGCTTGTGCATAAGATCTACAGCTGATAAGCAGAGTTGTCCATGACAACTATACTGTTAGGTTATTACTAAAGAATATCAAAGGACTCATTATTATAGGGTGATGATTATATTGAATGTGTGTACGTATATAAAAGGTTGTACGCTTTTTACTTACCCATTATGGTCAACAACAAAACCCCATCAGGCTTCACTGAATGCTGTCAGGACACTCACAACAAAAATACATTTTGGAAAACAAAACTTTGCACTCAATTTTGCACAAAAGCACTGGGAAAAAAAACCACAAACTCTCAAAAAAATGTATTTAAAGATGCAATAAGATTTTTGCCTCGCAACAGGCAGACAAACCAGATTATTTAAGATGTCTTGCTGTTTTTAATTTTTTAAAGTAAGTAAAAAGCAATACAAAAGCATAACCAGACTTTATCCTGCTCCCATTTTAACCAAAATAGGTCTTGCCAGTGCCTTTATTAAGGCTATGATGGGTTTACACTTTGCAACACGAAAGCCTTATGTTCTTATTCAACTCTGTGGCAATATTTTCTCACAATATCCACGATATTGGGAAGTACATCTCCTTATAGACCTCTCCTTCACATCAGTGAAGCGACTTTTTAATATTTTCATAGCTATAATTGAAGCTGACTGCAACACTCCACTTATTTGCTCCAACTTCTCAGTTTAAAGTTGTTGGAAGAAGAATCTGGAGAAAACGTAATTATACCTGAACCAAAGGAGGTCTTATTAACTCATGCAAAGCTAAATCTATCTTTAATTCCAATATGTAGCCATAACTGATCATGTCTTTTATTCATCAGCAGCTTTCAAACTTTGGAATTTTTACTTGATATCTAGAGTTGCGTAAATAAGCAAGGTTGCCAGCAGCTTTTAAATAAATACATAAAGAAAAAACAAAAAACACCCAAAACAAAACCTCAAAAAAGCCAGGTTTTCACTCTCCCTTAAAAATGTAAGAAGTACAAGCCAGATGGAAACAGAGAACTAAAAACAGGTAACATGGTTTTTATATGAAATTTTAAATGTTTTGATGCCTGATATTTGTGAGAGGGGAGAGAGAGAAAATAAGAGCAAGACTGATTTTGCTTCACTCCAATGTGGCAGTATTGCATGCTGGACCTCATTCAGTGCCAGCTGCTGCTCTGTCAGAGGAAACAACATCTCTAGTTTTTTAATAGGATGAAGAGAATAACAGTGTGAAATTAAGANTTTTTTTTTTTTTAATAACCTGTGCAGCAAAAGTTAAACTAGCCTATGAAGAAGTCATACTCAAACCCATAGATCTAACCACCAGTAGAACATACTTCGAATCATGTGCTGAGATGGATTTTGATGAAGAAAAGTCACACTCATTTTAAAAGAAAAAGTAACATTAGACCATGATATTTACCACAGGCACAGTGCACAGAAAAACACACATAGGATCTGTTTTTAGCCTGTAAGGATGGAATGTTAGATGAATTTGCATTTCTTTATTCGTACATGATGTCTAGTATTGCCTGCTATGTTAAGTTAAATGATTTCATCATAAATTTCAGTTATTAGCAGTTACGACAGAAAAAATCTGTGTGATTATCAAACTCTGCTCATAAAGGTCTGAGTGAAAGACAAAGGTCTATTTGACATCAAGAACTGGAAAAAATATGGGGAAAATCACACAAAGTTCCCAAATCCAGTCAGGATTTTTTCTTTCAGTTAGGAATATTTTTTTTCTTCCTTTTGAAAGGAAAACAAGCCTTTCCTTACTAGGCAAGATTGATTTTCTTTGTGTGCCATCATATGTTTGAATACATGTAGTAAATCAAACTGCTTATTTGCAGTCATATCCTTCTGCTCATACACCGGAATTGTATCTTTCAATATTAACTATTTTACAAGAAAGACATCTTGCTCTTCTCATGTCTTTTCTGCTAGATTAATCTTCTCTTCACCTTTGCAACTGTTATTAACTGAGAATAAACAGGGAGCTAATTTTACATGAGACATTCAGTTCCAAGGAAAGTCTTAAACCATCTGGAATGGATGTGAGAGGATTGTTGACACTCAGTTTTATTAGACTCCCATATGGTCCTGAATTATTCTCTCTTTTTTTTTTTTTGTGGAATAGGAAAGTGACAACACACCACACCAAGATTTTCTGCATCAAAGCTCATTTCCCCCAGCACTAATGTGTGGTACTGTGAAATATATGACATATTTTGTTTATTTTATTTTATCTGGTCAGCCTGGTAATGCCATTACAGGATAAATACATTTAACTTTTTTTTTTTTGCTAATATTCAGAATCACATTTTACATTACTGTCTTTCGGCCACTCTGCATCCTGATTTCAGGCTGATCAGTAGCAACAGTTGCTTCAAAACAACATAAGAAAAGGATACTCTTATCTTCATCTTTGTAGAACCCAGACTTACATAGATAGTTCTACTACTACATTTTAGCATAAATCCACAGGAGATTCTAAAGCCATTAAAGTTTTTGAGAAACTTTCCAAACTAGAGATCAGGTGTAGTAACATCAGCAGATATCAGTGTTTTCTTGTCTTTTCACTGTTATGATGCACAGAACACACCAAGTGTGACAACTGAAAGCTATTCAGTATTAGAGCAGCATGTTATGTTCCTGCTTTCCAAAATGTTTACCATTAAGGAAAAAAAAAACATTGCACTTACATTTTACAAAAATAAAATGGAAAAAAATTTCCAGGGAAAAAGTAACCACTTTATACAATTCTTATCCAAATAAATGTTTATTCTTCCTGCCTACATGAGCACAATATGTTCACAGTAAAGAGATAGGAGCACTAGTTATCCTCTTTAGCTGAAAACAGAAAAAACTTACTAGAAAATATCTTTACTAGAACAACCAGACATTATAAATTTTATCTCTAACAATCCTTGTTCTTAATAATCAAATACTATTCACAACAAGGGTTGCATGAAGGCCACCAAAGGCACAATAAGCTTTTCCTTTTGTGCACTTTAGCTCAGGCTCTGCATGTTTTATAAAAATAAGATGACAGATGAGTGATAGGGTGAAGGAACAAGGGAATGATATCAGATTGCAGACCTTTTCTGCACTGCCAAATGCTGCTTAAAAAGCCTGAACAAGGTTCCACTAGGACTACCATGTTGCTTGCAGGAGCAGACATCATAGCATAGTTTGTTCCAGGAATGGGTTGCTCTCCTGTTGCTTGGCTGTTAGTTTTGACAACCAGCAGTTTATTTTTCATCTCCTCTCTAGTTGTCGACTTGTCTAAGGTAGCCCTTACTAAAGGGTTATAACATGGTCAGGCATTGCTTTCTGGATCACTAGGACACACAGGCCCTCCTCACAAGGCATCCCGATGTCACATCAATAAAGCTTTAATAATATGCTTTGGAAATAGTATAGGTTTATTCTAATTTTTAACAGCTCATCAATGATAAAAACCAGAACAGAAATACTATCTTAATCAAATGAGTTTAATTCCATCATAGTGGACAGCTGAAGAATCTATCAGTAGTAACTTAGATTTTTTGCTATCAAAAAGTCTTATAAGGATGTCCTTGCCTCTTTTCATAAAGGTGTGCATCCCTCTGTCTTCCCTATGTACAGTCTCAGAAATCAGGATCTTTTCCTATTTAACACATATTGTTGACACACAGAAACCCAAGGATCTATAGCTGGGACATAACGTATTATTTTGCTTTGTTCAAGTCAGCTAGCAGCCGGCAGACAATGGCTGGCTTTCAGCAGCACTAGGAAATTTTTTGGAGTGTTCTCTTTCCCCTCTTACCGAAGTTCTCCCTTTTGCTACTTAGATGTTTCAGACACTGTAGTTCTTAAAACTATTATGTAGGACATACTGTACAGATCTCAAAGTCATATGGCACTCAGAGCCATTATATCACCACAGCAAGTTGTGAAAGGTTCTTTTATCAAAATTATTAAAGACTTCCCTTATGAATTCTATTGGAACAATGTCTAAAAAAAATTTAAAAATCCCTTCTCTGCTGATTGCCTGGTCCTAGTCTCTCTCGACAAGAAGTTTTCAGGGACTCTATTCCTTCCCCTTCCTTTTCATCAAAGCTGCTGATTTTTGACAATTCAAAAATATTTTGTCTCACATCAAACCTCAGATATTTGTCCCATCACAGCAGCCAGTAATAAATGATATTTCACATAATTCTCAGGTGTGGTTCACTCAAAACAGATGTAAAATTCTATACAATCCAGTAGACAAGACCAGCAAAATACATAAAACTGATTGATCAGACTACAGAAAATGTGCTGAAAGAGTTATATAGCCATCAATAGATTCTCTCTCTCTTTGCTACCTGTGTCAATGTACTTGTCATAATATAGACTTATTTTGCCCTAAAGTCAAAGAGAGTTTCCATAATGGAGAATATAAACCTTCTGTCATAAATTACTACACACTGCATTTTTTTCAGAAGTGACAAACACTAAAACGTACTTTAGTAAATTGATCAAGTTTTACTGATCATGAGGAATTGAACCATTAGTCCAGTATAGTTTCATTGAAATGGTATTGAATTTTTACTGGCAGTTTAATTTTTGGGGTTTTTTTAATGCTTCTTTCAAATCCCCTATACTTTATTACCAAATGATAGAGATCTTTATTTTTTAAGCACGTTCTAGTTATTCTAGGAAAACAGGACACCATAAGCATCCAAAACTCTTGCAGCTGTGAAGGCTTACAGGCTAATTTGTCTTTCTTTTCTATTGTTCCCCTATAGACCAATATCAAGTGTACATATTATCACAGTTGAAAGGTTGTACTAACTACATCTTTCTTCTTCCCAGTACTCCATATATATATATACTGCTCCATAATGCTTCAGCACTTTTTTTTTTCCCCAGAAAAACATGCTGACAATTGTATTATGCTTTAGGCCATTCTATGCTTATGTTAAGGTTGTCTCTAATGATTAGACAGTGGATCAATCAATACTTAATTGCCTGCTGTATTTCCAATACTCCATAAAATGGCAAAACATTGCAGCTCTATTCAGTGCAAAGGACATTCGCATATGATACACTGAGCAGACTAATATTTAAATAGGCGTTCTTCTAGAAGTAAAAAGAGAAGCCTTTTCCTTGTCCGGGTCCTTGACTAATACACATTCACATTCAAATCCTCTTCTTACAAATTAATCTATAAAATCAGTACAAAATAATAATGAATATGACTTAAAACGTGAGAATGAATTATGTGTTAAGGGTTTGTTCTAGACTTGGGATTCACTGCCCTAAATTACTAGCTGGAAATCTCTAAACGTAACTGCCTATTCTTTACGTTAATATTGACAATGTCTTTGGGAGGGAGGTGCGAGCATGCTTTGTCCATGGTTCTGAACTGGGAGGGAATCACGCAATTTCATTAGCAATTACTATTGTGGACATATGGTCGAAAGTACAGAAGATAATGATATCGCAGATACTACTTCCTGACGACTAAAAGTACCACTGTTCCTCAAAGACTCAGGGTGTAAATCACATGGGAATAGAAAGATACAGAAGTCAGTGCTGCAATACCTATCTTTTAGGTAGCCTGAATCTGTCCTTTCCCAAGACCTATTCAACAGTGCTTCCCCAACACTTGGACATATTGAAAGGAGGGACTTGAATCTTCTTACAACCAGACACTCAAACAGAAATTTTTAGATAGTCTCTGGACAAACGAAGACCAGATAATCCAAAAACTCAACGTGTCAAACTTTCTGAGAATTCTCTTTTTTCCAGGCAGATGTTCAAAAGTGCTGAAATGGTAAAATTTGAAACTTCTTTGTGACAAGGTAAAATATACATAACGATGCTAACATAGCTCCACAATCTCTGCTTGAATGCAATGAATTATCAAACTGAAAGCACTGAAGTGCTCATAATGATTATATCCAGGAGAAAGCCTAATTAATGCAACTGCTATAAAAGGAGTATTGCATCTTTTGATAATTAACTTTTATTAGAAATGGAGAAGCACAGGCATAGGATTAAATTGATTGATTAAATTGATCCGTTGTTTTCTGGATAAGAAAGAACAATAGCTAATGCTTGGCAGTCACGAAAGGAATCATCATTTTTGAGAGACTGAAGGGTAAGACTCCAACAAACCTTGTTAAAAGAACAAAATCTTTCTAAAACCATTTTTTTTAAAAAAAAAAAGAGGAAGAAAAAGCTTTAAATTGCATTCTGAATAATCTACTTATAATAATTTCTTTTTGCTGGTCAGTCATCACAACACAGCATTTTCCCACCTATCAAACATAGTAGAAATGCCAACTTCTCAGAGCAACTTAGACAGTCCATAACATGTGGATCAAGCTGCAAAATTCTGCTATCCTGGACTGTCATAGGTAAATAAGTTTATTCTGATGAGCAAAATTAATCACCCTTTCTTGACTCTGCAAGGCCTAAAAAGGACTGATATTCAACAATCACTGTGATAAAGAAGCCAAAAATAATAATTCAACTGTCAGTCCTTACTGGGCAGCAAAATAATTGCTCAGTTGGGAATAATTTAGCAATATATATTTGGTTCGTTCCCATCAAAGAATAACATTTCTGTGAGAGAGTTTTCCTGCATTTCAAAGACAGCCCTCACCTGTGAGTGGTCATTGGCTCATTGTCTCTTCAGAATAACACAACAGAAAAACCCCAACCACTTAGCAAAGATTTACACATAAAAAAGGGCTTTTTGTGTCATCTGCTCTTAAGCACTGTGCTGTGATATTGCTGACCTGAGATAGTTCAATATCTAATAAGGAAGAAGATATTTGGATACTAAATATGTATATAAATTTATTTCTGAACTGAGGAAGGCAAAACTGTGTAAATTTACAAAGCTACTATGTGAAAAACTGCACACAGTTTTTCAGGAACTGGATACAGTGGACATTATTAAATCTGATACTGATTTTTCCTGACTTCTCCTTGAAAGAGCATAGGCCAAACCTGAAATTATTTATCTAAATTTCCTACTTTTCCAAGTTTTGTTGAGTTCAAACAGTTTCACAGAGATAAAAATTTAATGAGATAATGGCTCAGGGAAAGATCAAAGTAACAATATTCTGGAACTGGGATTATGTTGCATGCCTTTATATATTGCATTTATGCAATTAGGAGTTGCGCTACAGAGATTAAAGGTGGGCTCAATTCATCAGTAATTATGCAAAGAAAACGGATCAGCAAATGAAACTCTGCTACAGGATAAAAATGAACACATTGATTGAGCTTTTTTTATCAGTTTCTATTTTTATTGTGTTCCTATTTTCCTCTTTGTTCAATAATGAAGGGGAGGACATGTAGGCGTCCAAGCTTGAGCCCCCATATGTAGAACAAAGTTTCCATTGCTGCGCATTAGCAAACTGGGTGTTAATTTCTTCCAATTTTATTTAAACTTTGCCATGGGACATCTGTTCTTGTGTGCTGCGTTATATTATTAACACTTTCTACATACTCTTACAGGAACATGGACAATCATTTTGAAAGTATGTTCATGTTTTAACTTAAGTATTCTAGAATGTGCTTTTTAAAAATTAAAATGCCAGCACAGCTCTCTCCTTTCATTATGGTAACAGCTGAATTTCTGTTTCTAAATTGAGGATGTAAGAAGATACCAGATGTAGTGCAATATGCACTTCAGTGACAAACTTAGGTACTTAATGGTCTGTGTTATACAGAACAAATAAGAGATACTTTCTCCCTACTAAGTCCTTGGAAATTGTGAACAACAAATGGGATCCAGCTCCAAATCATTCCAGGTTCTTTTTTAAGAGCCAAAACCCAACTGCAGTGCACATTTCTACAGCAAAATCAGCACTATTTGTTGTCAATTTTAAGTAAAAGGGAGATTGGCCAAAGATGGAACCAATAATCCAGATCCCTTTTCCACTGAAATTTCAATTAATTTCAGTTTATATAATTGAGGCTGAACCCAAACCAGCTTTTGTCTGAAGCTTCAAAATTAACACTGCAAAGACAATGTTATGGTTTAATCCATCATACAGCACTAAGTTAGAGCTGGTTGGAAATTTCTAATAAAGTATCTTTTTAACTGAAAATGTCATTTGCCTAAACTGAGCATCCTCAGAACAGCAGCATTATTTGAGAAAAGGGAGACAGTAATCCCCAAAGTAAGACTGGTTTATTTAAAGCTGTTCTCTCTATTACCAGAAGCTTATATTGAAGTCTCTACACTAATGAGCATTTCCATACTCTTTTGTTTCATAGTTTAAAAAAAATGACAGTGTAAAAAGGTTTCCAGACTAACAAGGATTGTGCTAAAACTTAAGTCAGGGAAAACAATGCCAAAACATTTTGATCAGATTCCTAAATATCAGTGTGAGATTGCAAATACCTTTCACTGATAAGATCTAGAAGAACTGCATTGGTAGCCAAAGCCCAAGGCTGTGTGCCAGATTAAATAGGTGCAGAGTTTATTACCAATGCATCACTAAAGCCATTAGGTCAATAGACCAGGGTGGAAAAGAAAATAAAGGTCCCAGCTTCCAAAACATCTTTGTTTGGATTCCTTAGATACACGTCTTCTGTGTCAACTTGCTTATGCAGTGAAAGAAAGAACGAACATGCAAAAACATCTCTCAGCCTGCAGGTCCATGTTATAGCAATCAGGAATCAGGCTCTAGATTACTGTGTTGGCCTAACAATAAGGAGGTCATGAATACAAATGAGATCCTATGTTTTAGAATGGAAAGAAACTAACAAACTCTACGTTAAAACCATGAAATGTGCCATGCTGTCCCATGCAGTAGGGAACCTGCTCTCCAGCCTGCTTTCTAGCTCCAAACCTGATCTCTCTCCCCACTACACCACCATGTACATTCCCACAATCATCTTTGATTGAGCAGCCTTCCCTGGTTGCTCATGCTACAGCTGAATCCCCTGGTTGCTCCTGATATACGACTTCTACAGTGCCCCAGTCCTTAGTGCCAGATTTAGCTGGTTACCCTGTTTTTGCCATCTGCTGAATGATTGGGATCCTGCTACATCAGCAGGTCACCCCTCATCAGGTCTCCTGACAGGACTGATCATAAGGCTCCAGTTAAAGTTGCCCAACTACCCTACTCGCCCCTCACCCGCACTGCTGCCCTACAGCTTACTTCTCCCACGGTATGTCACTACTGTTTACACGTTCTTCTTTGGCTCTGAACTTCAACAGTCATTAGTGAGAGGATAGAAAGTTCTTAACTGCTTTTTGGACCTAGAGCAGATCACAATCTTCCCACATTTCTGCTGGACCATATTTCAAACAAGTCCTGAATTCCAGGAGCAGCTCCGCCAGAAGCTCACTGCTGTTTTTAACCAGAATTGTGGTTTCTAAAGGAAACTTGATAAATGCTTCAAGTGGTTGTGCCAGACTATTGCTGCTCACTTCAAATTAGGCACCAACAGAACTTTGGGTTGGCACCAAAAAAAAGGAGTAGCGGTGCTCGTTAAAACAAATTTGCTATCAGGCAACAAAACATTTGCCATCTCCAGGTGTTACTCTGAGGAATCCCGCAAATGGTATTATTTCAGATTTTACTTTCTGATGAAGCCTTGTCTTATATTCAGACAAAAAGAATGAATAACTGCAGGAGAAAAGACATAATTACATTTAAAAGTTTGGGTTTCTTTTTTTTTTTCTTCAGAAAACTGAGTGCAGAATTGGCCAATATTGCACTGAATTAGATTGCAAACTCTTTGGCAAAGGAGTCGGGCTTTGTTTTATGTGTTTTAAAGCCTCAAGCCACTATCAGCAGTTCCCCAAAAGATAAAAAACTACTTTTATACCATTATGTCAGATATGATAAAAATGCGGCAGCAACGTCAATGCAGTATGTTGGCTTAAAGTGGGTATGCCTTTAAAGTACAATACCTGTTACTAACAAAAAACTCTCTGTGGACACTTATTTTGATGTAAGAGAGATTTACCCAAAATGAGTTGTTTGTTGTTTTTTTTTAAGTCTGACATAATAGAAAGAAGACATAGAAAGTTACTTTAAAATGTTACAAAGAAAAGAAGTTTA
The DNA here is from genome assembly GCA_003993805.1 of Himantopus leucocephalus. Lineage (NCBI taxonomy): Eukaryota > Metazoa > Chordata > Aves > Charadriiformes > Recurvirostridae > Himantopus > Himantopus leucocephalus. Next base: position 9,997,487 of record RSEF01000010.1, on the reverse strand, counting down.
AAGCTTCTATTTGATTCAAATATATTTTTTTAACAAGTATAAAGCTAGGGAACGTATTCTAGGTCCTATAAGTTCACTGAATTAATACACTGGCTGGGGCTAAAATACAAATATGAGACAACTGAGAACTTTGGACTGTGTATGAACAGAATGAGTGCTAATGCTCTCCATCGCAAACATCTCTGCGTTGATTAGTCCAGTGTAGCAAGGATACAGGAAAGGTGAAGTACAAAGTCTGACACATGAGCCAAGGCCTTGGTTATCATTCAAAATAAAGTACTACTAAATTACACTTCGCGAAACAGCATGCACAGCTCTCTTGTGGCACATACCTAACAAGCATTCCTTAACTGCAATACTTGGATTATAGTCTATTCCAACTGATTTAAAGTTGATAAAAATCTAATTCAATTGAATTTGCTTTATCAGTGAACACTCTTGTATAGCTTCTTACTGAAGGAGTTTTATTTTAGTGACTGCTACTAAAAGCAAAAGCTTGGAAAGTTTTGGAAGAGATCTCTTATGTTAAAAAAAAAAACCCAACCTGTCAAACATGACTGGTCTTTGTTCACCTCTGCTACAAGATAAATGCACAGTGCAAAGAGTTAACATTTCCACTCAGAAACCCTCAGCCGGACAAGAAACAAACTAATCAGATATGCCTTTAAACTTGCTAGCCTGCCAATAATCCAGCTGTGTTACAATGGCACACACAATGGTATGGGAGTGACATCCCCATCATAATAAACAGCTAAAACAGAGACAATTTCATTACAAACCAAAATGAACATTTTGTCAGCTGTTACTATAATACACGACTGCTGAAAATAGGGTCTCACAAATAATGATAAATATTCATTAGGACATCATTACAAGTCTATGAAAAACATGGCTCAAACTGAGCTACCATTGCTGGTGTGTCCTTTTTACAAGTCATGATACCTTGTCTCTAGATGTTCTCTTAACTGATTCTGAGCAATCATTTCTCCTAAATATCAGTAGGAAACATGCACGTTTAGCATTTCGCTGCAGACACTCAGTGCCTCACAGGAGTAAGCTTTTAAAGAGGAACAAAAAGAGAACAGAGTCTACAGGCAGATGGTAGGCTGTTGGGGAAAAGTCATGCCGGGTTCACTGACCAGCTAAAAAGAAACAGAGAGAGATGGTCCAGCAGACCCACTGTGGAGGGAAGAAGGGGAAAACCTGGGGGGGGGGATCCCATACAGCTTGCTTCTGTTGCTGCTGCCCCTATTCCCTGAAGTACAAGGGCTCAGAACAAAGTGGAAATCGGCAAAGAAAACAGCAGCCTTGGTTGAGTCACATACCAATGACACTTGGCACAACTACCTCTTTCCTCTCTGCTATTTTCACAGCTTAGGCTGCCACAGTTTCCACACGTTTTCATACTGAAGTTGCTTTAGCCATTCAAGGAGTAAGCAGGTAACAAAATAAAAGTCATAAGAGAAAGTCCCAGGTTGAGCATGCCTTAAAAGAAGGGATTACCATATCAAGTAGTATTGTGTCCATTTTAACAAAGTTCTTGAGAAGTTCCAGAACAATATCTGCAGTCAACAGTTACCCTTCATTATGGGAGAACTGCAACTACTGGTGTACACTGATGTACTTATGTTGCTCCTGTCATTAATTCTGAGCTATACTGATGGCACCTTTTATGCACACAGAAAACTAAAACAGGAGGTCCTGCTTTCCTTTTCCTTACCCTGATCACAAATGGCTGCCCCTTTCTCACTGACACTTGTGTAATTTCATGTTAAATTTTTCAAGGAAATAAATCAGTAGAAACCTATTTAGTTTTAGTTTGACAAGCTGTTTTTCTGCCAGTTTAATTCTCTTTACTGGCTCTCGGGAGGAGAGGGTAGGTAAGTTGGACAGCATTGTGACAATAATAGCAAGAGTAGAATGCTGGCATTTACACAGGAGGAGAGGAAAGGAGAAGCAGGCTTGCTCTTTTCAAGTGATATGAGGTCAGCTTAGATCTGTTACCCAGCCATATCCTGATACGCTGTATAAGGAAATCTGATTTAGTGTGGTGAACTACACGAGTCAACATTTACCAAAAAAAGGAAACAGAAAAGCCCACATACCATTGCAGTGTATCAAGACCATTCCATTATAGACCTTAGAGCTTTCATGATGTTAAAAAGAAATGCAGTCATCCTCCCCTACCCTCGTTTATATACATATGTATGTATGTATGTCCTGGCTTCGCAATGATCACCTGGTTTCTAAGTACAATCACCACCCACAAAGGTTTAAAAGTCACAAATGGAGCTATACATCATTGTGAAGAAAACATATTTCAAATAATTATAATAGGGTCCATCTTTTAAAACATAGGTTCTTACTTTGTAAGAAATACACAGCATCAAAAATGCAACAGCTTTCTTCAGTGTGTAATGTGTCTGCCATGGATAGCCAGACAAGTATAATTTTAAGCAGCTAGTACAGCCCTCCATCTGCTGGCTACACTTAGTGTATGTGGCTTGCGGGTCACTAGTACAAAATTTAAGTGGGAACCTTCCAGTCTTAACTTAGTCCTATTACAAGACAAGTCACCTTTTTCATACTTTATTTGAGGAGATTTTATCAGCTGATAGATTATACAAATTACAGAATGTAAAATTTATGATGATACAGATCCTAGTAAGAAAAAAACATGCTGGAAAGTTGAATAGATTATTTCACCTATTTATCAGTCAAGACCTAAATCACAGTCAAAACTATTTGTTCTTTTCCCTATAATTTTTTGCATAAACATTCTGCATTGCATCCTAATTGATCACTGGCTTGTCAAATAGTCTTGCAAGATAACAAAATGAGAACACTTACTTTGAGAATATGAAATTTCATAAAAGGTATATTTCTCTTAATAACCTTTACCTACAAAAGCACTTTAATAATAGCATGTAAAATCTGACAGAGAAGAGGGCAGGTAAAACTTCCCCATTAACTTGAGTAGATTACCAAGAAAGAGAGTGAAGAAATGAGGGCCAAAAAAACCAGATCACTGCCTGTGACAGGAGGTTGAATTTTTAACAGTCAAATATCTGAGACATAAAAATCTCATGATTGTTCCAGGAAACAAACATATTACATTCCGCACTGAACCCTGGAACTTCACCTACCTAAGTGCACAGGAAAGAAGAGAATTTCTTCATAAATTAGAAAATAGAGAAACAGTGAATAAAGGCTGAGTCATCACAACTAAAACTCCAGCTTCCACCTACATCTCTTACACATGCACATACACACAGAAGATGAACAGCATTGTTTATGAACACTGACACATCTTAATATCAGATGAGTCATTACACAAGGTATTTCAGGATCCATTTTATCATAGCTTGTGAGAGGGATACAACAAATGGACTGCTTAAATCCAACCCACAGATGCTTTGCAACTTTGCCTTTTCATATAGTATTTTTCAATATCAAGAGCATCACACTTGAAACAAAAGCCCATTTCTGAGATTGAACCTGTCATCCCAAAGTAGGTTTGGCTAGTTCAGTGTGACACTCTGTAGTGCTAACTGTATATGTCCTTGTACTTCTTATATTTAGTTTCATTTCTACCTCTGAAATCTATCCTTAACTTGGAAAGGTTTTTAAATGTTACACCATTGGTTAACTGAGGATCACCTCTCCTAACAGTTCCAGTAATTCACAGCAAAATTTGACTGCAATGGTGCCTCAACTGTGAATATTTGAATCAGTCCTCATTCCTACTATATGATGCTGTGAGGTGACAGCAACACCACACGCTCCATGCCTCCTTCACAGTGTTAACATTGCTCATTAGAACTCTTAAACTCCTAGAACTTCTTAGAACAAAGAATACTGTCCTTCAGTAAAAACATGAGTAGTCAGGCCCAGTTTCACCCCAGATAAGATATTTTTATCTCCAAAATGACATCTGCTACTAACTACTTTAGATCCTTCTCTTGAAATCCTCAGTACGCTATTAGAACTTCATAGTACTTTGCTGACTTTAACAAAGCTCTGAACAGTCTGTTTAGGAACATGTGATCTTATTAATAGGATCGGTGATTGTTGTGCATGATTTCCTGTTAATTATGGGGTACAGTCACAGCTCATTGTCCTTCAAAATGGTGGGAACCTTATCTCATTTCTTTATCTAATGAGATAGCATGCTTGCTTTAATACCCGTTTGTTCTCCTACAGCATTTCAGTTTGTAGACTTTGTGATGGCTTTCCATCATTCTTCAAATTCTTTCATTACAACACCTGCTGCAGCAGTTGATCTGCCCTTGGGCTTGTGGTATCCGTGATGAATCTCTGCAGTGACTCAGCTGCTACTCATGGTAACTGTTGATACAGAGCTGAAAGTGTTGTTACATAACCAAACAATGGATACTACCCGAAATCTGTTGGTTTAATTTTGTTCTCAGTAATGAACTGGGCTTCTTAGCCATGCACAGAGAAAGAGGGCTTGGATTCTCAGTCTGAAACACATAGTGCTGTCTCCTGTTCAGGTTTTGCTCCACATGGTACTGATCAAATCATCCCACACTAGCATCCATCACATCAGCACTCCATTCCCTTGTCAGAGTCCAATCCCTTTGTGGTACTCAGTGCTTCCTGTGAGATGCTGAGCCTCCACTTCTACCTGCTTGCTTGAAAATGGGAACTGCTCAGCCCTCTCCTGTGACTGAATCTTTACTTGGCATTCTTTTCAAATCCATTAGACATTGTCATTTTGATCTGACAAGGCGCTTGGTAGAAACAGTTATAGTAATGGCTGAATTGTCATCTTTGACTCTAAATTGCCTTGCAGATAATGGATCTGATTCTCCCCTGCCTACAATTTCTGGTCTAATTTTTAATTATTATTTATTTTACAGGTGCATAACAAACCAAGAGAAAGCATGCCCCACTGACAAATGTTATATCCTCTGTCCTTAACAAATCTTTGGCAGACTTCTGCTTTGAGCAGGAGGTTTGCCTGGTTAACCTCCTGAGATGCCTTCCAACCTGAATTATCCTATGATCCTAAGTACTTTTCCTATTACAACCTGTTCAGACTTATTAGCAGTCATAAACATTACACTAGCTAAATGCAACATCACTGTATTATGCATTGTATAATCTTGGGATTTTTTCCCCCCGGTCCTTTTCTTTGTACATCTTTCGCAAATAAAGCGGTGAAAGAGTAAAAGGAGTCCATCGTGCAATGAAACCAATTTGAGACTTCAAGCACATCAATGTTAAGCTTCCCCAGCTGCAGCTCTGTCCTGAAGTCCCACTCTCTATTCTAGGTCTTTGGCATGGAGCAGTGATGAAAGCCAGAAATTAAGGGTATTTTTCCTTCCCTTCAAGAAGCACATTACTTTCTCTTGAAGTAGAAGAAACAGTAATTATCATCTCTTCACTTCCCTCATACAAACACTTGTAAGCAGCAGAGAAACAAGCATTTCTCTTCTTTCCCCATCCCACACAGACATCAGTAGGAGAAGACAACTCCCCAAGAAAGATTCAGCACTCAAGATTTCTCTGTCCAAGTATGTGGTTAATACAGCTGATGTTATTCTTCTACTTTCCTAAGCAAATACTAGTCTTACAGTACTTGTCCTAGTCTAATACCTGCCTCCCAAGAGCGGTCTCACCTACTGAAGCTGTGAGAATTCATTGAGTTTTAACCAAATACCATTCCCTGGGACACACGCAGATGAGTTGAGCTTGACTCAGTGTCCTGCCCTCCCAGCTACACCATTGTGCAAAATGCACTGGGAGCGTAGTCCAGTGAATTCCACATGCAGGCAACTCAATCTGCATGCCCCTCCAGTATTCGGTAAACCAGATGAAGCTGATAACTGCAAAGGGGCCAATGCAAGAGAGCACAGTGTTTCTACCAGACTGAGGGCTTTGCAATAAAGTTCTATACTCGAAGCAGACTTGATATCAAGGAAATGCCCAGCAAGTCTTGTTTTGAGACCTTCCCTATTGCTTCACCACCACTGATCTAGATGACAACGTGATAATGTGATCCAGCAGATCATTTCTTCTTATCTCAGCTGATCAGATTCGTGAAAACTAAGAGATCATCTCTCCTAGTGCTCCCACAGAATACCGCTTCAGTTGTCCTATTTGGACACAATGAAGTCATCTTTGTGTCATTTCTACATCTCTGAAATGAAATGCAGACCTTACTAAACTCTCAAAATTTCCATTGACTTTAGATACCAGGATTCCACCCGTAAAGTGATCCACTGTATGATGAAAGGCTCTAAAGGTTTGCTATACAGTTTGATTAAAATGTCTATTTTTTTTCATATTCAATCCACATTACAGCACAGACTTTACATTCATCTTTCAATGTCTTCTACACTTTCAGAATTAAGTTTTTCCTTAAGAAATAACCTTATCATCATTTCTCACTACAGTTTATGAACACTACTACTTTTTACAAGATATACAAAAAACCAATCCTCAAATAATCCCAAGTAGTTTCTGCTTGGCTTTTTAAATCTTACATAGCAAGGCTTGAAAGTATACCAACAATTGCCATTAGGTAAATATGCCACAGAGTATGCCTATTCATGTAATATTTTCATCCTCTACGATATCGACACTAGGTCAAGCTTCAGCTAAATTAATACTATGTTGCCTTGAAAAATCTGACCAGCCTGATCCTCATGTCATTAATTTCATATACTAGCTGACAACAGGCCCTTCTACAGAGTTGAGGAGCCCCAGATGTCTTGTACCACTTTATAACTTGACTTTCTAACATAAACCTACATTAAAAATCTCAAAGATCAGACATTTCACTTAGTCATACTCACCACAATTTTTAGATTATCTGCATTTTTTACTCTTTTCATCTGCCTGACACTCCAGTTTAATGATCGAAACATATTACTATTTTATCTCATTACAATTTTCATCATTATGGTTTTCTTGTAGTATATATATTTTCTTTTTTCAAACAACTGCCTCTTGGTCAGAATAAAAATGGGATGGATCATAGTGAGTCACAACAGTAATTTGCTGCACTAGTACAACTATAATTCCACTTTCAAATATGCTGTTCCACATGCACAGAAATTAACATACCCTCTTTTCCTATAGATGTGGATCCTTCAGCACTTAAGTCACTCCTGTTTTCTTCCCCACACCACTATTGTTAGGCCTTTTGGAAGGTAAATTAAGTGACAGCATGTGATACACTAACTAAATCTGAGTTAATGCATAATCACTGTCCAGGCAGTTGCCGCCAAACAAACAACAGATGAGTTTTTCCTGCTTTGTCTTTAGCAGGGACACCAGTTCAGTTGCCGAGTGAAGGAGGGAGACCTAATTTTCATAGTTTGTAGAAACTATATAATTTTTGAGGCACACTTTCCTCTTCTGACTTTTTGAAACTGGCTAGTTGTATTAAAAGTTATTCAGGCAGAGAGAGGCAGCCTGAGGTTGTTTTCTTAATAAAGCGAAAAACAAAGACACATTAGTGCAATACTCCTGTTCTTCAAACATTCTTCCTCATAATTGTGAAATCTGTACCTTCAAGGACAGAAGCACATCTGCTCTCTGACTTGCCAGCCACAGGTATTTCTGTATCAGCATACCAGCACTAAGGCATTAAGCACTTTTCACAAAAAGCACTGGACCCAAGTGTTTTTATTCCAAATTACACAATACCAGGTGTGTTAATAAGCATTTTTCCTTCTTAGCCCTTTGGTATGCTGTACCTGCTGTATTTTTTCACTTATCATTACTCTTCTAATGTATATGCTGGAAATAGAATTTATACAAAATTGTTGAGTGGACATCATTAGGCAGACACGTCCCACAGCGCTGATCTCACCAATGTTAAAGGAAGATAATCTCAGTACTATTTATCAGGAGAACAACTGATTTACATCTGTAGCCCAGCTTGAACCTCTCTTGCTAGAAATATTCACTTTGAATAACTATACATACATGCAATGAATCAGAACAACTCACAGACACATGATGTAAGATAAATTGAAAATGAAGACTTGAACCTTTCTATCAGGCAAATGAGGACTGAGAACCTGTGTTTCTCTAGATCCAAGAGGAAAGTACTAAAAAGCAGGTTATGACTGAAACTTTTGTTCTCTTTTTTCCCAGTCCCAAACCTTAAAATCCTTCTCAACCAGATAGTATCTTCCTCCCTACTCCTGCAGAACAGAATCATAGAACGGTCATGGTTGGAAGGGACCTCTGAAGATCATCTAGTCCAAACCCCTGCCAGAGCAGGATCACCTAACAGAAGGTGAGAACATTGAGAATGACTGCACCAATTGTAATGCTTAATGAAATGGTTGTTTATCTACAGTGTTTTTCCATGAAGGGGCAGGGGATGCAGTGGGGAAGCAGGGAAGATGGAACTAGCAAGATTCTTATCCAAGTTTTTCCATAAGTTCTTCNAAAAAAAAAAAAAAAAAGAAAAGGAGTTGCCAGCTGAACAAAGGATTCTGCCTAAAGACACACAGCCATCGAGATTGTAGGAGGGACTTTATTTCAAAAAAATCCAGGCTGGAAGGCCGCTTCTTGTACTGGGATAAGTTTCGCATAGTGATTGTCAATGGCAAGTAGTCTGTAGAGCTCACTGAAGGACTATGGAAAAATTATCAGCATCCTTTACATTTTGCGTTTCCTTCAGAAATCCAACAGTATTAAAAATGGCCTTTATATGTATTCTCTAGCCCTTACAGCTACCTTAGCTGCAAAGAGGACCCAAGATCTACAATCCAAAAATCTAGTCATACAGAAGTAAAGGCTCTAGATCTACCTATCTACAGGCAAATACATATTGTCCAAGTTAATTCAAGTCATTCATAGATTGTATTTACGGGTACTCCAAGTCCCTCAGAGTGTACAAGAGAAATAATTCACCTGAAAGTGGTCTGGACAGCAAGTTTCTAAGTAATTTCATTCTCTTTAGTGGGACTGTTGTAGGACTACACATAATCTAATTGCCTATGTTGCATGTTCCTAAGACTACCCATAAAATGCAATTTTATGTCTGGGTTGATGATATTTAGTTATTTATAGATAGGTGGGTAGCAGAGTGCCTTTTGCCATGCTCTTAGAAATGGTCATGAAGTAATACCCACACACTGTCAGATGAAGATGATGTTTCCATACTGTTCTAAAAAATCACATCAAGCTCTACAGAAACTACAAATGAGTATATTAACGTGCTGCTATTTGGGCAAAGTCTGTGGATGTTAGTGAACTGCTCCACAAAAAAATTGTTTTCTGGCTCTATGATTGCCTCTCGGAGATTATGATTCCCTTTAGTCCAAAGGGTGCTACAGTTCTTAGCAGAAGATCTGTACCAAGACTAATCTCAGCTGTTGCCTCACTATTTCAGTCACACATGCATCACTCCTGCACTGAAATCCACAGCATCCACAGTCACCTTTCCAAGGTGCAGATACATCTTATGGCCGTAAAATGGGAGTCAAAGCATCCAGCCTAGAGGTGCAACCAGTCCTAGTCAGCTGCAAAACACCGTGTGCTTTAAGACTTTTCCTGATAATATCCATTTTGAAAAATGTTATTAAGCTTTTACGTAAGATGTGTAACTCTGTGGATCTCAGCAACTGTCTTTTGTGGGAAAGCATGATCTACCATATCCTAATAATTCAGGATGCCTAGGCAACATTATCATGTGAATAAGCATTAGCCTTCAAAACACAACATAATCTGAAATGTTTGGTGGGTTATTTTTTCTGTGTTGAAGAATAGAAGAAAGCAATATAGAAATAAACACAGAATGTATTTTCTAGTACAAGTAAGCATGTAACAAACATCATGACTACAGGAAAAAATGTGGATATTTGCATAAAGAATAGGATTAGAAAAGTTAATGAAATAACTGACACTAACTGTAAAACATTCTGGAAAGACTGTACAGTATAGGTCCTCCATAGTTTCCTAGCAACAAAATTTTCTCTGCTTTCTCAGAGTATCATGAAGTTGTGGAATCCTCCTCCTACACACAATTTGAAACCAGGGATGAAAACAAGGATGACCCATCTTCCACACTAGATGCAGCAAACTGTTGAAAGGCTTGCTGAAATACAGCTCAGTAACAAGCAGCATCTGTTGTTGGTTTAACTGTATTTTATTTGCATCTCAGACATGGTCAAAGGCTTAAATGTAGCCATCAGAAAATCAACCCTTGTAATAAAGGGCATAACTCCACAACACACGGCAAGTAAGGAACGTGACATATTTTAAAATAACTTCGGTGACCACCAGAAGAATTAAAAATAGTTCCCAAAGACAGTGGCAGACAGAAAAATGGTTTTGACTGGCAGCTGTCCCCTAACTTTCTCTAGGCAGCATCAGAATGGGGACAAAATGAAAGACAATCCCCGGCTTTCCCTTGAGAAAAAATCTTTAAAGTTTGTTTTCCCAACCCCAGAACAGAGAAACAAAGTTCATGTTTTGGGTAATCAGTCTTATCCTTCAATATTGTTAGTATCCTACCTGTACTGAAATTTAAAAACGCAAGTAAAATAACTAATTAATTTACTAGGGCTTTAAAATAATAATGCCTAACTCCCTGCTCATAAAAACAAGTGAGGGTCATAGCCTAACCAATAAAATTTCCACACAGAATTTCCTCAAAAGAAGTTTTCCGCCAACATAATTAAGAGACACATTTTCAGTTTGGAAAGGTAGCTTTTATTTCTTTAATTGCTTAGAATGCAAGGTTATGAATGCAAGAGTTTGCCAATCTACAGCAAACTGCATGCATAATTTGCAAGATAGGCATCCTTCTAAGCACAGGACCAATCATCATCCACAAAAAAGAATGGTAAAGTATCTTTAAAGAAATAAAAACAAATATCACTGAAGTAGTACAAAACTATGAAATACCCAGACAATTCAAATTACAGTTTAATATAGAAAACCTTATTCTATGAGCAAAATCCTACTCTAAGTGGACAGAAAAGTAACATCATCCTCATGGCCAAAAACCAGACATGAACATTTACACCATCCAGTTCTCACAAGAGTCTTGTTTTTCTAAGATAAGAGAAAACAGGATAAGTTACTGCTTTAAGGGGGAAAAAAAAACCCACAAAAAACAAACCCGCAAAAAGTGAGCACTACTGTGGCTGTGCTGTTTTCCTGTGTCTGTAAGCATAGACGTTAGCAAGCCTGCCTCCCAATTTAACTGTTCCTTCATTAAAAGTTGCCACCTTTGTTCAGTGTTGCACTAGGTCAAGGGAAAGATATTTATTGTTCCGTCTTCCTTTCTTAGTATGAGCAGTCAGAATTCGGATCAGACCAATTACTTACCTTTATTTAACTTTTCCTGTGCTAGTCAACCCACAGTCCCAGCCTATTGAAGCATGTGAAAATACCAATTTCTGACAAAATTATCCTTTCTGATAACCTACCAAGACTGATGCAGTTCAGCACGACGTCAATTGCACAAGAGTACAATACTTTTCTATTCTACTTTTTTTAACGTCAATTAAAATCTCGTAACATCATCTTACAAGGCTCTTCAAGATGACAGAAGCTAAATCTCAGTCCTAGCTTTAAGTCTGATATTCCAAAAACATCGCAGCATAGGTTAGCCATCAGTACCAGCTGCAGTCTCAGCCTGTAACTGCTTCCTCAGCTCTTCTTTAAGAAAAGTCAACACCAGACAAAGACAGAACACAATTCAGCAAGTCCAATAGCTAAAAATATGTCCATACTATGGTAGACATTCAGAACTGATGCCCTACATCTCTTAACAGTAACTTAAAAAAAAGAGGGGGCAGAAAATACTTCACTCTTCCATATTTATTCTCCCAACATAGGATGTACATGCACTGCCTAAACCAGATATTACAAAAATCTAGACCTTTGAATATCTACAGGCACATGAGTAAGAATTAAAGTAATGCAGACATCTTGTTCATTATTTGAATTCTAAATCAACTCTAAAGAGTGTTTGCAGACCACCAATAGATGTACTAGTGCAACCAAAATCTATTTAAAATGTATGCAAAATGTATATACATATATGCATGCTGACTAGTTTCCAGACATCAGTAAGAATCTAAGTTCCTGGCATGACAAAGTTGTTGACAAAGAATCTACTCATCCTTGATACTGGTTATTCATGCTTTGCCAGTAAAAGCGCAGACTTTTTATGTGTGTATATATATATTTCATGAAGAAAACTGACACTACAAAGAAACTGGAAAAAAAAAATCTGAAATCCGCGACAGTGCATTTCATGAGTATATCAGCCTGTGAGAGATGCTTCTCTGCTTAACACGTTCAGTAGCAATGGCACCTAGATATGAAAGATAGACTATCATAAATTGTGAAGCAAAATATTAGGCAACAATATCAGAAACAGTACAACCTAGGGCAGACCTTATTTAAATAATGTTTACGAAAATATTTGTGAGAAAAAAATATAATCTACACTTTTACATTTAGAACCAAAAAAGATGATGTAATCCTACCTGCACGTCTTTACAGTCTAAAATATACCAGTCAGACACAAAGATGGTAGTGCAGAGGAGGTTCTGCTAGATTTAATAATGGAAAGAAAAGAGAGACGGCTTCCTGGGATAGGTTTGAAGGAGAAAAGCTTGAGTAGCAAAGCACAGGCATCTTGCCAGTCTTTTATTTAGCAGAAATGGGAACTTAACAGTTCAGGTATGGCTCGAGAGGTACAGGTGAAGGTCTGTGCTTCACACTTGACTTTAAATCCCAGCTTCTCAGTACCTCATTTCCCTCTCTGAAAGAGAGGGGGATATACTATTATCCTTATTTCACAATAGCCCTGTAAGGATAAATATACTAGACATAGATGCAATGGTAGCCAGGCTACTTAAGTCCTTAGAATACAATCAAATTGTATTTGTGTGAACACGCAAGCGTGATTTGCAGATAGGGCAGTGAAAAAGCTCTCACAGGCAGATCTTCAGCATTTTGATACAGTGAGTAGACAGAAGAGGATTGCAGATAAGTTCCACATGGAACGAAGATCAAGACCAGATGCAGCTGAAATGTAAATGGAGGAGCTATACAGCAATGTAGCTGCTACAGACAGCATCATATAACTGGGAATACACGCAACACATGGGGCATTTTCAATTGGTTGTGTTACCAGCTCCCCTGGTAAGTCATGTTTGTAGAGATTTGCGGGCAAATGTGTTAATTGAACCTTGAGAAAAAACATTCCAGTTTCTAAATATCCCAACAATCTTTAGATCTACCCTAGTAATAAAGGAAACAGTCACAGAGCATTAGCTTGTAACAATGAATATGTAACTGCACTATTTGTACTAAAGGCAAGAAATAAATAAGTCATAAAATCTCAACTTTCTTCATGTGGCGTTTCATTTAACATGCATCCAGCTAGTATATATATTGCTGTTAATAAACTTTCTGTGTTTTTCTCTGCACCAGTATTGTAACGAGTGGAAACTATGAAGTTCAGAACTCTGATCATATGGAATTTTCCAGGTCACATGTTAAACCAAATGCTGGACTCTGCTGGGCAGAGACCGTCAAGAAGGAAAAAAACTGAATTCTAACCATATGTTTTGAAATGAAACAATATGCTCATTCTCTTACAGCTGAAAACTTTAGTAACTGCTTTACAGTTAGCAGCAATAAAGAAGCAAAGTGATCTTGAAACAGCATTTATGTGGAATAGAAAGTAATTACAGCATAGTAATGAGAATGCCCAATGTATATATCACAAGTCTGATGCAATGCAATATTGATTAAGTTACACTATCTTCATCATAACATTTATTATTGTGGTTATAGAAGGATAAAAAAAACTGACAAGAATTAAAATAAGTGGGATTCAGTTTTCATGTTAACTATTCCATGCCAAGACTTCTGTCTTTCTTGAAAAATAATCTGTCCTTTTACCAGCTGAACTAGTGGCAGAGAAGTGTGACTATTTAACATTTAATTGCAATTATAGTATAGGTTACACACTCAGAAAAAAAAATTCCACACAGAAAATAGTGTAAGGCCAGTGCCTAGAGTACTTTGGAAGCATGTACACAGCTGCCTCATATCAGCTCATTACATGACCCAGAATACACTGTACCAGGCAGTCCCCTTTGCCACTGAGGGAGCAGGAAGGGTTCCACTGTACACATCCCTGCAAAAAACACTTTGGTTTTTGCTTCCCTAATTACAGTCATTGTCATTAGAAAGCCAGAATCTGCCCAGCTTAGAAATTACCATTAGAGTTTCAAGCAATTAAAGACAGTCCAGAAAATTAATTAATTGCACTCAAATACAACCTTACTCTTCCTATTAGATTTAAACTGTTGCACTCTTATCGTTTTTTTAAGTTGCATTTATGCTGGTAATAAGCAAACAACAACAAAAAAGAGACAGAGAGAGGCTAAACTCTTTCCAGCTCTCAGATTCTGTTGTTGGTGCGGTATCTGGGATTACCTTTCATGACTCAGTCGTGGCATTTTCTGTTGCTATTGTTTCTATCATGCTTGTAGATTCCCCACATCTTCTGCATTCAGATTTTGCATTGGCTCCTCACAACAGAATCCTAAAATTACTGAAATTTAAATGTTTTTCCTTATATATTAATTTATGGGATTATAATCAGCACCATTTGGAATGTCATTTTAAATTTAATGACAAGAATTACAAATAGAAGTCAGAACTTGTTTTCATGGAATAAAAAACAGGAGTGTCTTAACACTACAGGCTCAGGGTATGACAGCAACATGGCAAATTACTTAACACCTAACTTTTCAATCCAGAGGTTGAAGAGTTCTGTGTTTAAATTCAACATACCAATGTGTGTATTCCAGGGCCAGAAAGTTTAAGGTCTTCTACCTCTTCAGGCTCAACCTGATTTGAAGGCAGGGGAGCATGCAGGATTCACCCAAGAACATAAGGCAAACCCTGGCTTCATTTTTACTACTGTAGTTCTCAGCATTGCACAGGATAAGCCATCACTGAAAAAAAATCTGACAGAGCCCTTTGAGTCTAGAAAGAATCCTTTTTTTCTTTTTTTTTTTTTTTTAAANTTTTTTTTTTTTTTTTTAAAAATGTTACTGTATATACCAACAGAGAAAGTCTTCGCATTTGTCAAAGGTGTTTGGCATAGTCTGATGGCAATAGATAACTTCATATACGCAGTTTCAAAGCAGCATCCAGGCACTGCTTTCTCCAGCAACGTGAGGATCTGCATGGTTTGGGGAGGAAGAGAGCTACAGAGCAAGAAAGATGTACCTGTGGTCTACAGCTACAGGCATGAACGTCTGGCTGGAGATTGCAGTAGTCTGCAGGTAAAGTGTTCCAAGACCCTGGCTAGCTCTTAGGATGTAACACATCTATGGATCAGGCAGATCTACAAGGTCTGGTTTATGATGACATTTTGTTCCCAGTCTGAAAAGAATTCTTGCTACTACTTCCCTGGGATTTTTTTGTGCTAGAATTAAGGTGATCTTTGGCCCGTAAGAGCAAGAAAAAGTAGAAAAGAATAAAAGCAAAGAGAAATGTCTACCTAACCTCACCAGAGCTGAACAAGCTGCCTCAACCACCTGAATTAAGGGACAGCTCAGGACTGTAGCAGCACGTAGGACACAGGCAAAGCCTGCAGAGTACAAGCCATAAAGTTTTCAGACTCCGAGTTCAAAACAATCTTCTAACACAGCCTTCATTTACCAAACACTGCGCTGTCTCCTCGAGCCTGCCAGTAACATGCAAACAGGCAGCAGCGAAATTCACTCCTCCAATATTCTTCTGGGCACTAACAGCCCATAAGAACTGACACTTCCCCGTTGGCCCCCGCTGTTCTAATGACTAATTTTTGAGGAAATTTATCATTAAAGAGAGAGGGCTAGCACAAAGGGACAGGGCAGAGATGCCTACAAAAGAAGTCAAAGTAAAGAGAGAACACGATGGCAGCCGGTGCAAAGGACTGTCATTTCGGTCCTCTCTGTTCTCTGAAGTTCTGCCCCGGGGGCGGCCTGCACCCCCCAGCGGAGCGGGGAGGCCGCCACCCGCCCGGCCGTCACCCCACCACCGCCGGGCAGCCCAACGACCCGTCGCCCCGCCGGAGGCCGCGGCCACCGCGGGGAGACGCCGCCGGCTGCGAGGCGAACTTGTGTAACAGGCCGGGGAAAGAAGAGCCCGTTCCTCCCGCTCCGCCGCCGCGCCCCCGCTCCCTCCGCCCCTCGCCCGAGCCCGCCCGTCTCCGCTCCTCCTTTGCAGCCAATGGCACTAAGCGAGGTGGCTGCATGTGGTGGCGCCGACCCAGCGCCCGGGCTGGGAGGAGAGGAGGAGGCAGCAGGCTCTGCTCGCCGCTCGCTCCCGGCTCTCCTCCGGCCAGCCGCAGCCTGCCCGCCCCGAGCGGCCCCTCGGTCCCTCTCCCGCGCCGGTACCTGCAGCATGGACTCGGACTCCGGGGAGCTCAGCGAAGGCGAGCCGGTCTCACCCGCAGGTAAGGGGGGACTGCTGCCTGAGGGACGGGTGCCGCCTTGTCCCGCGAGCGGTGGGGCCGGGGGCGACTGCGGGAAGGGCGGGGGTCTCTCCCCGGCAGCGCCAGGGCAGGGCTGCGGGGCGCGGCGTTGAGGAGAGCTCGCCGCCCGGTCCGCGCGCCGGCCCTGAGGTGAGGCGGCCCCGCCGGCGGGCAGGTACCGGCAGAGGCGGGAAGCCTCCCCTCAGGCGGTGCGAGCGGTAACCGGCTCCACCGGCGGCTGCTGGGGCAGAGACTCCCCGCGGGAGCAGGAGGGGTACGGGCTGGCCCCGGGCTCCGCTCGCTCTGCCCCGCGGAGGGGAGAGAGCCGCCTCGAAGAGTTGCGTTCAACCGTGACATGACAGCCGGTGAAATTAGCAGTGTTGGCGTGAACCAGATGCATTGTGCTTTATACCTAGAGGCTGCAAAGTTTTTTGGGGTTTGGTTAGGGTGATTTTGCCATCGCTCCCGGGCCACAGCAGCTCGCCCCTGTGCGGAGGGGAGGCTCCCCTCAGAGACCGGCGCGCAGGGCCCTCGGGCCGCTGCGCTTTTATTTTCAAGTCCTAACTTGTCACCAAAAAAAACATAAAAATGCTGCTAACTGCTGCGGCCCGCATAGTTCTTAGATGAGACAGAAGGGGAAAAAAAAAGAAAAAATAAAAAGAAATCTCGCCTGCCACTTCCAAATCTCCACATTCCTGTGTCCTACAAAAAACAAACCGTCGTTGATGTGCTGTAATCAAAGGCTGTCCTGCACAAACAGTAAATGGGAACAATACACTTGTATGAAATCCAGCCTTCACAGAGGTAGGTTTGCTCTACCAGCACAGCACACATCCCAGTGCCGGACCGGTCCGCAGAGAACTGCTGTCAGCTCAAGGCTACCCCCTTCCCCACGCACGTCTCTGTGTCTCTGACTTTGGTCAGCGGTGTCACCCTGCCATCAGCAGAGCGGGCTGCGGTGGTACCACACACACACACAGCTGCCACACCACAGACACCAGGCGATTACCCACGCTCAGTGCAGAAGGGACCTGTTCGACCTCCCGCTCCCCGTGGTGGAAGTCACAGGCACCGTCTCTGAAGCCATTTAATTGGCATCAGACATGAGTAAGTGCAATTGGAATGATGTCTGAAATTGTCCTAGAGATCATAATAAACCCAAATAGAAAGTTACCGTGTTATGTTACAAGAGCCTCTTTGAGAAAAATCTTTTCACCATAATCTGTCCAGTTTAGACATCTTTATCCCAGCTGGCACCTTCCCCTGCTCCCCCCCAAAAGAAAGGTTTCAACACCAAACAATATTTTAACTACAAGAGGAAAAAAATGCCAGATATTTTGTGAAATATTTTAACTGTTTTATTAATACAGCAGTGATGAAAACTGTAGGAGCTCATAAGATAAATAGGTGTTATCTTGTGTTATCTCCCAGCAGAACAGGATTTTATAGCATAGTCTTAAATCCAATTCAGTTTTAAATATTAGGGGTATTTACTCTTGATACTTGCTTTGTATTTTCTTACTTGAGATCTAGAGAATTAAATAAGACTAGCAACAGGTCGTACAGCTCCTTATATTCATAAAGCTCCATTAGGCTGAACTTACTGACAAAGACCACCAACAGCTATACTTTTTCATCCAAATATTGAAAGCAGCGCATGAAGTGCAAGTTACAAACATCTCGTTTATAGACAAAGTAATGTAATATAGCTCCTGCCAACAACTTACTCCTGTTCTGAATAGGATTTTAAGTAAATTAAAAATATCTATGCTTAGAGATTGCCATAAGTGGTTTTTATGTCATCACTTGCTAGCTGCCAAGAGTTGATGTTCATCAGTCTCCTCTCTTTTCTATTCCTTCTTTGTACTATCTGAGAGAAGAAAAATCTGGTATTTTGACCATACATGGCAGATGCCTATGCAGTAGAATAAAATTGGAATAGGAGTGAAAACTTGGTGGTTTTCTCTTAACCAGCTGCAATCAGATTTTATGCACTAAAGAATTACTTGCTGTTTGTATCCCCCACCCTCTTCTGAAAATTACATTTTTGCTAGATTTGATTTGGTCTTTCTTCTGTGCTGTGCCATATGTACAGTGCAGTATCTCTCTGTATGTGGGTGTTCCATAGTCACGCTGTCAGTCACTGTTGCAGGCACAGAAGCTGAGGGGTTATAGTGTGGGATTCAGTCTCCACCTTGTTCAGGGGGATCCCAGTGACCAGGGCCATTCTCCCTGCAGTTTACAGGGCAAGTGGAGTGCCTCGTGGAAGTATTTGGGATAAAGTCCTAATAACCATCTGATTTTGGCCACTGACTTTAGAACAGCTAGAATTTTTGTATTGAAAGTGACGCTAACTTGAGTGTTTAGCTTACTCTCTTCAATACCAGTCTTTGCACTTCCAAGTTTGTAAAGCAATGACTTCCACTTGCACAGTTAAAACTCCCCATAGCTAGTGCGTACTTCTTGGGTTGTCTGATTGTTCAAGCCCAGCTTGATACAGTTTACTTTATCACTAGAGCTCCATGATGCTAATGCAATACCGGTCTTTAAAAGCGTACCCCATTTAAGGGGTTTTACTGCTCCTGCAATACTTATTTGGCCTTTTGCTGTGTCCCAGTGGAACAGCACCCCTGCCATTCCTGGGACTCACATGGGTGTGCACAGGACAGGAGGCTACCTTGTACGCCCCCACCATCTGCCACACACGCTTGACTTCCAAGAGCCAGGTGGAGTCTTACTCCGAGATCCCAGCAGCCTCATTTCCTTTAATAGTCCACTTAAAGCTGAGTCTCCAAGGAGGCAGAAGTATTTTTTCTGAGTTTATTTTGAACGTGTTGTCACAATAGCATCTTCATATTTTTTTGGTGCAAACAAAAAGTTCCTTATATGCGAGTAGTGTTAGATGTTATCTGTACTTTAAAAAAAACAAACAACAAGAAGTACCACACCTCTGCACACAAGAGCATCCAGCTCCATGGCCTCAACTTCCACCAGTCTCCTCACACCCATCCGTTACTGCTTCACATTGAGTTGTCTATATAGTAAAAAAGTTTTTTGGTTTGGTTCCCTCCACCCCCCCCCCCCCCCCCCCCCCCNCCCCCCCCCCCCCCCCCCCCCCCCCCCCAAAAAAAAAAGGAGTTACTCCTGAGACAGACCCCTATTAAGAGCATTTAACAGGTCTCCATTATTCTGAAAAAATTATATATCGTAATGCAAAAGAATGTTACATACTTACTAGCACTACCCTCAGTGAAATTTCTTGAGTTTTACTGTAGATGCAGCTAGTCACATTTCTTTTCTCATCCTATGGATAAGCTTTTGAGAACTGAACAGGTAATCTTAAAATAGAACATTGTTCTCATTTTATAGTGTCCACCTATTGAGAGGTTGGTTTTTTAAAAGATTCTTCAGTAGAGCAATGGACTACTTTTCCCAGCTCTTTCATAGGCAGCATACCATATGAAAGTATGATCCTCTGTGCCATCTTTCAGATTAACATTGCACAAAAATCCAGGTCACTTCCAGCAGCAGTGATTTTGCAGTGGATTTGGAGATTCTGCACATAAGAGAAAGAAAGCGCCAGACCTTCATTTGGCATGCCTTGTCCTAGGTTCCCGGGATGAAGCAGGCAGGAATTTGGCCATATAGCTTTTATGCCATATTGATTCAAGCCTTTCTACAAGCTACTAAGTCAGAACGTAGATTTCCATGTTTGTTTTAATAGAACTATTATGTTACACTACTAACATATGATAACTAGACGCTAAATTGCCTGTATGGTCTTTGAAACAATACAGATTGTTTTCATGAAGTTTAACAGATCCTAGAGAGTAAACTGTTGCTGGTCCCTTCTCTGGCTTTCCTCCTGCTGAAGTCAAAAGACATTTGGCCTAGGAAAGAGAGCAGCTTTTTNTTTTTTTTTTTTTTTTTTAAACACTAACACTGTGGAGCCTATGACTTTGTGTGATGCCAGGGAGAACAAAATAAAGACAACCTTATCATCAGGCTTGAATCCATAAAGGCAGTGGGGGGCTTATTATTGTCTTCAATAGGGCCAAGATCTTACCCTGTGACTCCTGGCACAAAAATATTAGCGCATTTAAAATTATTTGATGAGTTATTTGAACTCTACTCTGGACAATAAATACACAGTTAGTAAAAACAACAACATGTTCAAACATTATTTACTGTTGTAGAACAGCCCGGACAGACGTGAATCATTTTTCTGGAGCTGTAATATTATTCGATTTGCAATGCTTAGCAAATAATTTTTTCTGCAAGTTATTTATCATGCTATGTGAACTGCCTGTACTTTTGTGATATTAATCTTTTAAGCCTGTTATATATTTTAATCACTGTTTTACAGAGTTAAATGCCATTCAAGAGCTAATATATTCTTGTAAATATAAAATAAATTAGAATGCTCTAAGATCTTTAGCACATCATTATTTGAGGCATCAGTAACATGCTTATGTGATATAAAGTGCAAGTAGGCATTTTGTAACTCTCTTTGCAGTATCACACTGGTCATTTGAACAATGTTTATCACGACAAAAGGTATACTTTGCCCCAGGGAATACTTGTGTGCTTGAACAGAGACGGTTTTGATTTAGCAAAGCCTTGTTTTGGTTATACATAAAAAGGTCCAAGTCAGATATGCAATAATATTTATTGGACTTTAGACAAGCCAGCAGTAGTGGTAGATAACAGCATGTTCCAAGCATGGAAGCTAGGGAAAAAACAAACACACACACAAACCCCTATTTTGATTGGAAGGTGCAGACTCTACTGGATTCTTCTGTAATGAAGTGCTTTCTAACACCTGCCTAATAAAGAGCTCTCGCTTTCCTTCTGCTGGAAAACAAAGGAAAAACAAAGCTAGTTGAAAAAAGATGGTCAGATGACAGACATGAACTAGCATGTCATGGGAACCCATGCTCCAAACTCTTTTACAGCACTTTTTGGGTCACACTGCAAGCTGAGGCAAGTGCGTTTCCAAGTTTCTCTGCCAAGACAAAATGGGCAAGAGACACTTCAGGATGAGCAGGCAGCAACTGCCTGTAAGAGCAGCAGTTAGGGCAGGCACATGAGCCAAGAGCCTGGTTGAGTGAATTTTTTTGGCTGTCTTTAGTGTTCCCTCTAGGAAACACCTGGGCTGCTGATTTACATACAGACCCCTCTTTAGCACAGTGACTGTCAGAGTGGGAGCCTTGTCCAATTAAAAAAAAAGAAAAACTTTGAAAGGCAAAAAAAAAATCTAATCCTGGATGAGACTGCTGCGCAGCAATAGCTGATAGTATATGAGGTAACAACTCTTTTCAGTAGCTTTGATAGTTTCTTCCTACTTTTGGGAGGATGGCATATGAAAACATGCAGCCTCAGAAGGACTTGTCATCCCAGATGAAGCAGAATCTGACTCCCAGGTAGGGATAGCAGGCACATGAAGGATGTTGCGTTAAGTTATCTTAGTGCATGAATATTTGATATTCTTGATCAGAACTACTCACTAGTGGTATGCTAGTGCCACCCAGACACACAAATAGCAGGCAGAGGCCAGTCACAACTTTGCCAGGTCAGAAATAGCCTGTTTCTCAGGCAGGGAGGTTGATTTTACACTTATGTGAATGATGGTTGTAAGGGGCTCTCCCCCAAACAGATGTTCCCCCCTGAAACTATGATGCTGCTAGCAGTCAGCAAACAGAAAGCCTCTGCTTTTTCCAATATGTGGATATGGAAAAGGGTTTGTGTGGGAATTTATGATGCCAGATGAAGTTTGTAGACAGGAACATGAAGTGATATCCTGCCACACAGTAGTCCGACCATTCCTGTCTGCCTTGCCAAAGGCCTGGGATGAGAGTGGGCTCCATTTGATGTGATATCGTGGCAACAGCGGATGACCTGTACAAGGCAATGAGTGCATCTCCTCAAAAACCTCACAATTCCCATTTGAAGGAAGAAATCTTTTATCCTTTTTTCTCATCTACACCACAGATTAAGAAGTCACAGCAGCAATAATAGGTCACCCGATTTTGCTAGTAACGGAAGAACAAAGCTATAAACCCCAGGTAAAAAGGAAAACAGTACACCAAATAGATGAGAAAGTTCTGGAAGAACCTGACCTGGCCAAGAAGCCTTTTGTATTTGCATTTTACCTACAGCATCAACCTTGGGGTGACAGGCCATCCCAGGAAAGTAGGAGAACCCAGTAACTTTCTAAGAGCGCTCACTATCTGTTCTAGTAAACTAAGCAGGACCCAGCTTCGGGCCCGAGCAGTGGTACACAATCCTCCATACTGTTTATCTATTAATATACTTCCTGGCACTGTTTCAGCCCACGCCAGATAGCCTCCCACAAAATGTCCTGGCATGAGACAGAGGATAACAGTGGCCAGTATGAATTAAACAACATTTGGAGTGTGGGAAAGAATTCAGCTTACATCCAGATGGCAATGCGATCCATGTACAACAGGTTCTGTCCCTTTTTTTTTGCAGACATAGACCCTGCGCTCAGAGCAGGGTGCAAAGATTCTTCACTATTACCATGACTTCTGGCACACCAGTCACAGCTGTCCAGGCTGTTGGACTGCTTATGGACCTCTCTCAGGGCAGTTGTCTTGGTCCAAGACCTGGATTTGGTGCCTTGCACAATTGAAAGTGTGTTATTTGCTGTTTGTCTGCAGAAATATCTCTGCCAGTTCGATTATGGGAGGGCATCTTACAGGCTGACAAGTCTAGCTGAGGGAAACTCATGGGAAGCCGAGACTAACTTCTTGTGATAATTATGACTTTATACCCAAGACTCAAACTTCTTCTTGAGAAGCCAAGCTGAGCTCAGACACTGGCTAGTAGCCAGTGATTTTTCTGCTCTTTAAGGCAGCCATCTTTAATGAAAAAGGCTGAGAAAGAGCAAAAGTCACTTTGCTGTCCTTTCCAGTGGTTGCTAATCCCTCCTTGGTAAAGATTCTGGTTTAAGTC
This sequence comes from Himantopus leucocephalus, assembly GCA_003993805.1. Lineage (NCBI taxonomy): Eukaryota > Metazoa > Chordata > Aves > Charadriiformes > Recurvirostridae > Himantopus > Himantopus leucocephalus. The sequence continues at coordinate 9,974,020 of RSEF01000010.1, read as the reverse complement.
AAGTTTTATCAGTTGGTTCCATCTAGCCTTCCTACGGAGGAACAGAGTGACCAGTCTCTGTATGGATATAGGCTTGGACTAACATCTGTTGATGTAACAACAAACACTAGAGCAGGAAAATCATATCCATCTAAGATATGAAACAAACACTTCACCATGAAGACATTCCCTTTGGTCTTCTTACTGGTGCTAGCTGAATATGTAAGGTAATCTTATGAAACACAAATAGTAAAAATTAGCAGAATACCTCACTGACACCAACGATCATCTCATTTCTGGCATTAACTTTGTTTAACCAAGTAGCTTGTGTTATAGGAAAAACTAAGTTCTCTCCTTCTCTTTGAAGAAATTTATTAACACTATTATTGCGTTACTGTTTCCTTTCCAAATAGCTTTCCATTTACTTTTAGAGCAAATAGTTTACACAGTCAAGTCACCAACAGATGCAGATCAAACAAATACAAGTTTCTTGCACTTTTCGAAGTGAGGTTTTTGAGTTTTTCGTTTGTTTTTTTTTTTTTAATTAAGATAACCATTCTTCAGATGATTTTTCTAACAAAACCTCTAGGCCATATAGTGTTATTCCTGGTGTATGTCTGTGGTTTTTGTTTACTTGCATTTAATTTTAACGTTGTGTATTTGTGCATTGTTTCCCCTTCACTCCCAGAAGTCAGAGGGAAGTAGGTTAAAGGTATCAAGAGTGACCTTCATGTTCACTTCAAAGCAAGTTATAATTGGAGCCTCAGTATTTCAATACTCGTTACTATTTTGATACATTATTTCATTAATTATCTCTACTGTTAGGAGAAATGTTTAGTAATAGAAGCAAAAATAATCAGTTCAGTCATTATGATGCAAAGCTATGGGTTTCTTAGAAAATGATAAAGAATCAGTGAGGAAGAATGTTGACTTGGATTACAGATTTAGGAACGGGGTAAAAAAATTCAAGCCCAAGTATACGTAAAGACCACTTCCACAAACTTTGTAGAGTGCCAGTATGTCCCATTCTTGCCAACTTGGACTAATTGGTGCCTTTTAAACATACCAGGCTCTATATAACTAAGAGAGGAAGTTTTTGTCCAGTGATTAGGACTCATCCCTATCAGAAACCAGCTTCTATCATATAAATCTAGCCTGACTTCAGCTATGAGGTCTCTCTGGCTTCTCTCTTACCTGTATTTGTTTTTAAGAGCTTATTTCCATATCAGTTCTTAAAGGTTGGTATCAGATATCATCCTGCATAAGAAGGAACGATGTAACACTTTGTATCCTTGGGGCAGATAGGGCTGAGATTTCACTCTTGCCTGCAACCCTGCCCCATCCCCCCCCAAAAAAAAAACCCCACCCAAAACCAAACCAAACCACAAAAAAAAACCATCCACAAAAACACAGACCCGNACACTTTGTATCCTTGGGGCAGATAGGGCTGAGATTTCACTCTTGCCTGCAACCCTGCCCCATCCCCCCCAAAAAAAACCCCACCCAAAACCAAACAAAACCACCCACAAAAACACAGACCCATATATTCATCCAAAACAGTCACCACTGGCATTTCTCCACAAAGCACTTCCCCTTACAGAAATCATACAGAATTGACGGAATGCCAAGAACAAATCATCTTGAGGAGAGATGAATACCAGTGTTCTCCATAATTCCATGATTCAACTTTAAAATTCGGGTTAAATTAGATGCCTGAGGGCTTAGAGCAGTCCCAATACTTAGTTGTTAATCAGCTGGTATCTGTTTATCCTCCAGACCATGATATCTCCTGTAGTTTTGAGGCCAGTTTCTGAACTGTGAACTAAGGTTCTTTTTAACTAGTTGGTATCATTCACTTCAAGTTCAAGAGCAAGTTGTGTTGATTTTACTCAGTGCTAGGTGTTTAAAAGCATAGCTATGAAATGCCAAAAAATAGCCACTTTCAATGTTACGTTGCTACATGCAACAGCTTGTGCTGGTAAAAATGGATGTTTTGACTACATCAAGAACAGCAAGTGGAACTGCACCCTGGGATGACATGCAGAAATGCCTCATGCTTTGAGAAGAGGCCCGGCACACACACTGTACTGTGGCATGCAGAAGGCAAGGAAGGTCAAAAGCTCTCGTGGACCCTCTCTTTGACTGCCACATGCTACCAAAGAGGCTAAGGCCCTTGCAGAAATGCAGATACCACGATTTTGTCTATATTCTCCATCTTCTAACCTCTGCAGTCTTTTTAAATTCTTTCTTTTTCCACCCATGCGCATCTTTTACACTAGTAATTTGTTTGTGTGCATCCTCCAAATACCCACATCTTCCTCGCATATAACTGATTTCATTTCCCCCGTGCCTCAGCCAATATGCTATTCTTTTGCAAGCCGCCATTCTTTCTGTATTCGCCCAATTCTTCCTTAACTCATTTATTCTCAAATATTCTTGGGTTTATGATTTCTGCCGCTATGAAAGGGAGTAAATGCTTTCAGGTTATATTTCATGAAAGGGAAAACTGATGAGAGTAAGATACTGTCTTGCCTTTGTAATTGCAGGTATTAGAACCAGATTTGCCTTGCCAGAGGAACTAACCTGCCTCCTCTGGCAAACAAACAATGCAGACAATGGGCTTGCAAGCAAGATCAGTGTCATCTTAATTAGTGAAGCATGTTGAGAACAGGAGAGTTAATTTGATTTTGAAATACTGAAATAGGTAGATGCAATATTTGCCAGAAAGTGAGAACACAATAGCATCTCCACAGATAACAAGAGCCTCCCTGTTATTTCCAGAGTGCATTCCTGAACAAACACCTACTTAAAGAAACAGTATATCCTCACCCCCATAAGATCAAATCATTGAGCTTAAAGAGCAGGTCCAGGGGAGAATTGCATTTCTCTCCGGACACAGCAGCCTGTGACTGTCACTGATCCAATGAGGTCAAAGGAGGACACTGCTTTCTAGTGACATAGCTTAATTACAAGGAATAAAGGAAAACAGAGCCTAGCCCTTTTGCAGAGTATCATGATGAACCATGGCATGCAGATCTCCCCACCCAAGTTTACCAATATATTTTCTTAAAAGTTGTAATAATTTTTAATGAAAAGTTATTTTAAGAGGATTCAGAGGTTGCCTTGAGAAAGCAAGCAGAAGCTTTAAATAGCTGTGAAGAGGCAGTGAAGGCAAGAGATACTTCTAGAAACTAAAGTCTTCACTTAGGACAAGAACGCCTCTTTCTGTGTTCTTCTGCCAATGAGACAAGGATGAGAGCACAGAAATACTCCAAGGGAGGCTTTAGGGAGAGGACTTGAAGCAGGGGAATTGCCAAGATGGTGCAGGTTCACCAGAACACCAACACAGCACCTGCATCCACCTTTCCACTCCACCACTGACCTCAACCAAGCTCAGATCAGAGCTGACTCTGCCCTTTGCAGGGCCAGCAGCCACCCTGACACCTAGGTTTCATCTTCACTCGCCAGGATGGCTAGAAACAGGGTCCTCATTTTCCAACCACAGCATCTCTCCAGATTGCTAACCCTAAATGCCAGACCTACCTCATTTGTCCTCAGTCAGCAAAATTTTGTGCATGATCTGCCAGAACACAAGAGGACACATGGTCCTGCCCAGCAGGTAGGAAGACAGACAGGGAGAGCACAGCTCTGCCCTGGTGCAGCCCTTCCCTATTTGTGCGGCGCAGCACAGCAGGAGCCACGTGCTCACATTACATGAGTTTGCAGCCAAGATGTTTCTGTAGCTTTCAAATTCCCCAGAGCTATGTCTACACTTGCCCATCCATGTACAGACCATGAGTAACAGTTGCTCTTGCGCTGCTTAATGCTCTGTGTATTTACCTTTTAGAACTTCTCTAGGAAAATACTGCCTTAGCAACAGCTGAGCAGTATTAAGACAGAGACAAGTGATGTGTAGGAAGAGAATTTAAGGTGATGGTGGGGGGAGCCATTATTCAATGTTTTCCATATTTTCATAGAACAGAATTTCATTTCCTTGAAGTTATTGCAGTCAATGACAAGGAGGTAGAAAGGTGCATGTGAAATACCTCTGGCTGTGCACTGAAATAAAGTATGACTAGACATACTAAATAACCAATGCAGGCAAACCACAGACTGAGAGTTTTTTTGATTATGTACTCATTACCAAACCAGCTTTTCTATATTCGTAGAGTTCCTTTTTCCTCATAGCCACATTTGATGGAAATTCAGATAGCATGTGTGCCATTATGATACCAACTAATTCTGGAATACTTCATTTCTTTCCTCACTTTTACAGACATTAAAGCAGTAGTTACGCTTCTTAGTAGGGATTATGACTTAGGGACAGTTGATGCCTATGGTCAGTCACTTCATCAATGACTAAAATACAAATTCTGTCTGCTCTACAGATCATATGTTATTAAAGAGATTGAAAACAAACCTTTAAATAAGCACTTAGCGTGCTTTTAAGCCACATGGCTTCTTTACTATGATAAAGTGATAAAAATACACATGACATCATAAAGCTCATAAAACTCACAGCAATTTTGTTGCTAGAAGTTTTACAGCTATCTACTTGAATTCATTTGGTTTGAAATTTGCCTTGATCTAACATTTTTGGGGGCTGATAACTTTTTGTACAAACAGCATATGATTGAATATAACTGAGCTTTTTTGATACATATGTAAAGCGGACAAAAGTAGTTTTCCTTAAGTAAGGAAATACTATATATAGAAGAAAAGCTAAATACTTTCAAGTCATGGGCTTCAGCAGGTTTTTTGACATAATCCCTAGAGAGGCAGAAACACAAACAATATAAAAGCAGTTTCCTTCATAAGAATACACAGAACATCAGAAACAGCTTAGTAAGTAAGAAGAACAGTGTTGTGCAGAATGGAAGTCATTATCCTGTTAGTTCATGTTTTTCACTTGAGTAATGATCATGCCCTGTTATCATGAATGGGATGCGCACACACCTCAGTAGGTAAAGCTTTAAAGCTAAGTTTTAAATATTTTTAACAAATGTCAAGACCTAAATAAGTCATAGAAGTTGTAGGCTCTGCAACTCTCGAGAGGAACAGTGTGTAGCAACAACTCTGGGGAAGAAAAGAATATTACAGAGCATTTTTGTGCCATCAAAATTGCAGACCGTTATTGGGAATAAATCAATCTCTGCCTCCCCATAGTTGCCTCTGGAGAGCACCATGGCCAGGAAGCTGTCTCCCTCAGGAAAACTGCACACAATGCTGCTGCTTTGCTGGGGAAAAAAGAAATCTGCATCTTGACCTTTTGCAACTCTTTCTCTGACCTGGAGGGTAGCACACCTGGATTGTGCCAGGAGTTGGGGGTTTTATGTTTTGTTTTTAGCAGATGCACTGAAAAAAAAAGTTTATATACGCAGACACATACAAAATTGGCATTTAAAGTTACTTTCACTTGGGCTTATATATACACACACCCCTTTCATGATGGTAAGGGGGAATCAGAGGCTAGCTTGCCTAAAACAAACACTTTACAGTGAAATTGCAAATAAAAATTAATCACAGGACAGTACTACCCAAGCCAGCAAAAGCAGGGTAACTGATTCTGCAATAGCACAGTTACTCAGGTAGAGCAGACATCACAGAGGAAACGTTAGATGGCTACAGTTAAAAGGTACAGGGAGGCAACTCCTGGGATATGCCCAGATATATCGGATTTCAACAGATGGAAAGCTGATTTGGGGTTTATGTAATTCAGAGCGGCTCTAACAGAGTACACACGCGCAGAGTAACAAAAAATGGCAGTATTTAAGAGGCTTCACCATGTTTCCACATGCTCATTTGGAAAAATGATGGAAAGAAGATATCCAACTAAGATTTTCCAGGGTTTTTATCCTTATCTTTTCAGTTTTTACATCATTAAAAAACAAACAGAAAAACAGCAACAGGATTCCTTTCTTCATGTAACATCCCAGAACGTGTGTGTACCGGTAATACTGTATTCACATTAAGCCTGGACTTCCATATTAACAGTTTGTGCACCAATTTAATACATTGGATCTGTCATTTATATATCTTTTAAAACAAACTTTGCCACTCCAGATTTCTATAAAGTACACCTTCCTGAATTTCAAAGCAAATAGGATTTGAAGTTTAAGGACATTGTAAAGATATCAGCCTAATTTCTTTGTGCAACCTCCCATATGACATCCTTTCAAAATCTGATGGATGAAGTACTGGACTGACAGCAGGGTCTTAATCACAGCCTTAAGCAAGTATTTCAGTTGTGTCTATTTCTCCTCCCACTCCTGGTCTGCTTTATCTGTTTACCTTTACTATTTTTAGGTCAGGAGTGTCTTTCACTATGAATTTGTGCAGTAAGAACCCCAAGATGTTTTATTAAAAGCCAATAAATACTAATATCAGTGCAGTGCATTGTCACCGCAGGTACTTTTATAGGTATGTTATCAGAGAACTTCCATCCCTGAGAAAGAAATTGCACCTTTGCAGTTAACACATCATCTTAAATATGAAAGATACGTATGCGTTCAATGTGGTCTTTCAGAAGTCTTTCATAAAGGGCTGCAGTTTGACAACTAATTTATCTTAACCACACTTGACTTTTTGTCATCTTAAACAGATGACTGCAAGTTTTTTTTTCTCCAATAAACAGTGCTACTGCATATGATAAGACAATAGAAGAATGTTACAAACAGAAGATTCATATTTTTTAGCAATTCAGCAAAAGACAACACACTCATGTTTTTCCCCACCCCCCAATCTTTCCATTTGCTTCCGATTCCAACTGTCTAGCTCTCTGGCAGTGAAAGCATGTTTGGAATAAAAATAGAACCCACAATTTGAAACTATTGGGTGTTGCTTTGTTTTGCTTCTCCCTTTAATACACGAGCCTCTTACTGAAATGAGGAAAGCTTTTCACCCAAAGAGAATTTACCAGAACAAGAGAAGTTTGGCAGAATTAATGTGCTCATGACTGCTGGCATATTTTCCCATACAAGTCTTTCAAAATACAGGGTGGGGTCAAGCACAGAGAGATCCTGATCAAGTGATAGGATGCAGGCTTTCTTCCATGACTGTGATACACACACCATGGTCTCCCTAAGAAACCCACTGTAAGTCACAGAGTGAAAAGTATTCTGACTATATTCCTCAGAACCTGAGTTTCAGTTCTTCCATGTAATACAGTTTGTGTGGACTTTACATATATAACCCACCTACACCATAATCTTCTCAGGAGGTTGCTTGCTGCCAAGCTCTCTTGTGTGCAGGCCAAGGAATATGGACATTTTCCGATCCTGTCTGTTAAGACTTTTCTGCAGGAAGCTGGCTTTCTAGGGTGTGAATTTGTGCTTTAAAACCATCTGCCCTCTGTTGCTTCATCTCAGGCAATGCCTTAGTGGAAGGAATAATAAATCCTGTTCTAAGGTGACAGGATCTGGTAACCTGGCACTAAGCCTCCAATTCTAGAAAGCCAGATGAAACCTGGCCTGAAATATAACAAATTCCAAAATCAGGTCCATCTGAGGCAGAGCCTTCCATTAATAGAGCTCCAACAGTAACCTTGCCTGTAGAAACACAGGTTGAAGACTTACTAGTAAACAGCTGTAGCAGATAACGTTGTTTTCCTTCTCTCACTTCTCAAGATCAGTTTATTTAATCTAGAAACAAGATCACTACAGGGCAACGCTTTCCCCACACACATACTGGAAGTTTGTTAAAGTTAGTTAATACACAGAGGGACTGATGTCTGCTGGAGACGGAACAAGAAGCACTCAGCATATTTGCAGCCAGGGAGAATTAGTCTGACATTAGGAAAATCTTTCCAACTGTAAGAGTTGCAAGCACTGCATTAAGCTACAAAAGCATGTTGGTAAGAACAGATTAGACAGGTATCTCTTCTAGCCTGCCGGTCTTATCTCAGAGAAAAGAAATGGATTACATTATTGATAAAAAGTTTGTTCCTTCGACCTCATGTTTCTATGATACTGACACAATACACAGCAAATCAAAGTTTATTTCAGTGATGTAAACAATGATTTTCTACACCAAACCAAATTGCTACCCTAACTTTGCTTTCCATGTGAGCAGACAGAATTACCTTTGCTAAAAGTCTGTCCTTAACTCCATTTCATTTTCAACACTGATAGTCTTTTAGATACAAGTTCCAGTCTCTGGAGAGTGTCATTACTTCAGTTAGTATCTGCGTGGATTGGCTAGATAGCCCACTGATCTGAATATTAGCCAAACAACCCTTGAGATCAGGGTGCACCCACTTGTGTGTATCTTACACTATCAGATCACATTCACAATCCATTCTCATCTCCCTGATTCAGTTCAGATGAATTCCTCCCAGCACCACCTGAGGCATTACTGATCCTTAATTGCTACAGCAGGCACTGCCCTGTAGACTGCAGACTGCCCTCACCTCTCTGGAAGCTAACGTTCCTCTAGAAGCCAGGTGCGGCCACCTTCTGTGCCAGCTGGCTTTGAAAGCAGGAAAAAAATAAAGACAGTCTAAGTCAGCGACAAACTACACCTGGAGGTCTGTCAATAATATCTTGTATTTACATATCATGTAACCACTAGCCATTATTGACACCTAATGGCAAACTTCCCCCCTTAAATAATACTAAAATATAACTATCTCCTGTAGGTGGCTGTAGACACAACTTGCCTAATGCCCAGTAGAAGCGATTTGTGGGTGTAAGTTACACCTGGAAAAGAGGAAGGTGGGTTTCTACTCAATTAAAAATACACCATCTACTCCCAGCCTACAGACTGACGACATGTTGTTTTACAGCTTAACAGTGCAGCGAGGCCAGGAGACAAATTAATACCAAGTGTGGTTGCTGAGGAGCAGATACACTTTCTGGCAAACCTGACAAAGTAATTTTATACATTGAACATCTGGGATTTTTATTTTAATCTTGTTATAACAAAGCCATATATAGCAGGAAAAAAAAAAGTCTTACAGAAGTAGAACTGTTCCTGAACTGACCTAAGACAGACTAAACAGACCATCTATCTTAGGAACCCAAATTTTAACCAGGAAAAAAAAAAGAAAGGAATGTTAGGACCTATGAATTATAGTTAGCCTTACTCCTTTCTTCATAGGGCTATAACTTTCCCCTGGAAAAATCTAAGCAGACTGAAAGGGGGGTGAGGGGGAGGGAAGGAAGACTTTTCCAGTTACAAAAATGGGTGAAAGAAACAAAGTTTGGTAGGGTTTAGGTTACATCTTAACAGATGGAGTATTCCAGAGTCCTGTTGTGAATTCCAGCCTCATCCTGAGCCATACGGGAAAGACTTAACACACTTCCACAGACTTTGCTTTCCATGCAAAGTAAGGAAGGTGAGATGCCTTCCAGGTGGTCAACTCAACTGAACACTGTGAGGACCAAGTCCTCAGTTGCTCTGCTGAGTCTATAGCCAGGAACACCAAATCTTTCATTCAGTTTTTATGAATTCGAAGTATGGCAAGGCTACAAAAACAGGCTGTCTTCAGCTCCAGACTAGAGAAGAAGAGAGAGATGCAGGCTGCTTTATGGAGATGGGACTCCAAACCAAGCCTTCCATTTACCTACAAGCCAGCCTTTAGGAGCAGCAAGTTTGGAATATGTGAACACAAAGGTTTTCTTAAGTTGCATTGTGTGGGGGAGACAAGGGAAAAGTCATTTTTCCTCTCAAAGAGTGTGCTACAAAGTCGCTCGGGGCTATGCAAGGAAAGCACAACAGAGAAAAATTACTGAATACAATACAAGACAGAAAGCAATTGCCATGATGTTCAGCTGTGCTGCTGCCAGAAATAAACTAATCAAGCCTCAATGGTATTCATTTGAATATTAAAGGAGATAAACATTCATCTACCTTGTAGATAAAAATAAAATACCTCAACAGAAAGCTGTTAAGATATAGTAAAATGGTATTCCCAGGGACCCTTTGAGCTTACACTGCAAGAAAACAGTCTTTCTGTGAACACCAGTTGAGCATGGAGCAGATACTTGCTTATATTGGTTAATCCAACAGTTTCCTTTCTTTCAGACTACTAAAGAATATCTGTGCTTTAACAAACAGAAAAAACCCAACCCAAAACCCAAAACCAGAAACCCACACAACCTAAGCAAGCAAAAATTCAAATGCTGCCAAACTAACCTTAATATTAAAGTCACAGACTAAATAAGAGTCCTTTAAATACATAATCAGACAGACTGGTGGATGGGTTACCGCACAGTGCCTTCAGAGGGGACTCCTTGGTTCACGCAGGACTTTGCGGAACACCCTGCCAGACACCACTATAAGTTTATGACTAAAGAATTACAGCTTCAGATTTTTATATGTTTAGATTGGCTTCTTTCAGCAAAAAAAATCAACAACATGGACAAGCAGTTGGATTCATTTTCAGTTCCATGAGATAATGAAACAAAACTCTAGTGACCACCCAGAGACACCCTGGTTCCACCTGTGTCTGCTGCCAGAGCAACACAGAAGGACCGCAAAACAGAAGGACCCTATACACACTCTGTAGCGCTATGAAAAAGTTACTGTATAAGGTTTCCATGCCGGCCCCAGCACGCTATTGTAGGTTCCACAGACTCCACCAAGTTAGACCAAGGCTCCTTCCAGCCCCGTACACAACCTCTCACAGNGTTCCGCAGACTGGCCACCAAGTTAGACCAAGGCTCCTTCCAGCCCCATACACAACCTCTCACAACAGCAAATGCCCAGACAAGAAAAACAAAGTACATTATAATACCAGCACAAAAACTTCTCACAGCCTCCAACAAGTAACACCCCCAAGACCTTCCCCAAGACATGCCAGCAGTACCAAGGAGCTGCACACTCACCTTACAAGGTTGCACATCCTGAACTTCAGCCTTTCACAACTGCCTTCTCCTCCATGCACCCCTGCAGAGGCTAACTCTCCCTCTTCCCCTCTCTCTTCCATTTCAAGCCTCAGCTGCAGCTGGTCAGTGAAGCCCTTGATTTGCTGACGAGGAGCACCTTGTGCTATGGGTGAGACAGCAGCAAGGCACTTTGGCCTGGATTCTCTCCTAGGAAGGTCCCGCTGCAAAAAGGCTGGCAGGTTACCACGTTGCATCCTGGCACCACTGGTCTTCCCTCACTCTGTGTCAGATGCATTTCCCATGACGGGCTGCAGCACTATCTTGCCCACTGGAGGTGAAGACATGGGACTTTTGCATCCTGGTAGGGGTTGTGACCCTCAGGTTATCCATGAGACTATCAGTGCTTACACAGACCTCCATCCCTTCCAGCTGGGGCTTTCCCAGCTCCAGATGCTGAGAAGCAGCAGCGTTACCATGCGCATCTCCCATGACTGCACATTCTGTGTGTCTCAGATGCATAGACCAAAATCTGACTACAGGGTTCATGTTACTTTAAGCCATTAATTCATTTTTATCCTCACTTTGGTACTTTGAAGTCTGCTGTGTGGTTTTCCGTTTCAGATGCTTCTGTGCTCAAAAAGCAAAATATAAATAGGATCGCAGAGACCAATCTTCTATCCCTTCCAGAGTAAAAACTAAATCTGCAGTATTGACAATGTCATATGCAAGTAGCAATTGCAGAGTAGGACTATATAGCAAGGCATAAAAAGATTCTGCAAGTATCAAAGGAATTTGATTTTCAGTTGGACTTTCAGCTGTCGGACTGTTTTTGAAATTCTATTAATATTTTTGAAAATCAGTGACAGCATTGTTTGTCTTGCAGTGTAAAATTGGTTAATATATGAAATAAGTATCTTCAGAGTACAGTAAAGCAATTTAAATGCTCAAAATACTTTCTTAGCATTATGGGGAAAAACATAATTACCAATTTTGCTATTAATAACTAAATTTTGTATATTGTTTAACACTGAAGCAAGGCCTAACCTTGCAGTTTTACTTTGCTAAAACTCCCATCACGTGAGGAGATAGTGCTAGACATAAGTCATTATGTGGGAAGAAAGCAGGAAAATATTTTTCTAATGAAATTTTACGAGTTTTTTGGAGTAGCTAGCAGGTATTATCAGCCCTGTGGAAATTAAATGCTTAAGTGCCATCTTGGACTGTGAAAATCACACTGTTAGAGCCTGCAAGGGACATAGCACTGAAGAAGGGAAATGGACATTTAAAATTAATTTACTCTCCCACTAGCAGGTTAGTCTAGGTGGAAGTTCTCAATCTGGAAATGATGTTATTTGGGTCTCTCTTTCACATCCTTCACGATATCTTTCACGGTTGCTAAGAAACAGCAGCATTACAGTAGAGTAATCATTCCTACTCCATTCTAAATTGTAGCTAATTAGCCTATGTGTGAAGTGGGATTCCTAGCATGAGAAGAAAGAGATAAAGTTTATGTTTAAATGCATAAATCAATGCAGCTGAAGAACTGAAGATTTATTCTAAATCAAAATGTTCAAATGGCAAAAAGCTTTGGAAAGTTTACATTTCCTGGAATATTTTATAATGCTTGGGTAGAATAAAGGAATCATGATTAGCTGTGTCCCAAGAATCTGTCCTTTAGCAGACCTTAATGAAAATTCTCAGCTTGAGTGTGAAATCTGATGGGTACAAAAATGATGTGATTGGATAAATTAAAACAAAAGGGAATTTGTTCTCTGACATGTATAGCATATACAGCAGGAAGAGGTTTACAGCTTAGGAGAAGGTGGGAAGTAAAAGATGCTGCTGGGATTTTTTTTAGAAAATTTGACGGTACATTTTTTATATGGAAATTAAGAAAAAGAATCTGATAAAAATTATTTGGGAATAAAAGTGCTTAGGTTACACAAATATATCTGATTATCCCGGTCTTCTTATTTACCTGGATAAATTTAAACATCATGGTCTTGAACAGAAATGAGTCTTGGCTTTGTCATTTGCCAGGGAATTTTCTAATTAGTGCCTTTGCTGTACGTAGCTGTAGTCAAAGGGTTTTGTCATTTGATTTCCAAACATGAGTGAAAATTTGGTATTTCATTATGAAAGAACAATGAACAAGTGCCTGCTATTTGAAGCTCAGGACAGATCTGTCATTATCTTTCCAGCAAATTTGTGGTAGCAGTAATACTACTTTTTAACTACGTCAAGTAAGGGAATTTTAAATACCTCAGAAACTGATTGCTCTGAAAGCCTTTTTTTTTCTCTGTTCAATCTTATATGGAGAGGACTTTCATAACTTCTGCATGGAGAGGAGAAGAAAAAGTTGCTTCAGTGTCTTTTCCTTTTTCTTTTCCAAATAGGGATGTTCCAGAAAGACCTTTCTAACACAAATGCAATGGACTTCTCAGTTCTTAGTGAGCAGAGACTCCCATAGACTACCTGTGTGCTAAGCAGTAACATTAATAACCTGCGAGATCTACGCTGTTAGATGCCATTTTAGTGGTTATTTATAAGAACCAACATGCTATGTGGTGATGGTTTATTAAGCAGAATATACTCTGCAACCAAAAACTGAAAGATATTTGTATTCAGTATGCTTTGAGAGCTTTCAAATTATAAAAAACGTAGAAAATATGTTTAAAATCCTTATTTGTTAAATATATGTGTATATTTGTGTGTGTGTGTTGCTATTTCCAGACTGAAATTCAAAAGTTATTACTCTGGTTATTTCTCAAGCCTCTGTTTTCCTTCCTCTCCATAATGGTATAAAGATTGATACATCTTGAAAGAAATCAATGATTATTTCATTTTACTACTGATTGGGATGTCAGAGGGCTTTTAAGATGTATCGTAAACAAACAGTTTGACAGAGGCCACATTGGCTGTGACCCAAAAGAGAAGCTATGATAATTTTTGGAGCAGCTAAGCGCTATTTTGGAAGTGAGCTGAACAACTAGCTTTTGTCAAAGGGGCAGAAGAAGGTTAGAGTGTACGATCAGCAGGGATGGATGCAGCCCAGACCTAGGGGAGGAAGACACGTTGTACAGCCACAAGCACATAATGAAATGAATGAATTGAGTGGAACTGGGGGTGAAAGGGTGATGAGGCTTTCCCGTCTCCCACTCCTTCCTCTATCCATCCCAGCTCTGACTGTGAAAGTCATATGGGTAAAAAAGGTCTCTGTCAGATATACTTCAATAGGGACCAAAGGTCCATATACTGCTAAGGGCTTATGTTGGCCTTAAGCAATTTGAAGAGTTTTGCAGGGATTCTTTGTATGTTCCATTACCCCCAGATAATATAGTATTAAGAAAAATCTTCAGTTCTAGCCATAAAAGATTATCCATGGTTGATCGTGGTTGGTAAGAGTTTTACAGACGGTTGCTGACTTGTGAGAATGCAGTTTGAAAAAGCACGGTGGACATTCCACAAAAATCTGTTTAAGGGCATATGTTTAAAGTACATAGATATGGATTTTAGTGTGCCATTACCCTTTGCATGTCATTGTGAAAATGTAGTGAGGTGTGGTATAATTGAACGAGATGGTGAGTTTTGTTGCTGATTCCCCAATCTAATGCATTGCTTGACTGTAAGGAATGTTAACCCGAGGGACTGACAGCCCTACCTGAGCCTAGCACAGTGCCTTTACATTATCTTTTATGAGATTAATCTGTGACTAAAACTAACCATGACTTAGAGTAGTTTGACTGTAATAATCACAGACTCATCTGCCATCTTGTGAGTGCTCTTTGGCTAATGCCTCACAGACTCCCTCTCTTCTGGCTTGCTCCTCAGGACTTTCAGAGCAAGAACTGCGTTCACTGGGAGGAGCCAGGGTTCTGGCTGCCCGTATGCAACGTAAAGGAAAAGCAGAGGTATTCTGCACACAGTCAGAAACTGTCCTCCCGCTACCCGAGGCATGTCATTCACTACCTTAATTCTATCAGCCTCAGCAAGAATTACCAGCGTATTGTCTCCCACACAGAGGTGGTTGCAATGTCCTAAAAGCACCAATGTAGGTGGTAGTTCCGTGCCCAGAAAACTTGAGGTCCTGAAACCAACCTAAAGAAGCCTTTATTGAAAACAGTAGATAATTCTGTAAGTGCCAGCCCCTTAATATATGGTCACATGGAGCAGCATGACGGGGTAATTCCACTCTAGGAAGGAAAGCAGTTTGTGTTAAGCTGCATTCTGCCTGCAAGTCCGAGTACTGTTGAACATTGTTTCAGGGAAGTTCTCGTAAAGGCTGGTGGAGATGCAGATGCGTGACAAATGGATTTGGCTTCATGAATCCTCTGGCTAAAACTCCTACGTATGGCATGAGCAGCAACAGCCACTATTACAGCATATGAATTGTCGTAGCAGAAAGGGAGGAGCTGGCAGGATGTACAGACACTAGGCAAGGACCGCATTCCTGCATTCCCACTGGTGCTCTCTGGCAGATCTCTGTGCTCCAGTGTTTCAGCTTTCAAAAGGAGCTTTGGAAAAAGGCTATGGAACAGCCACTTGGTTTCCACTTGACAGAAAGCTGCAGTTCAGACCCACTAACTGTAGATTCTTTTTAGAGAACAACCCTAGAAATGAATCAGTGAAAGGCGTAGCACAAAATAGGCTGCTGTTTCAACTGGCAACTGCGGAATACACTTGTGTTGGGCTATTTCTGTCTGTCTTGTACAAGAATAATTTCCATCATTTTAAATCATTTTTCCAAGTAACACGATCTGGTTTCATTGTCCAGCTCTCAATGGAGGAGAAACCTTTATTTAAATCTCATAAACAATCGTTGGTAACTAGACGAACCGGTAACAGCTAAATAAATATGCCAGATACCCAAATGAGCTTGCTATCTTTGGAAAAAATAACTAATTCTGATTAGTTCTTTGAGTGGCAAACTTCCAACCCCAGCAATAAAGGCAGTCCTTACGTACTCTGGAGCAGACATACTCTTTTAGCATAGAACAAAGTGAACTCTGCTGCAACGATGACTATAGCCAGCTATGGGAAGGCTGATATGCCAAGGATCTGCCAATCTATCTGCCAACGGTCTACTGCAGTAATTTTTCAATGTTTTGCTTCATTTTGCAGATTACTTAACTTTTCTTCAGTTGAGCATGCTCGTCTAGTAAATTTAAGCTTATAGATAATTGACTAGGTTTTCTTAGTTACCTTTTTTCACTGACATCTTGGAAAAAGTTCACGGGCTGCTCTAGTCTGGGTATGTCCACCCAGGTCTCATTTATCTAGGCTGAGTGCTAGACTTTACTTTCTATGTGGTTTACCTAGGAAATAAACTCAAACCTCTGTGGAGAGGTGCGAATTTTTTTACTTTATAGAGAGCTGGTACAAGTGCTATAAAGCACATGAGCGGTGGTGCATAACCTCTCTGTAAACATCTGAGTTTCATCCAATAGAAGAGGGAAAGGGAATGCTTTATGGTTTAGTGGATTTTCTTGTTTGGCATTTTTGGTTTTAATTTATCTGTCTTTATTCCCTTGCTACTAAATTAGGTCATGGAGTTACATCTATCTCCTTGCATAACTTGAACAGCGTAGGCGCTACCATGGAAGTCAATGTTTTCTGGGCTGCACTGTTTTCTGCAGGTTTTTTAACATGATCATTATCAAAGACTGAACAATACAAATATAAATGAGCCATCAGAAGTTATAAGCTTTGAAGATCTGTATAACAACTGGTCCTAAATAAAAGCAAGTACTTAAGCATCACCAGCAGCAGTTATATGGACAAGAAAGAAACCTTTCATGTCGTGAGTACCTACAGAGAGACTCCTACTGATCACCACCACATGAAAGGATACCAAAGAGGAGGCATGCGAGACTTCAGTTGTACAAGGTTAATACATTATCTGCTTGAATCATGGAAAGACAGAAGAAAGAACACAGGACACCGAGAAGTTAAAATGAAAAGTCAGCCTGATTTAATTGGAAAGCATCACTCGGCTGGCTTCTTTAGTAATTGTTGGAAGCCATCCCAACTCTTTATATATTTAGAAGTGATATAATTCAACTCATAAATAATTTCTTAATAAGCAACAGTTCTCCCAAAGCATGTGATTTAATCCTGCAGAGCTTGTGAGAAATAGGGTTGTTCCCTTCGTGCTTCATACATTTAGAACGTTTTATGACAACAATAATTTTTCCATTGTATATTTTAGAAATAGGGTATCCCAATAACTGCATTTGGTATCCTGTGAAATGACAAAGGCTTTGGACAGTAGGTAGTAACAAATGCTGAAACAATTGTTACTGTCAGTCTTATGGTTTCACAGAGAGGAAATTACAATATCATTAGGGAAATCTACATAAGTGTATGCAAGATTAGACCTCATTAAAAGGCAGTCTTTACACTGCTGAAAGATTAGCAAAATCTAGTGGTGCTGTGTTGTCATTANCCAACATCCCCAGTGGCCGATTTGGCCTAAACCACGACATGTATATATACATATTTCTGTACATGTATAAAAACACACACAGTTTTTTGGTGGGTTTTTGTTTTGGTTTGGTTTGGTTTTTTTTCCAGAAGGCCACTGAGTCTACAAGACCCAGGTCAATGTCAGCTCTGTTAGTTTGAAGAGGAGCAGAGAGCTGGATTCCCTATAGCACAAAAGGAACAACTGACTTTTTCAGCCAAAATCTATGCAGCAAAGCTAATGCAAACAGCAGACACGGGAAGAAAGGGCTGTCTGACAACCTGGGAGATTGACAGGAAATCATACAGAATTTTATAAAAAATACATGCATTTCCAACAATATTTCAATCAGTCAACATTTTCCATCAAAATTGCTTAATAAGAACATTTCCAGCTTATATTAATGCTAGGGATAGACCGTCATTCATGAATTTGCCTGTTCTCAATTGTGTAAGTAGATACAACCGTAATATTTGTCCATTCGTAAGTCTCTTTAGGTCCAGAGTGATTACTGTTTGTCAGTCAACCTATTAAAAATAAACCTGACGAAGGGAGTGCTCCCTCCCTTGGTATAGAACTGTACTGGTTTATCAGTGCAGTTGGAACTATGCCAGCGCACACCAGAGGGTTTAGCTACTTCTTTGAAAGAGGAGCAAATAGTTTCAGAGGCTGGATCTGTACCTTGGGACCAGAGATATACGAAAGACCATAAATTCTTCTTGATTCAGGGGTTATGTTTTTCTATAACTTCAGTGCAAATTTCAGCAAGGTTACCTTAGCGCAAGCAAAAATTTAGGGCACATGTGGAAAGATATGAGAGGCGAAGTGAAAAAAAAAAATCAAGATTTTTTTAATTCCATTTCACACTAATGTCTGTTCATTTTACTCAGAACATACCCTATGAAATGATAAAGCTATTTACATGAATAAGTTTAAGCGGGGCTTGGCTGTGAAATCCCTGGCTGTTAAAGAAGCGTGTTTTGATTAGTTTCAACTTGCTTTGGGTTTAAAAAAAGTAACAAATAGTGCTGAAAATCAGCTAGGTGCCAAGGCTGGCAACTGGAAGTCCCCTGAGCCGCCAGCCATTCTAATCAGGGTACCGCTGAAAAGCGCTGTTTTGAGAGCTGTTCTCTGGCAATGGAGAAAGAAACGGCTTTTCATTCATTTTCTTCCCACTTCAGTGGGTTAGTCAGGGCTAACCGAGTAGAATAGGCTCATTATTGTACCTGTTCAAAGGACGAGGATTTTATATTTTTACGTGGAGGTGGCTTTGCTGGTGTACCTAACCTCTCGCAGTTAGTTAGGACTTGAAAAGCGTTACTTTGCTCCACTTACCACTTAGATCATTCAGTTCATTTCTGTACATCTCAATTAGGGAAAGCAAACCAAACAGCTTTACTCTCTGGAACTCGTTCATTAACTGTGCTGCAGTGCAATTTGCAAATTCTGCAAGGAATCAGAGGAAACTTTTTCCACTGAATCTTTTAAAGGTTCCACATAAACATGTCTGTTACCATAAAATTTAGCTAAGCATTTTCCCCTCCCCAGTAAACATTAAGCCTGAAACATTAAGCCAACAGTGGCCATTTTAAGCTGCAAATCCAAAAATACAGCAAAAGGCAGCAATTGGAACTAACTGAGATTTAGGGAACTGCTATAATTACAAAATACTTTTGCTGGAAAATACCACACTCAATATTGCATGAGAAAGAAAAAATGTAGTTGTGAAAGGAAAGCAATGACCCTTTTGAATTCGGTGCTTTTCTTCCCTGGTATCCCGAGGGTTGCATCTCTGAGTCTGTTTCCCATGCTAACGTTTCTGTACGGATTACTTACCAGTGAAACAAATGGCTCCTTTGCTGTGTCACTGCTTCAGAGGTACCAAAGTGCAGAGAATGCTCCGTTTGTTAGATTTTGTGCAGACATTGTATTTTATCTGAGGAAAGGAAGAAAACGGTGCTTAAAGGACATAAGGGGGTCCTTATGAAAGATGCCTTATTGAGAAACCTCATAGAGCCCTGTACTTATCTGCTAAACAAATATTACCCAAAGCAGTCCCTGGCCACATTAATTGTGCATGGCCCCTAGAGTGACAGCACAACTCACTCCTATGGCGAGAAGAGTTGAAGCCACAGTGTTGTAATTGTAGTCCTGTGTTTGATGAACATTTTCCACCTCTGCATCATTGCTGCTAGCGTATTGAGTAGCACACAGATAAACCTATTCTGAAGCAGGGAGGAGAGCAGGGAAGTGTTTGTGTGTCTACTGAATAATTACTATAAAACACGATATCGGAAAGAACATTCTTTTGTAGAAATGAGGGAGGAAGGAAGAGTCCATTTAGCTTGCACCTTTCCCACGAAAGAAAATAAACCAGCTATGTTTTGCAATATGGCTGGGCCCAAAGAGTTGCGGTGAGTGGAGTTAAGTCCAGCTGGTGGCTGGTCACAAGTGGTGTTCCCCAGGGCTCAGGACTGGGGCTGGTTCTCTTTTGGGCCCCTCACTACAAGAAAGACATTGAGGTGCTGGAACGTGTCCAGAGAAGGGCAGTGAAGCTGGTGAGGGGTCTGGAGCACAAGTCTTATGAGGAGCGGCTGAGGGCACTGGGGTTCTTTAGCCTGGAGAAAAGGAGGCTGAGGGAGACCTTATCGATCTTCACAGCTACTGAAAGGAGGTTGTAGCAAGGTGGAGGTTGGTCTCCGTCTCCCAAATAACAAGCGATAGGACAAGAGGAACCGGCCTCAAGTTGCGCCAGGGGACGTTTAGGATGGATATTAGGAAAAATTTCTTCACCCAAAGGGATGTTAAGCATTGGAACAGGCTGCCTAAGGAAGCGGTGGAATCACCATCCGTTGGGGGTATTTAAAAGGCATGTGGATGTAGTGCTGAGGGACATGGTTTAGAGGTAACTTGGCAGTGCTGGGTTAATGGTTGGACTTGATGATCTTAAAGGTCTCTTCCAACCATAATGATTCTATGGTTCTATGCAAAGGGGATGAATAAAACAGGAGATGCAGTTATTAATGCAATAAAAAATGTCTATTAAGCAACAAAGACCAAGCTAATGCACTGTGTTGTTCAACACTCTCCATCTAATCTTTCCTCACCCAAGAACAGATGTGTTGTAGATTTTCCAGGTCAAATCAATACGTACAAACAACTGGGTAAATAAATAAATCAGAATTTCATAGAAATATACCCTTAATATTTAGACCATACTAGACATTGTCAGAGGTCTAAACTAGTTTTGACACGGGTTTTTATTTGAAGAGGAAAGTCCATTTTTCTTGTATAACAAAGAAAGGGGAAAAGATAACACAAGTAGGACTTGAAGAACAGAGCATGATTATAGTTGCCCATATTTAAGCAAAACACATTAACAAGCATATGTGATAAGAATGATAGCCAACAAGTAACATAGAACTAAGAGTTCCAGAGATCTTATAAGTCATGAGAGCTTGATAGAATTAGCCTATAATATTTCAAAACTATAGGGTTTTTTAATCATCCACTGCACACATTTCTCCATTCCTATCTCTGAAGCTGGTTTTTTGTATACTGCTTTGGTGGCCTATGCCTTTTGTCTCTTCACTTCTGAAGCTAAAGCAAAGATAATGCCATTAAAAGTCACTCCTAAATCTATCCGTTGACACAAGTAATTTATATTCCCATATTCCAGATGAATTGCATAATTATTTTATGAAAAAAAAAAAAAAGATGGAGGAATCAGGCCAAAACAGACACAGTAAGATTTCAGCTTGTTATCTGTTTGAGAAGTTGTCATAGTGAAAAATAAACATAAGTAAAAGAAATCAGGAAATAGTCCTTCTCTGCATTTACTGATCCAATTCCCAGTCTGGAGGATGAGAGCCTGAGTATAAGAAGGACATACTTTTTGAATTCAGGACATTAATTCAGGCAGTAGCCACCGTGCAATGTGTGGTTATCCTCTGGTAGCTGTGGGAAATTAGAACGATAACACCAGGTACCCTGTACAAAGACCATACAGTCTGAGAAACATGATGCAGGGAATCTCAAAAAATACATTTGATTGGAATATGTTCCCTTTAAATAGCAAGTTTCCTCTAAAAGAATTAGGGAAGAGCACCTGGCGGATATTAAGTCAGTCTTGGGTGAGAAATGATTGGAGTCAAACCTGAGTACATCATGGAAAGTAGGAAAATGTCTTTGGAAAAATAATCTCCCTGTCATCATACGTGACATCATAATCTTACATGGCCAGTTAGGCCATTATCACTGATATCAGTAAAGACTTTCTTTCACGAAACACTGAATATAGCAGAAGAATTCTGATCTATGCAAAAGGAGGTACAATTGTGTCCTAACTCTCCTTGTTGGTATGGGACATAGGATCTACAGGTATTTCAGAGGCACATCCTTATACAGCAAACGCTCCTCCACAAGGTAGCATTTTCGTTACCTTTGTAAAGAGAAAAGATTAAGTATTTTCTTTAAACATTTCGTTTTCTGTAGTTTATCTAAGCAGATATCTAGGTAACTTTTTCTTACCACAATATCTTGGCCATTTATTTCAATTTTATAAATTTCTCTTTTGAAAGAAAATGAAGGAGAGACCTGCCTCCAAATACATATAGTTTCATTGATTCTTCTGTCAATACATAGGTATTAGATAATGTTTGCTTTTTAAAATAAAGATCTTTTATATGTAAATGTAAAATAAGATAGTAGTTAAATGACACTAGGAGAAGCCATTACAGGCATATCCAAATTAAGACATTCAAGTGTATGCTTTTAAAGTATTGATATATGCTAAATTGCTTTTATGGTGTTGGTCTGTTTTTTATTCCAGAATAAAGCAGGTAGCTATAGAATTCTGAGGCAGCTCTAGATTTTTATGGACCATACCCGTCACAATGTTAATGAAGTTCATCAGCTTCCATTTGACCAGTTCAAAAGCAGTATAATTATCACAGCTATCTAGATTAAGAAAATTAGTGCTGCCTTGAATAAATTCTTGTGGTGTTTCATCACATTTATAGGCTCTTGTTTATAGCATTAATATTCTCAGTTAACCAAAAGTCACTGGATACAAATCTCTCTTCAGTTACTGTCGTAGGATGTATCCTTTGTATGAGTTCCAGGAAGATGATGCATCAGCCAACCATGAGCATGAACATGGGACCAAAACGTAGGCAATGACAGCTGACTTTTTTTTTTTTTTCACCCACTGTTTCCATTTGTCCGAAATCTTGCAAGCTCTAACGCACCGCTTGGATTTCTAGACAGTCTCTCACTATATAAGAGACAGGGTTCTGGCATTTGGAGGTTTTTTTCTTTGACAAAAGCTTTCTACAAGCAATTTCTGGGTACATTAAAGTCAAATGAGTGTCAACTGATGCACGATTATGCTAGCACCACTGGGCTGCACTTAATGAGAGCTCACATAGTGGGAAGCTAGTCTGAGAGGCTCACTGGGGTGCCCATTTGCTGCAAGAAAATGCGGTTTTATCATGAGCATATTTTGCATTGGAGGGATGGTTGTTAAGCATCCTGGAAGGGTAAAGCTTCTCCATGTGTTTTCTCTGTAAGCATGAGAGTATTTAATATTTGGGGAGCGAATATTGAAAAGCAGCGAGTAGTAAATCATCTTCAGGCTTTAGGCTTGAAGAAAGGACAGACAGAGGGCTGACTGATGGGGAGATGCTGGTAGCATCGCTCCTACAGCAAACCTTGAGAGACCTGTAGCTAGGGAGGGCCCAGTGCTGCCAGAAGCTGGAGAAATGCTGGTGAGAGAGTTGACCCCAAAGGCAAAGGCAGGCCTGAAATAGTTTATGCCAAGGGGACCTCAGCAACACCATCAGGCCCAGAGGAAGAGAACAGATTGCTGCAAAAGAAATTTTTTTAATAGACTTGGGGGTGGGGAAGAAAAAAGAAAAAAAAAAAGCATGCCAGCTCTTGAGTTTGGCAGCAAAATCAGCTCCACAAAGGTGAGGTCAGCGGAGTTAAATTTCTGCTCAGTTATTTGCCAAGGGAAGCTTCTAATGTATTGTAGCGTAGGGCTTAATAGTGTAACACTAACAGCTCAAATTAGCATTAGTTAAAATGAAAGAAGAATAAACAAAATGGCTCCTCTTCCGGACCTTTCATGTTGAATATGTAATGTGCTGTGTCTCTATGGGGAGCACTGCAAACTTTCTCTTTTTTGGCTTAAAGCAT
This sequence comes from Himantopus leucocephalus, assembly GCA_003993805.1. NCBI lineage: Eukaryota > Metazoa > Chordata > Aves > Charadriiformes > Recurvirostridae > Himantopus > Himantopus leucocephalus. The sequence continues at coordinate 9,950,554 of RSEF01000010.1, read as the reverse complement.
CCTGGAAAGTTTCATTAAATTTATAATGACAGTTAGTAAAAGTTAAATGATTTATTTTAAAGTATCATTCAACTTGATGATAGAGTTTATATAAAAATGTTCCTGCTAACAGTTTATTCCCTATGAGCAATGTAGCAATACCTGTATTTGGAGCACAAACACTGGGTTCTCGTTCTCTAGCTTGGTGGTGCAAACCCATAGGAAACTCTTGAGATTATTTTGGTATATGAAACAATAGTAATGAAAGCTATACAGTCATTCCTTTTTAAAGCTCCAGTCTTCATTTAAAAGCATACAAATGTATTGTATGATTGAAGGGTCTCTGTGGCAGTGATTGCTTTCTGCTCATTGTTTGTGTGATTAGATGTGAACGTCCCTGGGTTATGCTACGGCAACTGCAGGAGTGCAGAGCAGGAACTACAGGTAGATGTTGTTTCAGAAAAAGCTGAACCCTACAAAACACACAAGCATGGTAGTCTTATTTCTCTAGACAAGCATATGATCGGGATTGTTAGACCCTTCTGCTACAGAGAATTGGACCAGTTATCAGAACTGGGAGCCAAGTGGTTTGGTCTATCCTAACCTGACAAAGTCCTCTCTGGTGGGTTGCCTGTACACAGCAGTACAGACCAGAACTGTTCAAGTCCCTCTTCAAGAAAGGAATTAACATTTTTCTGCGTTGTAGAAAAAGATGAATGGGAAATCATGAGATTGGGCAGAATCCAGTTTGTTCCTATAGGACTGGCGAGAGCTGAGCAAGAAGTAGGTTTTGTCACGCTTCTTCAAGCAGAAGGAGCACTGAACTGAGCAGAGCCCTAGAGCAGGACTGAGAAATGCAAGATTAGGTCTCTAGGAAAGAACAACTTACTAAGTCCTAAAAAGCAGTAAAAGGAAACTAAGCAGTATTTCCCCTCCGGTGACTGCTAGGCTGTCTGAGGAAGCTCCACAGGGTGTTCACTCTTTGAATACCATGTCAAATCCAAGAGAGATCAGATGGGTCTAAACTCACCTTTGGAAACTTTCTTGATCGGCCTCGAGAAGCTGCCTATGCTTAGAATGGCCCCAGAAGGAAAAGTAGCATGCCGGTGGCTCTGTTTCTTCAGCGTGTACCAGACATAGTCTAAAAATTCATGCTCGAGATTAAGACACAGGAAAATTGAGCAAATTACCTTCAGAAGTAGCAGTTGTTTTGGTGGAATGAATTTTTGTTCCTAAGCACAATTTTTTAGCAGAACTGTAGGATTGTCTATTATTCTGTTACCATTAACCAGACATAAAGGCAGCAGTTTTGCTGGCATCTGAAACAGCGAGATGATAACAGCATGTGGGCTGTGCTGCATTACTTTCTCTTAATATCAGTCTGGGCCTGATTCAGTCCATGTGCAGTCTCTCTCTAGAGACTGTTGTGACTGCTGTATTCAGAGGTAACATTTCTGCATTACCCTGGATATTCAGCTGGGTGCTTTCAGTACATGTGTAGGTATCAGCACAAATAAACTCAGTACATATGTACTTGGAGATTTCGCAGAATTGAAGCCTCATGAGGGATGGCACATTCTGCTTATCTGTGTTTATCGTTGAGGCTTGTCTCTTCAGGGTTTTCTGTAGGTAACATAAAGGCAGCAATTTTTTGGTTTTTCCTCTGCAAATTCAATCCCATCTCCATATAGCTGCAATATCATATAGTGAGGATACATGCATATATATATATATATATATATAAACCCCACAACACATTGCTGTTACTCATATGCCTCAGAATAATGAAACAGACCTCCTAAGAACTCTCTTGACCATTTCAGTACTTTTCCAGCATTTTTTCCATTTCTGCTTTCCTGAAATAAAGAGTTGCAGTTAGAGTGAACCTCTACACCATGGGTGGTTACAGCCACTGCTGTTAAACTGTTATTAGAGACTCCCTGGTGGCAGAGAAAGCATCCCTGTTATCAGGCTATTCCTCCTGGCATGATATATTTCGCAATATGTGTACACACAATGAACAAGATAAAAGTAAAGACCCAGATTATCTTCATTAGCATTTATTCTCTACAGGAGCTTTGACTGTAAGGTATTATTTATGCTACTTGGGTCAGTTATATCGCTGTGAAAGTATTGATGCCATGCTTAGCACTTTAGTTTAAACCTGTAACAAGGAAACCATCATTTGTAGTCTAGTTTCTCCTCCCTTTTTCCAGTATAATCTCAGGATTTTTTCTTTCATTAGTGTAAGACAGCAAGACATTGTAAATTTTGGCAGATCTTGAACCAAGGAAGAACACAATTGACCTGCAGGTCCACCTTACTAAGTTTTGCATCCTTCCAGAGGAAATAATCCTTTACTTTTACTGTAAGACTCACCTTATATTTTCATTAGGCTATACTAAGGTTTTCATGGTTTAAAAATTATTCCTTTTTATTAAAGAAAATACTGGATAAACAGTGGTCATTCTTTGCAACAGGATTACAGAGAACAAGTATGGAGAATACAGCAGGTGGTCTAGTTCACGTGGGATGGACAGACACAGATTGGGCTGTGTCTTTTTTTTTTTTTTTTTCCACAGGGATGGAAGCCATCACATATTCAGTTCTTAGTGTTTTGTGCATCTTGATCGGCTGCTTGACCTAAGACTGCAGATGAGCAGTGCAGAGCAGATCACCCAAAGGATATATTAAAGTCCAAATCAGGCTTCATCTTAAAGGAAAACAGGGTTATAGATCACATCTGAGGCATGAGGCAACATGTGCTTTCTTCCTACCAATAAATCCCCAATCAGACACACAAAACCTTGTAAGAGAAGGAGAGCGTGATGAATCCCAGCTGCATTGACCAGTGTTAATTTTTCCTTTGGTCAGGAGTTTTCCATTTAGAATCTGGGTTGGCCATCTCCCCAGCAGCTAATCCTCTNTAAAAAAAAAAAAAAAAAAGAAAGAAAGAAAGGGAAGTCAAGGATTCTACACAGCCTAACATTCTGCAACTGTAATTTTTTTTTTTTTAAATGACCAGGCAAACAGTAAAGCATTGTTTAAAACAATAAGTAAACAGAGACTCTTCTAGTTTTGTTGTCCTCTTTTGGGAACAACAGTACACAGACATAAGCAGACTTTCTAAGTGACTTCTGCCTTTTCAGTTTCAGCTTTGCTGTTGTTAAGAAATACTCTTTTAGCACTTTCAGACTGAAAACAAGACATTGATTTAGCCCTGGATCAACAGTATTGACATGTTCAGTTTAGATTTTTCTTGTAAAGGTATGCAGAGCGCCAGTGTTTGTGCATGGGCAGCTATTTCAGTATAGCACATGCTTGAGCCGTTCTCTGTTGAAGAAGCAAAAGAACCCCTAAACTACAAGGAAAAGGAATTTATTCATTTGCTTGTCAGCCAGGAAAAGCAGATGACTTTTTAAAAAATAATTATTTTTTAAAAAACTTATAACACCATTGGTTCATTTATAACTATACCATTGAACTAACTGATTGAAGGTGGATTCTACAATATCAATTCTGATGATTAAAATCAAAAAGCAAACAGGTTGTTTCAGCAAGGCCATAGCGAGATTGTCTGTTAGAGGTGTCTAAAGAAATCTTAAACTTTTGGGCAAGGGAGAATACTTCAAATGAGTTAAAAGAAACCACAGCAGGCACCATTCAGACACTGATATTATCAGCAGCTCTTACTCAGAAAGGGAGGATACCCTCAGGTCTTTTATGGATTTGCACAAGCCACATTCCCATCTGGTATTGCGCCGTAAAGCTGCAGCACAAAGCATCATCTACTCGGAGCCGGGCAAAACACAACTGTCTGCTTCAAATGGCAATGAAATTCTCACTGCCGTGTTTGTGCAGGCACAGCATAGACCCGTATCCTCTAACCTATTATGGTAACTGAATTGTAATAGTTTAAAACCTGGGTCAGAAAAGCTGATACTCTCTCCACGCCGCAGTGGGGCACAGAGCACAACGCAGCGCATGGCTACGTGCCGAGGCACCACACGCTGGGGCAGAAGGCCATCAGGCAAAGGGAGCAAGGGATGCTCTGCAGCCAGGAGGCAGAAGCAGGGTCACTAGTATGGTGAACGGCGAATTAGTCAGGAGTATTTTCTTTACCCCAAAAGACTTCACACGTTGCAGTAGCTCTTCCAGATTTTTTTTTAGTCCTTTGTTCCCTCCCAAATATTCTCAGACTAGGAATTAAAATTTTAGACTACGCTTAGTAATACATTAGGTGCCTTTACAAATCTAGGCCTTTGCATTCGTGGAGGGAATGAAAACTCTTATAAATACAGAGACATAGGTAGTACCCACATACCTTGCAAGTAATGATGCTGTGACATACAAAATACTGTAACTGGGCATGACTCATGGTGAGGGTTCAGAAGACTATTTCTTTAGTCATTAACTTAAACACGTGCAGAGTCTCTTCTATCAAGAGTTTTGGTTTGGGTTTTTTGTTTGTTTTTTGTTTTGTTGGTTTTGGGGATGTGTATGTTTGATTTTTTGGTTTGGTTTAAGAACATTAATCAGTCACGGGATAAGCCACACTTTAAACTCCCTTATGCCCCTGTCAAGCCCTCATGTTGCAGCAGGTTTGACATCCTTTGTTTTCTTTAGTGACAGTCACATCACGGTCCTACTGTTCCAGCTGTACTATAGCCATAGCTGTGCCTGTTTGCTGACTGCCAAACGACAGGTCCAAACATACCCTCATCTTCCGCAGCCCTGTGACTAGTAGCTGATTTGTAAGCGCTAATCAGCATCTTCAAAATATATTTCTCTTTCAATTGACTCCCCCAAAACACATAAGCAAAGAATAAAAATGAGATAATAAATAGTCTATGCATAAGGTTAATTACACTTTCTTTTCTTAATAGTTTTAAATATGTTGTGATCAGTCTGGAGTATCTGCTCCTGACTCGGGAAGGTTAACTGCTGTCAGACACTTCTTGCCATTATTGTCCTCTTCATCTTCCCCTCATTTAACGTTCTTCTCTGGTTTTAACAGAGTTTGGAAGCATGGCTGGAGTTAATTGGGAAAATTAACAGCTCCTCTGGTGCTTTATTTAGGGACCCGCAGTATGTTTTTCCATATGTACCTGATCTCTGTCTTTATTTTATTTCCCCCCTATCCATCACCTTCTTAATTCAAAACCTAGTGCTCAAGCAAGCAAATACCAAGGTAGTAAAACAATAGCATATGGCGTTCATAAAAAAATATCTCCCTCATTTGCCAGATACACAGATGCCATTAACTTAAATCAATTCTGATCTTAAACATCCTGCCTTTCCCCTCCACCCCCCACTTCCCTCGGCCTTTTCTCATTTACAGACGCAGCCCAGCGTTACCCCTACCCATCCGCACTTGCACTGTGTCAGTGCCCTCAAAGCATCGCAAGCAAAGGTGGCTAAGTCACGTTGGCAGTGGGGTTTTGTTTTTGAAGAACGAGACAAAAAACACACAAGAGCGAACTGCAATTTTGCTTCCAGTCACTCCCCCTCAGCGGGACAAGGTGGGCTATTTTGGGTGTATCTGGACAGCGCGTCGGGGGATGATGAAGAGAACCGTGTGCTCTGCAGAGATACTGGAGTAGTCCTGCAGGGATGCGGTGCTGGAGCTGCCAACCCCCATCCTCTCCCCCTGGATGTGGCCGAGCTCAGCCTAGTGCAGCTGGGGAGCTCCCTTGGTCAGCACCAGCTTGACACCTTCTGCACTTGCAGCCTATTGTGTGCGTTTTGAGAGTTTATTCACCTTGACCTGGTTTAGCAGAAATACGCTGTCCCCCATTTTCTTTCAGCCTTATATTATGCTACAGAGAAATGCCATCTTGGAGTTTCACAGCATCTTCGGACCAGCTATCCTTGGGGTCCCAATTGCTTGCTTTCTCATGGAATTTTGTACGTCCCTAGAGCGTAGATGTGGTTATTTTTCATGCCATTCTTAATATATTAGAGTCAAAAATAGAATTACTCTATGTAAAAGGCAAGGACGTTCTATCTCTGGAGAAAGAGCAGTGTACTGCAACAACAAGCAACTTCAAGGCACAAAAATAAACCCTCAGAATTTTCTTCCAGAGGGGATAGGAAAGGGGGAGGGGGGGAGAAGAAATCAGTAAACCAGTACCCAATAGCCTGTTTCTTAGCTGCTCTTTTATCAGTTAAAAACACGCATATCACACGGAGGCCTTGTTTAATATTTAGGGCTGATATTGCCAGGCCTTGCTGTACTAACAGCGTATTATTATGTTCCTACTGGGAACGATTGGCTCCTGCATGCTAAAGAGACTTCTGTGGATGGAATAGAAAGCATTTGGGCTACAGAAGCACAGGGAAATCTGCACCTCCTGTTAACCAGGAGTGATGGCTGTGGTAATTACCAAGCCCCGAAAAGCACAGCTACCTCCACGGCCCTTCTCCTTCCCTCACCCTACCAGAGGAGGACATGAAAGGATACACAGAAAAGCTTACGGATCCTCATCAAGGAGCCAATTAAATTGCACTCAGCTACCCCAGGATGTGTTGCAAGTGTCACAGTGTTCAAACATCAGAAGAAGGGCATAGCTGCTGCCAGGCACCAAATCCCCCATCTATAGCAGCAGAACAGCTAGAGGACAAACCAGGACATTTGCTTCTGGGCTGCTGTGAGTGAACACTAAAGCACAGATAGAAGAGGTGGAAAGCACCTGCCGTATAGTTGGACACTGTCTGTCCTGGCTCTCTTTTCTCTGTGTGTGGTTTGGGGATTTTTGTTTGCTTTCAAGAGGCAAGGGGAGAGACTGAGTTGTTGCTGCATTCCTGGAGCAAGAAAGATTGTCTGTACTGAAAACAGAAAGCCTCGGGAGCTTTAAGTGAGGCAACTGTAGCTGCTGGCTTCCAGGATGCGTAGCTGTACCCCCCATGCTTAGCTAACACAGGCTTGTTCCGCGCTTGCAAATTCCCCCCCCCCCCCCCCCCCCCCCCCCC
>RSEF01000010.1:9787380-9943596 GCA_003993805.1 Himantopus leucocephalus | reverse complement strand
CCCCCCCCCCCCCCGCTGCCCCCACTTCGAGTTTTTGCTCAAAACAGAATCTACCAGTGTGGAAACTGATCATAAAGTAACACTGCAAGCAAGTTCTACAGATCAGCTACAAAGAGAAGTTGCTACAATAATTGCATCTGGATAAAAACAGGATAGCTGAAGATCTTGAAAGGTTTCTCATGGCTTATGAGAGTCTCAGTGACAAATAATACTTTGGCAAGAAAATCCTTCTGTTTCTAGATAATTGTTACTTTTGTGTGGAAGAACGTGATGGTTGAGTCCTTTTAAAAGAGCCTATGAGGCTTTTTTCCTTAACAAGATAATTGGTTTATCACTCATTATATGCCTGATGCTCCCCCAGAGACTCTGTCCCGTCTAAGCAATAACCAGTTCCTTAGCACATATCAAAGAACTCGTTACTGTCTTCTTGTGAAAACTACATGGCCAGACATTAAAACAAGCATAATTTTCCTATAGACATAATTATTTGTCTAATTAAATATTTTTGCTACATAGTCACCATGATACATTATTTTTAAATGAAGTGTCTTTAAAAGGAAGGTGTAAGAAATGTAATTGTGGAGAAGACAAAGGAGATTAATCACAAAATGTTTCAGAGACTGAAGTTAAACTCTTCAACAGTTACTGCCCACGATTTGCTATGTAGCATATATTGAAAAAAAAAAAAAAATCACTGACAGTTTGAAGACCAAAAAACCCAAACCCAGTCAAGATGTCCCCTATTGCCACCAAAGCGCTCTCTGCTGTTTTTTGTGAGCCGCCCATGCTGACCTAAGAACCTGCTGTAGTGTTTTAGGTGTCAGCACGCCCCTCCACTCTGAAAGCCTTTTTTTGACCAAAGCTAGCATTTAATGAAAAACCCACTAATATAATCATAAATATCTGCCTCAAAATAGAGGAACAGGATCAATATGTCATTGCAACAGGTAGTAACCGATCCTCCTGCATTCCCATTCCCTAAAGACCAGCTCAGGCAATGCCTTGGTCTGTTGCGGCTCAATCTGTTGCCAATACCTCCCTTGTCAAACCTTTGCTGTCAGTGTGCAAGTGTTTCGGCTTGCAGCGTCACCCCGAGTTAAACCAGCATTTTCTGGGGTAGGGATGTTCAGTCTTTTCAATGTGTTTTGCACTTGCTATCGACATAATGAGCTGACATTGAAAGACTTTAAACCTGTTTATAAAATACAGCTGTCAGTTTATCAAAACCTCTTTTAGTCGCATAGTAAAGCCTAAAAAAAAAACAACCAAACACCACAGTACTTTACTATCACTCCTAGCAGACAGACTTACTTATTTCTGTAACACCTGAGCAGTTCCAGATAAGAGCAAAGCCTTGTTGGCACCGAGCAGAGCCTCAGCATGCTGCGTAAGCAATCTCTGCATTGTTTAACTGTTGGCAATTGTGGCGCGTGTAACCAGATGTGTTTGCTGCCTTGGCAGAGCTTCCCTGCATGCTACAAAATGGGAGGTGCAAAGTTTAAACTGAATACTTGAAAGTCACTCTTCAAAGATAGCATTTTCTGTGCTGCAGCCTGGTTTAGGTTTTGGTTCTGATATATGTTATTGGATTAAAAAAATTAAGAGCTTTGGCAGCCACTTTCAGAGAGGCGACTTTGCTGTTTGCGTGTGCCAAGCTCGTACTTGGCAGGCTAGACGCGAGGGTCGGGTCGTTAGCAAAGCAAAGCAGTTGCTGCCCGGTACCACCGTTTGGTTTGTGGCCAGGGACACGGTGCACGGAGATGGTCCTCACGGAGCCTTTTTGTTAGGGAGTGGTTTCCTCTCTCACAAGCTGGACATGAGTTTTCAGGATATGACAGAGTGTAATGTCTCATTTGTAATGTCAAATAGCAGCCGTACAAAATCACAGCACCGTGTCAGCTGTGCCGTATAAGCAAGGGAGCTCTTGTGAAGGTGTTCCACACCGTGGGCCAGTTTCAGCCACAGGACAGTGGTGTTATCCAGACACTACTTGCCAGCTACTGCTTTTAGACAGGGGGGAAGAATACAGCAGTGTAGTTCAATTCCCAGCCAGCTACTGGGGGTAGCAGGAGAAAAGCTTAGCCAGTCCCTTTCTTGGCAACTCCTGCAGACCTGATGGAAACCGCAGCTGAGCTCCTCTCCCCCTGGATATCATCTCTGGAGGCATTACCAAGACAAGGACAACAGTTTAACTGCTTGTTCTGCACTGTTTCTCTTCTCTTTGCAGAAGGGGCTCCCCCGCCTACCATCACCTCTGCCAGGTCTTGAAGGGCGCACTCCAGTACCTAACAACAATATATTACTGGTAAAGCAAATGCCAGATACAAGCCAGCTGCTGAAATAAGATTATCATTAGGAATCTCCCGTCACTAGAATCCCAGACGGTGCTTTTGTGCAGCATGATTGCTGCTCGTACAAAGCACTGAAAGGAAAAATGGTCTTTTTTCCATTCAGTCATGTTCCCTCTGTACAGGGCTATTGCCGCCATTTCCAGCATGTCCAAGTTTTGCCTTCAGACATTTGGATATGGGTACATTCTCCCAGGATCATATAATTATCAGTCTGTAATCTCCTGTTCCACTACGGAAATGAGCAACCCTTTTATGTTCATAGTAACAATTTAGAAGTGTTAAAAGTTTGAGCGCCGGGTCCCTGGTGCTTACACATGTTTAAATTGGCCCTCCCTGAAAGCTGATATATTCCATCTGGTCTATTGGATTTCTTGGCTTAAAGTTACTGGAAACACTGAATGTTTCTTCTGCAGTGATCCTGTAGCTGTCCAAGAGTAATAGGCACACTTTCAGCTAGCTCCCTGGCTGCTCAGTACTAAAATACTACGAGAAAAATGCTTTTAGTGCACTTTTTTCCTGTCCGCTTTTAGAGCACTTTTGAAATCCTGAGTTCTGCGGTTCACTTTTCTAATCAATCTTATAGCATGTAAGTGATACTTGAAGGATAAGTAAAACACACAAGTTTGCAGCTCATTACCTCTAAATATTTAGTCTGAATACTGCAAATGGAGCAAATAGATATTTGTTGTTTTGTACGTTCTCCTTTCCAAATCTGCACTAGCTTTTTTTTGTCCTTATAGCTTTACATAACAGCTTAATAAAGTTCCCTGCTCTTATTTTCCTTAAAGGTTATTTATGCTTTATTATCTATTTATGTCAAGAAAGAGACATTACAGGTAGCTCCAGATTATAATGAAACAAGTTGCCAGCCCAGTAAATTATCAACACCAGCAGCAACAACACTGGATTAACCGTTCAGATACCCACCGCTCATTGAGCTCTGCAAGAGCTTTACAATACGGCTGCCTCGTTCCTTCCCATTGGCATTCCCAGACTCTCCACGCTCAGGGGCAGGCATGTCACCAGGTTAAAATACACAGATGCATTCAAACTGGGTCACACAAATCATTGAAACCACACGTTCCTACAACAATTTTCACAACCCAGCTACCTCACACCATAGCAGACTCTGAGAGCGTGCCTGTCCCTTGGCTTAGTCCCTCTCTCGCAAGCCTGAGCGACTGCGAGCAGCTGGAGGGATGCCCACATTTCCAGCAGCTCTGCTGACTCCTTAAAGCCTGTCTTTTCCTGCAGAGGCTGCACTGCATTTGAAAATTGAGGATTCAGGAGTATTAAAAATATTTCAGCCTCTTCATCATCTTTACTTTTCTATGTATTTCCCTCTTCTTCAGTTAAGATTCAGCCCTTTGCTTACAGTACAGCTGCAGCACAGATACAAGGACCTTTTCCAATCCCATCACCTCCCACTCCTGCCGGGCTGCAGGAGCCCACTGCAGTGCTGCAGCCTCTTCGTGTTTTTAGCTCAGTCCTTTAAGTCACAGCAGCTCAACTTACCCCTCCAGAATGCTCTCGAGCTAACTCAGTGCCACACGCGCAGCACGTGGCAGTGGCTTGAAAACAGCCCGGCGCCAGCTGCGGGGAGCTGGGGTTACGCTGGCGCTGCAAGCGGGAGATAAGGCACACAGCTCCAGGTGTGAGTCTCTCTGCACCACCTGAAGTCAATGGTTGAGGTAATTACGTAGCACAAGCTCCAGCAGGCACTGCAGTAACAACTCCCAGTGCCAGGTAACTCTGCTGGTGCGACAAAACCAAAGAAATTGTTTTGTATCCCCTCTCTCCGAGCAAGCCTGCTAATGTAATTAAAAAAGCACTGGACAAACTCCACAGAAACTCCGCAGATGAGCTCCTGCTCTGTCCATTTTTACCTGTGAAGCAGCACATTCCCCAGAGCTCACGTCAACGTGCCTTACAGCCATTTGCCAGGGGAGAAAATATCCTGGCTCCAAAACTTTAAGGCTTTGACTGAGAAGTGGCTAACTGGGAGGGAAATGGATTCGTGTGCCCGGGGGGGTTGTCTCCATGTCTGCCTAATTGCTCTCAGAAAACATGGACCATGCTCTCTCCTGGGCATAGTGGGAGCACATTCTGGTTCACTGGTTCTGCCGTGTGTTTTGTACAGAGTGGCTGAATGGATATTTACATGAAAATAGTATTGCTGAGCATTTAGTTCTAATCATTTTGTACTTGGTACAGCCATCTGGAATCAAAATATTCCGAGAATATTACAGAAGCTCTTGCATTTTAGTCTCAAAAACCCTTAAAATATAAAACTCTTGCATCCACTCTCTAGAGTTGCCAAACTTTTTCTGCGCTTCTGTTATTAAGCAACTCTGTTATTAAGCAATCCTGTTATTAAGTTTAGTGGATGTGAGACATCTTTGTCGTGTCCAGCACTGTGTGCCAGAAGCTGGGCGGTCACTGGTGGGGAGTGGTGGAGCACCCTGACCGCGGGACAGGAGCCTCTCCCCTCCGTACGCCATTCCCTCTGTGGGTGCCACAGCTGTGGGAATACAGGTCTGAAGAGCTGCACTTTTTGAAGGGTGGAAATTGCTACGGGATCAATCCCATCACATGGGGCTTTTTGAATAGCTTTTATCATACACAGCTCTAAACGACAGATAGAGAGGGAGAGAGCAGATCTGAAGGCAGAACTGGTCCTTACTTTTGTAAAACGAAGACGTCAGACTTTCTATTATGGAAGCTAATCATTACCCAGAGAAGCAGTACGTACGGAGGTTGGTTTTTCCTTTTTAGCTTTGGTGTAATGTTCCTGAAAGCTAATAGCATCTATAATGTTGTTGCTGATTTGTTTTGCTGTATGAAAGAAAGCAGAAAATAGAATTGCTGTATGTAGGAGGAGGCAAAGATGTTGTATTTTGTGTAACGAGCAACGTGCTGCAGTAAGAAAAGACGGCCACAGTAAACCTGCAGTCCCCATGAAAGCCTGAATTTAATCATGTGGCAAACCGCTTGTGGTCTTTGAAAGACAAGGCGTCACCTCGGTGTCTGAGTGCTACGTGATTTTGGAGGCAGGAATCCAAACAATCCCTCGCTCCTTCCAGCATACCCTGCTTAACACTGTGCACTCCCTGAATTGCAGCACAGCTGACCATACCCTTTGCCAACAGCCCCCGTGCCGCTGTCTAGGCGGAGCAAAAGGGCTGATGACTGTTGTCTGCCTCCTCCTCATCGCACGCATGTTGTCCGACCCCACCAGCAGGTGCTCAGGCAGGTGGAGACCGTGGGCTGAGGCTCTGCAGAGCACCGATCCCAGCAGCCAGGTTGGCAGCTTGCAGGTACAGCTGGGATGCACCAGTTGTCCTCCTCCCTGAGCTGCTCAGTGGTTTCGTGACGCGGTGGAGGGACCCTGGCAGCAGGCTGCAGCTTCTCTGTCTAACATAGAGCACCACAGAATGCTACAGATGCACAAGGCTGTCCTGTGTCCCCACGGAGCATGGCACTTCCCCAGCGGGACTTTGTTTGGGCAGAGTTAACTGGGAGAGAACGCAGAGCAGTCCCGGTGGTGAAGCTCATTACCAGCTATTACAGATTTTACAATACACAGAGCAGGACAACTCATGGAAGGAGGCAGGGGAGAGGAGCGTGCACAAAGCAGTTGGATCTGCCTGGTTTCTGAGGGCTCTGAGCACCCATGGCTGCTAGAGATGCCATGGTGAGCCAGGCTGGAGAGACAGGAGCATGAAGTGGAGAAGGGGGCCACAGCAGGGATACAAGGCATGAAACTGGAGTCTCGGATTGGACAGAGGAGAGCAAGAGATACGGGAGGAGGAGGAGGACGCAGCATTAGGGGCTGGTAAAGGAAATCATAGAGGAAAGGGGAATACAGCTTCTACAGAAAAGTCTAGCAGCTCCAATGTAATAACAGATTTATTTTATTTTAAGAAAGATGAGAAGGAGCTCAGTCTCATGCTGTTCCACAGCAGATCCCACAGCTGGGACTTGCCATGGAAAAATGGCCCAGCCTCAACATTCAGCTAAGCTCAGCCTGATGCTCTCCGGCTGCACTGCCCCTTCCCTAGCTTGCACCTTCTGCTGGGAGCGGTGTTCCCGTTGTTCCAGGTACCAAACCCAGGGCTGTCAGCTTTGAAGATCACGCTCTGTTCAGTTCTGTGGATGACAGCCAGGACTTTGAATATAGGAACATACCCACAACCACTTTTTTTTGTGCCAGACAAACCTCACTTCTGATGTTTATTAGAAGCTTTTACGTGCTAATTTAGCATCAAATTTTGTCTCTCGGAAATCACATGCAGCTGCGTGCATGTTTGAGAACGTGATGGTGGTTGTGCTGGTCCTGACTCTCCCACAGATGCGCTGGCATACCAAGGACACGGGACGTGCGATGGGGGACACGGTACTTTGCTCGCCACCTCTTTCTGTGCACCACGACTGCAGGCTTTGCTTCGAGCCGCAGAATTGCACCGGTTCTGCAGAGCTCTCCCTGCAGCGGAGAGCTGAGCACGGCAGGAGCCAACTGGGCTCTCACCTGGGAAAAATGACACAGAGGCTGAAGTGTCATGAACAGTAGTAAAATTAATAGTCTGAAGATCCACAGCAATTATTTTCAGTTATTGAACAAAACAGATCCTGAACAACTGCGTCCACTCGATTAATTGCCAATGCTTAGTACAGAAACAGACGCTAATATTAATCTTCCATTTTACTGTGTCAAATGCACATAATTATTCATCACAGATACTATTTATATACCCACGTACTGCTAAGTGAAAGAATGCTTTCATCCTGATTTTATCATTTCTAGATTAAATCACAGTTTTTCTATTTCCTCCAGTCAGCAGCTCAGCCCCACAATTTTCTCTCCAAATGACAGGCAATTCTTTTAAGCACACTGAATTATTTTCTCCAGGTGGTGGTTCAGTTGAAATTAAATGTTACTTTTTCATATTGCTCAGTAGTACAGCTGTAGTGCACAAAGAAAGATGACAACTTTAACATTCTAGCTAACTTGAAAAATAGGATTTAAGCAGAAGACTATTTAAATTCAGAGTGTTACTTATTCAAAGTGAGCACTGGCCCCCCGCACCCCGCTAGCCTCACGCGAGGGAGCCCGGGGAGGAAGGAGAGGCTGCGGTGCACCCACGGCAGCGTGAGCGAGGCTGCGGATCAGACTCTGCCACAAACACGGACAGATGGACGGCTGCACAGCAGGGCCACAGCACGGTGTCTCAGCTGAACATTCATGTGCTGAAGGCTGGAAAAGGCCTGCGGAGCTCACCCAACCGGCCTAAGACCCACACGGGCTCCAAAATCAACTCAGCGCTGGGAGCTTTGGGTTTTATTGATGTTTTTAATCTCTTAGTGGTTTGATTTCCCAGCAGCTGGCGAAGGACACTGTTACCTCCGTCCAAGGCTCTGATCTCTGGGTGAGCAGAGCGAGGTCCCCAGCTGGCAGGGAAAGCCGGGCATCTCTGTTGGGTGAGCAAATTACTGCCAGGAGACGTGAGAGGAAGGCGAGGAAGGCGTCTTGCACCAGAAAGGCCACTCTGCCAGCGCCTGGCACTCGCCTCACCGTCTGTAAGCCTGAGTATACACACACACTCATCACCGTTTTGCTACAACAATAAACTGCGCTTTGATCCAACAGAAACTTCGCTACCTAAGTATTAAACTGAGTGATTATTTCACATGAAATCTTTCCGTTTCCTTTACTTTGTCCACATAGGGTCAGTTAAAAAACAGCATTAATGTGAAAAACAGAGGAAGGTCAAATTTATCTCTACCGATAATTATAGAAGCTCATTGGATAAAGTCCAGCAGGAGTAGCCACATGCTCGCGTGCTGTGCTGAGTGAAACTTGCACAGATGGGTAAAAGGTAAAAAATCCAAGAGACTTATTTGATACATGCAGAGCAAATAGTTCGGGTATTTTCGTCTGGCAGGAACCGCATGCACTGAAGCACCAACATTTTACAAAAATCACACTCTGTAATTTTGCAAATTGATAACAAATGGGAAAGGCATCGTTACTAGATATTAAAGCAAAATAAATCCATGCTTATGAATCTGCTTTATTAGCCCTTAGTAGAGCCGCTGCTTAGTCTAACCGTGCAACAACAGTGCCTCCCAATGACCAAAAGTGTAATTTTTCCAGGTTTGTGTATTTATTTGTCAGTATCTTATTTTGCTCATCTCTGATAGCTTATGTATTATTTTGACCACATCTCAACGGATCTCTGCCAGGAAAGCTTTAATATTGAACTTCAAAATTAAAAGACTAGCAAAGAACCAGCATAGATATCCCCTGCCAGGATATTTTGTTCTTGATTTGTAAGCAGAAAACCTCAGTGACAGCAAGACCTGAAGCACAGATGTCTGAGAGCCCAAGGATACCTGGGAATACAGGGTTGGTAGCGTTCCCGTTATTGCAATCATGACTACATGTAACGATCAGTGATACACGTAATGTCTCAGTTAAGCACACAGGTACTACTTTTCTTAACTGATTGTGAAAATTATTCACCAAATAAAATTGACATTTTCTTTCTTCTCTGCTGTCTCGAAACAGGTCCTGATTGTTTCAGTTCCAAGAATCTCGCACTGCAAGCCCAGAAAAAGATCCTGACGAAAATGGCAACCAAAACCATGGCTAACATGCTGATCGATGACACAAGCAGTGAAATCTTCGATGAGCTGTACAAAGTAACAAAGGAACACACGAGAAACAAAAAAGAAGCTCATAAAATTATGAAAGACCTGATTAAAGTGGCAATAAAAATCGGGATCCTCTACCGAAATAATCAGTTCAACCAAGAAGAGCTGGAAATCGTAGACAAGTTCAGGAAGAAGCTGAACCAAACTGCCATGACAATTGTCAGTTTCTATGAGGTAGAATACACTTTTGACAGAAATGTTCTTGCAGAACTTCTGAATGAATGTAAAGACCTTGTGCATGAACTAGTAGATCGACATCTGACACCGAGATCCCACGGGCGCATCAACCACGTCTTCAATCACTTTGCGGATGTGGAATTTCTAACTGCCCTGTACAGTCTTGATGGGGATTGTCGGCCATACCTCAAAAAGATCTGCGATGGCATCAACAAACTACTTGATGAGAAGGTCCTCTGAAACTATGCTCAAAAACAAGAAGCCAACCAAAAACTTCTCTCTAGAACTGGCCACCCTTCATGAGCCGTGGTGAGCAAGTGAGCTTCCTTCCTACCGGTCTCTTCCTAGAGTCTCAGCAGAGGCCAGGAAGTGCTCACCAGGCTCGTGATGAAGCGGAAAACTTACATCGGAAAGCTATCAATTTTAATGATATTTTCAGTTCAGTTCAGATATTTCAGTCTTTTCCAAGGAGCAGAGTGAACAAGGCTGCTGATATATATTGTTCAGAAACAGATTGCATACACCACGATCTTACTGGCTTTGTGTTCAAGGCTGAAGGTGTGAAAAGAAAGTAAACTCAAACGCATGGCTATGTAAAAATAGACAGGTGAAGGCAAATGAGCAACGCATGGAAGTTACCCCCAGGCTGCCCTTGGTGCGTATGTTTTTATTATTCCCACGCTAACTGGAAAAGCTTAGACAGAAAGTAGGGCTGTGATGGATTAAGCTCACTCCTTTCAAAAGGATCAGGAATCAACATGAGAAGGCATCTCTGATTTTACATAGTATTGAAGTCTAATAGGGGAAAAACAAATAATGCAAACTGAGTAGAAGTGGGAGCAAATTTAAAGAGCTGCTCTATGAAGCAATATTTTCATTAAAGTGTTTTGTTTTTTACCTGCTAATACCAGAGAGGTTTCATTTCCATTTTGAAAAGCAGCTCTGTGGTTCAAGCTCGAAGGCAACCAGAAAACTAGATAAAGTAGTCCCATCGGTTTCCCCGCTCTCAGGGTTTGTGTATTTGGTGACATCACGAAGCTCGTGCTGCTCTTTGTGCTCTTTCTGCCTGCCAGAACACAATATTCTTTGTGAAGATTTTGAAATTGCACTTGCGAAGAGGAGCACGACTAAGACACCAATGGAGCTACAAAGCGACATTTACATCCCCTATCCTCAAAATATTCAGCCCAGATAAAACTCTCGGCTTAATGTGTCCACGATGTTAATTTGTGCCTACGGTAAAACAGAGGTGTGATAAAAAAGGAAGCGCATTCGCTATGCTTGCAGTGCCATCCCACTGTAGTATATCCACAAGAGTCTTAAAATAACTGTTTTAGTGACTCTGGTGAGCTTCATGAATGACTTATTTGTTCAGAATATTTTCGGTGACTTTTTTTTTTTTTTTAGAAACAAAATATACCAGTATCTTCAAACTGAAAACACTTTGCAAAGAAACACTGGTTTCTGTGCAGTTTTGTTAGTCAGGATTAATGGAGAACCGCAGCACAGCAGATACACCAGCTTGCCACTTGCAGAATCTCGCAGCTGGGTAGGTGCTGGCTGACCCTACGTAAAGGAAGGATGTTTGGAAATCTCTCCTCTCCTTGCCCCCTCCATCTTATCCTCCAGACTCACCTCTATCCAGTGACACCTCGGTGTCATGTATCATGTCCTTCTAGTTGACAGAGACAGGAGACAATCCCATTATCTGGAGGTAACACCTTCCCTATCACATATATTGTAACACAGAGATGCATGTACTTGAAAATTGACAAAGACAAGAAATTATATTTGAAAGCCATTCCTCTTTAAGGAAAACTTCCAGTGTTGATCACCTATTACTTTAGGATAAGAAAAAATTATGTTTCTCATTTAAACCCTTAAATACTATGGTGGTAGAGAAAACTGTTCTAAGTTTTATTATTCTGTCTCTTCTCGCCCCAGAATAACTATATTGTGTCTCTTGCAACAACAATTTTGACTATCACGCCTTTACACACATACCCAGACCACGTATTCACTAGGGTTGCGCTAGATGGATTTTTATCTGTTCCCAGAACTCATTCTGGCGCACAGTAAAAACAGCAGCACAAGACATTACCAGAGCAGTTTGTAACAAAGTCATTTTCCTCACATATTTCCTTTAACCATAAAAAGTCTATTTAGTAGTAATGAAGGTGGACGATTCCTTTGCAACACAGCACAGTAACGCAATACCAACATTTGGGGTCACAAGTTCAGCCATTTGCAGAGCCATATTTACATGCACCGTTAGCTGCATTTTTTTCCCAGCACGTACTTGTCGATTGATGCTTTTGAACAGTATTTATTGTATCCAACACTCCTGTCCCAGCGCACACATCAGATTTTACGTGTTTGTTTCACTTGTGGCAAACAAATTTAAGTTCTTTTTTTAAAGCCAGAAAAAAAGATTATTCAACATTCAAGATGTCCAAAGGAAAGGGATATCCTGTGTCTGTGACTTTCTTTTTGTGTGTTGCAAGTATCAATATTCAGATTCTGGTATTTTAGACAAACCAGCTGAACATCTGCTGTTTTATTTATAAATCTGAGTAGCCTTAAGGAAAGAGAATGTTTTCAAGTATTTCTCATACTTGCATATACTGTATATTCACTGTTTACTTTTGTACTTGTAGCTTGGTATGTAATAACATTGCTAAAATACCGGCAATGTTCAGGTCACCTTAAGTACATGATGTATTATCATATTTGTGGATTAAAAATGTGTGATTACTGCGCTTTTTGTTTCCTTTTGATTTATTTATTCTGCCATCCAATGTAAACCAAAATTAAGCAATAAGAAGGAGGAATTCATGTAACTAAGTTTTGTCACCTTCAACTTCTGCACCCTTAATGCTCTCCGACAACCAGATTTTGTGGAGGTAGGCGGTAGGTACATGGGCAGTCTAAGGGTTTAAAAGGAAACTGGAAATCCACATTTCTGCTGCATCACACACACGCAACACAAACATGCATCAGCAGCAAAGAAAATTTCTGTTTTTCCACAAAGTTCTCACGCACTTGAGCTAACAAATGATGCTGGCTCAGCGTGTTTAGCGGTGGGGTTCAGTCACCAGGCTCGGAAACTCCCTCACGAGCCATGCAGAGGAAACGGCACAAGCTTCTCACCCTCAGATCAGAGCTCTCTCAGGGCCAGAGCAGATGTAACACCCCAAGATCTAGCTCCTACCAAGCACCTTGTTGCAAGTCTTCCATGATGTATTCAGCTCAGTTTAGTTAAATGTGATTGAGTTAGACCGAAGACACATCCCTGACGTCCCTGCCCTAAACATGGAGATGATGGAACCTACCAGGATGTTTAAACGACAGCAAGTGTATATTCTCCTATCCTTGTTCCCAGAAAAGGCAAACTGTTTTGGCTGAAAGAGCTCAGGATTTGCAGACACCACACATATCAATTATACTGGAAGCAATTAAGGATTGGCACAAAGAGCAAACTGCCAACTACCTTAAAATAAAAGTTTAAAGCAATCTTCGTAAGTGGTGTTTCAAGCCACGCTGCTGGTAAAACATTGTTGTCAGGTTAATTTTATGAATCATATCATGGCAGGACACAATATTCTTTGCTTCATCACTGCCAACTTTATTACATAAAGTTAAAGAGAAAAATGTTAACGAAGAAACCCAAGGGAGTGACTACTTCTGGCATCCTAATGAAATTGTACATGGACCACAGAACAGTACATCGCACTGAACATATAATCTTATTTGTGTTAGAGACACACTCTCACCGAATGGCATATAAATAGCTGACCCTGAAGAGAACTAAGAGGTAAAGCACAATTAACTCTTATCACAGGAACAGAAATGCAAAAGCAAGTCTTAACTGGTTGACTTAAGCAGGTCTACTTCCATTTTTACATACCTCAATGCCAGAAAAAGACAATGCATAGTCTTATCCACACAGAAAAGATGATACAGCTTTTTATGCTGAAAAACCACTGGTGGGATTCTATAGGACATAACTACCTTTCCAATATTTAGAAACCATCAAGCAATGTCATTTATGAGCTACTTGCAAGTAGAGGAAAACCTCAAGATAGTGCCATCCGTACACAAATACATTCTCTTGGGTCCTTACAGGATGAGAAGGGATTGGGAATACCTAGCAGAGAGTAATGTAACACCACGCGAGACTTGATCTGTGTTTAGGAAAACATACTGCATCATACTGCCATGTTGTACTTCCACCAATTTTCCCACCGAAGTATTTGTTTCATTACAAATATGTGAAAACACCTGGGGTAAGGGGGGAGAACCTGACAACAGCTGAAATATGGATCCAACACAATCACTTATCTGTTGAGTCCAAAGTGTCCGTAACTCCAAGTTGCCCATGGCACAGAGCAGCAAAACAGCGGCATCTCCTGGTACGTAGGGTTTTGGTCCAAAACACTGCTAACCTGCCAGTTCAGAAAGGTCAGCATATACTCTGACTGGCCTCTGGTTGCCTCTTGAAAGTAAACTTCTTTGTGCTAACTGGATTATGTGCTCTCTTCCTTCTAGCCTACTTCTACGCACCTTATTTCCCTTTCCCTGAAAACAGGTTGGTTAATGCTTCAAGACCTAATAAGTCACAAAGAAAAGTAAACGGGAACACCACAGAAGATGAAGATACTCGCTGAAGGATTGTCAATACAGAACTAGATGAAAGAATATTCCTTTGGATAATTACTTATGCAGCTATATTTCATTATAGAGACAACTGGATGATGGATCAAGACCAGAGGGATTCCCAGCACTGAATTGCTGATGTTCTCAAGGGCCTAAGCTCCCCGCATCAGCCAGAACTGTAGTGTAGAACGCCCTCTTGGTACACACCGACAGCCACGCCATGCAAAACAGCCTCACCATTTACATCAGGCCTGCAACCACCTTCAATTCAGCAATGAAGTCAAACTTCCCAAATTCCCAACTCCTTCTCAATACTACAGCAAATGGTGTGTTACATTAGCATTGGACTTAAAAAAAGAACAACAAACAACGCTATTGCTGTCAACTATGACTAACAAGAGACCCCAAAGTCTCCTGGGAAGCCTAAAAACAAATCTCACAATCTGGCAGTATTCCAAAAAGAGTATCAGATAATGTGAGCTGGCAAACAGAATGCAGTTCAAAAGATCTAAAGGGTACTCTTTCACTCTTTTTATACCTCCAACTGAGACACAGGACATTTGAATCACCAATGGATTCGAGACATCTGCAATGTTACATTCTTCATCACTGTTCAGATGCAAAGAGAAACAATTAAAATAGAACCTAGTTCTTAATACGCAGAAACACTGCTACATGTGATACCAAAGAATATTTAACGAGTATCAAGCTAATTTTTTTTAAATAAAACTGAATTTTATTAAACTACAAGAAAGGCAAAGATGGTGATAGATTAAGAAAAATGTTTGCTGGGCAATCTCAAAATAAAGACTGACAGAGGTACAATTCCTTGCAAATCCCTTTATGTAATGTTACCGTAAAGCTCTTCGAATCTGCATATTGACAGCTTAACATACACTATTCATACAGAGAAAAAGGTTATAAAGAACATTACATGAACAACAGAAGGCATTATTGCCTTTTGCTGTTCTTTTTAGACACTAGGACATTGAACATCTCATTGCTGAAATGGTTCAAATGCATAGGCCAAACCCAGATACTGCTACTATAGGTCATATGATTACAAAAGTCCAATTGCATAACAGAAATCCAATTTACCAGCAGGGAAATAGTTTGCTGGAAATTATTCCACTATAAATCAGTTTCATTTATATAAACTGTCTTGAAGTGCCAGTAAACATTAAAGTATGCAGAACATTAAGTGTATTTACATGTTCAGTGCACTTTAAATTCCTCAGTAAGAGGGTACTGAAACAGCAATAAAAAAGGAGCTTTGCTTATATATCAGTACTTATGATAAACACAAGTGGCTTGATGTAAAAAAAAAAAAAAGAAAAAGCTATCAGAACATTAACATTTGTATGATGATTTCATGAACATTTACCAAAACATTAGCAAAGTAACAATACTTTGTTTTCCTTTATAACCAGTGCTTATCAGGCAAGAATCAGTAACACTGAAATAACAAAGAATTTCCTTGTTAATATTAAACACACGAAGGAAGGAATTCACTGTAGCATCCATCTATACCATGTCTGAACCGTGTGTACAATCTTTGATGTTTTTAAATAAAAAGCATAATCAGTTATAAATAATAAACAGTATTAAAGTTTACATTTAGCATCTAAATAAATTAAGATTGCTGGATTTTCCAAACGGTGAGGTTATTTCAGGAAGAGGAGACAATCTAGACAAACACATTCATCATGCCTGCTGCTCTGATTTAGACCTCTTATGCCTTACTGCAGTTCCTGGCCGTGCACACACAATACAGCCACATCTGCGCAAGTCAAAGGTTTGAAGAGTCATACTGAGGCTATAAATAAATTAAAATTTCCTCCATGTGAATTTTCACGGACAGGGAGATTGGCCAGATTAAATGTATAGGATCAACTGGAGAGCAATGAAGATGTCCACTAGCCAACTAACAAGTAGCCAACATGTCCACAGCCAATTACCCCCAGCTCAGTTGTCTCGGACTTGATCCACATGAACCGTATCTTCAGTCATGCACCAATATTCAGTGAGTGTCACAAACTCCTAAGGAAAGGGAACATGACTGAAACATGAGGCAGGAAGAACTGCAGACAGGAACTAACCTGAAGGGCCTTAGATCATCCCCCAGGAGGTGCTTCAAATCAATTTGACATGCCTGCCTCCTAGCAAAAACCTATTTAGACGTTATCGTTTCAATGGTAAACATCAAAGATCATGGGAAGTGCGTTGCTCACTAAAATCTTTTAACTATTTTCAAAACATGCAGTTGTTGCTATGTAAGTTACTTTATACAACCACCAATACTGGTCGCGTTGCCAGCAGTGCTTAAAAATAGCTTTAGAAAAAAATATCAAAATAAAATTAGATGATCCTGATAACTGATCAGGTCTGACCTCATAACGCAGATACATTTTCTTTAAAATCATATTTAAGTATTTGCTATGAGGAATAGTTGTTGGCATCTATAAAAGCTGCATAATAAAAATAAATACTTTCAGTCATTTACAACAAAATTAAGAAATATAATTTCAGTTAAACAGGTAACAATACTTTAATGAATTACTTGTTCATCACTGTACAGTCCTGAGCTTGTTTTTGCAGGCGTAACATAGGTCATCACTCTTCCCCCACAAGTCCACATGACATATGCAAGCTGGAAGAAAACTTGTAACACTTCTGAGAAGCAGTATCATAATTTAGCTTTGGTAATTATCTGTGCAACAGTATAAATCTTTAATTTGCTTTTCTCACACCAAATAGATTAAGGCAGGCACTATTGTTATTAGGATTCCTCCATCACCTTTTGACAGTGATAAAGCAAACCATCTGGAAGAGCAGAACAAGGCGATCGGAACCACAAAGCCAGCATCCCTGAGTGAGTACGACCGTGCAGCAGACAGGGCACAGATGGAAGTAGCTGGCATGCCAGTATTCCCTCGTTACCTTAAAACAGAGGTCACAGAAAACAAATGAAGCAACAACTAACAAGAGCTACAGTATAGTTCATAAAAAATGTACCTTTCTCTCAAACTCCGTTTCTGCTGTTCTCTCCTACTCTTACCCCTAGTCCCCTAACATGGCACCAAAAATCATGTCTCCTGCATGCAATCCCAGCTTCATATTTGTCATATAGCTCCATTCCCACTTTCTTATCCTGTCCAAAACTCTTCACAGCACAAGTTTGCTCCATTGTAAAATCTACTGTTTGTTGTACATTTGTACCTTTACATCAACCTTCATAGACCCCTGAGTAAGGCAAATAAAGTCCACAGGACAACGCTCCTGTGTTTACTACGCTCTTAAACGTTCCCTGCCTTAGACTGTAAGATACCTGTTTCCATGCACTTATTTTCCTGGGACAAATTACAGGTTGTAAGCAACCTTACAGTATACTTTCACTCACCTATAATGTCAACTATATGGAGTTTCAGCTTCTGTTGCAGTGTATTCAGAGCTGCTGAAAGGGAATCTTGAGAAGATGACATTTTTATATTCTGTTTCACATCATTGGAAAGGGACAACCACAGCTTCCCAAAGTCTTCTGTAGTCATTTCCATTGGCCTAAAAATAAGTTCACCGCATATCTTAGCAAAATAAGATACATTATTCAGAATATATTTGGTCTCCCAAAAAATCACACCTGGAAACAAATGGACAATAGAGCAAGCAATAAGTTTAAACAAAGCCCTCCTCTTCCCAGCTTAACATTTAAAAACAGTTTCTATTCCTTGCTTTAGATTTCTAAATTTTAAAAATCACATTATTCTATTTAAACAGAAGACCAAAGTGAATTGCCTTGAGATATTTGCCCATTGAAAGAGACAAAACAAGTTCAATGAGAGGTAGACTTTATTAGGGCAAACAAGGTGGATTTCATTAAAAAACAGGAAGTCTATTGGAAAAAGAACACTCGCTCTTTTTTTACTCCTAAAATAAATGCAGTGTTCAAAAATGAATAGAATGAGCTTTCTTCTTCCCCTGCAAAAGTTGTCAGCCTTTTCATAGCATGTATGGGTCTGTATTCAAACCACTTATTTCAGTTTGGCATGTTTATATTATGCCATATTTTAAAACAGCACACCCTTCTCTTCACTGTTCTGTTAGCCTCCTCAAAAACGCATTCTGTACTTCAAGACTATTCTAACCTGCAGCTACTGTCAATATTGTCACTGGATTTGTACTTTTCCTAGAACTTTGCTCCTTTTTTGTAAGTGCGTGAATAACCATTTACTATCTTTAACAGTCATCTCAATTGATTGAAGTTAGCTGCTCAAGATGAAGCCTTATATTTTCATAATCAATACCAAAATCATCCTGCCCTTGTCTAATACTTATTTGAGTACATGCTTTTTTAAAAAACGCAGCTTATTTTATTTACCTGATGAAGTCCAACAATGATAAAGTTATTGAAAATTCAAGACGAGTTTCCATCTCTGACTGGTAATTAACGAAGCCAGAAAGAATTCCCTGTGTACAAATTTTGTCCATCCACACACATTTCTGGCAACGTTCCACACTTTGAGCTTCAATTACAGGAAACTGGTAGGTGGGACTCTCCAAAACCTATATAATTGTTTAAAAGGAATATAGAATATAAGTCTTGCTGTCAAGTTGTGTAAGTGGCTAGCTATACAACTATAAAATTGTGTCAGTGCCTTTTATTTCAATTGATTTTTCTTGGACTTTTTGGCAAGTGAATAGAGCAACAATTTCTCAGCTCTCACTGGAGATAAAGCAATCGTTAACATCTACAAAAGTTCTATAAGAATTAAAACACTGGAGAAATTGATCTCTCTCTGCCAATTGGCTTTTCCCACCCCAAATGATTGCTCAGAGAGAAAGAGAACTGATGGACAAGAACCTGAATTCTGTAGTTCAGTCAAAAAATAAACTGATATACAAGAGCAAGCAACATTGCGATATACCCCAAGCTATATATTAAAAGCAAAAAGTTGAGAGATCACCCCCAATAACAAGGATAATTTCAAGATTACTCAGCAGTTCCTGGCCTCTCCAAAAAAACTAGTAACACAGATTCTATCTGCAGTAATGGTCTGTGTAGAAACTGAAATGAATTATATGGAAAAACTAGGTATGAGATGCTCACTTTCTATCAATGCCATGACTAGTTTGATTCAAGCCAGAAATGGGAAGGAAGGAGACGTCATAACCAATTAGAAGTTCCTTGATTAAGTCAATTCTAAAAGAAACATTCTGCTTAATTCTGTTTGTCCAGTTACCACTTCCTGAGTGTCTCCAAGGTTTTCTAATTCTGTGCTGCTTTCAGCAGAATCTGTGGATAGTCATGCCAATAGGCAATTCCTAAATAGCTTCCCAATTATTTAAGTGATGTTTCAATCAAGACTATCACATGCTTTTACGAACCACAGTTAAATCCCAGATCTAGCCAATGTCAAAAAAAAGCCCAAAAACACACTGACCAACTCACACCAACATCAACTGAATGTATGAGAACAAGAATGAAATACGACTGATGTCTTTAATAAAAATGAAAACAAAAGCTTGAAACAAGCTTATGCAATTTTATGTGAAGAAAGAAAGTGCATCACGTCAGCCTGTCAGATAAATATAAATAAATGCACAAGCCCAGCAGTCACACTCGGACAAAAGAAGTTACACAGTGATTTCTTTGGAATTCTGAGTATGACTGGCAAGGTGTGCATTCAGCCAAACACCAGGAAGAAACTGAATTCAGAACTGAAAAATCGTACATATTTGTTATATGGAGGCAAGCAGTAGGAAACAAAAGTCAAGATGAATTAAAAAGTGAGATGTTAACTTTTATACCAAATGACACTAAGTTTAGTATTGAGATTTCTTTCATTACCCCTTCAGATGTGTGTAAGAGCCATACCACAGGTTTTAAGGAAATGCTTTGGGAAAAAGGCATGGCTGTAACATTAAACCAAATATTGCACACTTAAATGCAACCAAAAAGCAAGATGTTCCCAGTGAATTTGAAATATAATGGAAACAAAGTTTCTCACCTGAAAATGTTCTGCTTCTTCAAACACTAAGTTCACAGCATTAAGTGCAGAAGTGGTTTTATTTGAAACAAAAACAGTGAGCAACAGAGAGTCATCTGTCCACACCTTACATAAATACAGAGCTAAGGCATCGCTCTGACAAAGTTCCACTACTTCAGAGTGAGTGAGCTCTTCCAGCTCTTCTGGTAAGGAAGGGACCAACGGTGTTTTACTGGCACTTTCACATTGAGCACTTGGAGAAGGCTGAAAAATTTCAATATTACTATCAGCAAACAAAGACGATTGTGACAGCCTACTATCTGAAAGTCTGTCATCCAGCCCAGAGTTTTTTAGAGACTGAGGTGTTTCAAATGCTAAACTATCTTCTACAATATCTGAAGAACACAGGGAGGCTTTCCTTAACCTTGTGTGTATATTTCCCTCACAGTCTTCCATGATAATAGGTACTGTGTCAAGTAAGGGACCAAAATCTGAAGCAGCACTACTTTGGAAGTCTGATGGCTCCTCACTATTTTGAGTTTCATTTATCTTCGATTTCCTTTTGAACTTCTGAGTAGCTGTGTCCACTTTCCCCATCTGAAAAGGAAAAAGAAAAAAAAAAAAGAAATAGGTGGGGAAGTTTCTAGCAACCAGCTGTGTTACTGTTAACAACATGAAACAGAGTGAGCAAGGACAAACAATGACCCAGGAATCAATTCAGATGACAAATACAAATAGATTCCAAACATTTGAATGGATCCCATAATGTGCTTTTCTTGTATTTCTTACAGAGTATCGGATTAGCCTATAATGCAAGAATGAGTTGAGGTTCTCTAAAACATAAACTAAAAGCTTAAGTATTAGAAAGCAAGCACAGCTAAACATTTTCTGGTCAAAAAACCAGTGATAAATGCCAAGACTTGACTTGGCTAATATGACAACAGCAGTCTTAAAAAGATTACCTAATAACGAATTCTTTAGTGTATTGCATATTACCTTACATAAATAAAAAACAGTCCTGACACAGGGCGTTAAACTCTAGGCTCGCTGCCAAATGAATGCCAACAGCCCTGCAAAGTTGGGTCAAGGAACAGTTGTTAGGGAAAACTTGAAGTTCAACATGTAAAGAGAGGGAAGTTCTAGGTACTGAATCAGATCTGCTCCAGAGATTGCTTAATCCAGTAATATCCAACCTGTTTCAGGTTCTTAAATTATCAAATTACAGAATTAATTTTCAATAGTTTTTCAATTACTTGGCGTTTCTTGCCTTGTTTTACCACAACACTAATTTGACCTCCATTTGCATACAAATACCTGTAATTGTAAATAAAGCAATATATAAACTTTAAACTGGTAAGTCTCAAAAGAACCACTTACCAGACTGACACCAGCATTTGCTCCTAGGCCAATAAACAAAGTTGACGCCAACTGCTGCTTCTCTTTGTCTTCCTCGGAGAGGCTGGCAACTTGATCAGACCGCGATGCGGGAGGATCACCCACCTGTCCTGCTAATAAGCTGCTACAAGGAACAGTTTGTGGCTCATTTTCTTTCCCTACTTTGTTTTCTTTCTTTGGAAGATAGCCTTCTTTTCCCCATAGCTTGCGTACTCCCTCAAGTTTCAGAGTACTCGTCCTAAAAAGGCAAACAAAACAAAGCAGGATCAACCATATGAACACACCATGTTCAAAAAAAGCAAGCCAACACTCTAACACCCTTCACAACTTCGGTACTTTGATATACAGCAAGTAGTGGAATATAAATGAACACTTTTGCATCTGCATGAAGTTCAGTTAGCAATGTCATTCATTATTTTTAAACACCCCGCAAATGCAAACTTGGACTAGGTCACATAGTGCTAAGCATAGGCCTATGCCAAATCAGCATTAGACACCTGCAGCCAGTAGTACACTGTTTGCCAACTCCATCCAGAGTTTCAGATTACATTTATTATGTATTTGAATATTTTTTTAAAAATGAATACAAGCAACATCTCCCCAGGAGAAAGAGTCTGGGAATCTCACAGAATATTGAAATAGTTCTGTTGCTGATTCCTTAAAAAATTATTTAAGTTAGAGACCGAAAATCAGAAGAGACCTAGGAAGTATTTTTATTTCTTATTAAAAGTGTTCATGTTCTCAGACACCATGAACTCTAGCAGAAGTTAATTCAACAGCCACAGGCTAAATGCTGCAAGTCCTACGCATAAAAGCCTCGCTCAAATTTTCTAACACAAACTGGTTAAAGAATCTGAAAAAGCTTCCAAGATTTCCTGCATACCAATTTATGAAAGTAGAAATTGAGTTATTAATTCATATGAAACTATGGATATGCAATTTATTTCTAGTGTTCTAAAATTTAAGGAGTATCTTACAATGCAAATCTTAGCCTCACTTTTATCTAGAAAAGTTTCCTTAAAAGGCACATTATTGTAAGCCCATAAAAAGTAAGCGTAGCCTGTAAAAAAAGAAAGAAGCCAGAGGAAGAAAAAAAATACTTAATCATGTAATCATCAGGTAATCCTGTCCCAATTTTACTGCATTAACTATCTCTTAATTTGTACTTTGTGAAAAAAGTGAAAAAACAATCTAACTACATTAACTTTTTTCCTAGTTATTTCAAAGAAGATGCCATCCTGAATTTCTTCTTACGTGACAGAGGTTTCCAAGTTCAGCTGTATTCTTTTTAATTCCATGTAATGACAAAGCAAAGACACATGATACTGACAAGAACAGAAGCTTAAATGTACATCATTTCCAACACAAATTAACTCACTCTTTATGTCCTGTCTCAGCACTATTACCAGATGTATCAGAACCAAAAGATAAACCAGTGGGGGACTGTCTGCCGGTGATGCCAGACGAGGACACACTTGAACCAAATGACAATCCATAAGGCTCAAAATTCAGAGCTGCAAGACAGAGAGAATCTTAACATTACAGTGACGCATAAAAAGATAAGAAACATATTTCCTGAAAATAGACATGCTGTAGTGCTGCATTTGTCAGGCCTCCCATTCAGGATTCTATCCTCTTTAAAAATAGATGTTTCTGTTCTCAAATTATTTTTTTTTTTTAGACACACAGAGGATTCATCTAAAACTTGTATTCATTTGGTATTTGGTTTTAAATAGTGAAATTAAACAGAAATAGTAACTTTACAGTGTACCACTAAAAGATCTGCCAATGCTTAGTATTTGTAGAGAGAAGCACTGTATTGGGTCTACATAAGCGAGCTTTTCCATTTGTTCATGAGCCTAAGTAACGTTTTGAGTCCACAGCATTATGTCCATATATCACTGCCCGCTTTGCAAACATACCTGACACCTCGGGTGATAAACATTCAGAAGTGTCTAAAAGAAATCCTTGTGTGACTGGCTATAATAAAGTATATGAGTATTTCTATGGCAAAAAAAGTAAAAATAAAAAAATGGACTATAGGTGAAGTTTTGGGGTATTTTTAAACAAATAAAAGCACATACTGTTGTCTTCACTGTACCTACACTAGCTAAGAAATGTAAGATTTGTGTCATAAAATAAGTTCACAATGCTTATTATTGCAAACTATAATTCCACAGTGAAGACTAAGTGCTCAGTATAGTAAAGCTAGGAACCCTTTGCTTTCACTTTAATAATCCCTGTAAGTTTCAAACCCCACAGACCAAGCAGAGTTTATAGTAAAATGTTCCCATCTGCAGTACAGCAACCCATGATAAATGAACAGTTACATACACCAGCTACACAGATGTGGAACTAAAATCTAACTTGAACTTAGCTAAGTCTACAGAGATGTATTAAGATAACATTAAGAAATAATATTAACTGCACACTTACATTGTTTGTTGATACTCATCAGGTAATTTACCAGCTATTTAATAAATGTCTAACTAATAGTCACCTTTTTCCTGAGAAAGTTTCTCCTCTTGTCTCTGGTGATGAGGCTTATACGGTGCTGCACCACGACCAAGTCCCTCAGCCACAAACCCATCCAGAAAAGATAAAGAAGCATCTACCTATAGAGAATTAAGAAAAGTGAGAAAGCAATGAAAATATTTTCTCTACACAAGCCTGAAGTTACCAGAATAATATTGTGTCTTATCAGCAAATTGGGATCTTCTGTCATACATCTCCCATATCTACCAGTAAAGCTGCTGTATTAACAGAAATTGGTAAGCAAGTATGTTGAAGCAGACTTTCAGCTAGAGTTTTGTAACTTAACTCTTCAGCTATTGATTTTTTTTTGTAAACAAGAAAAATAAAAGAAAAATGAAAGAGTGGAGTTTTCCCAGAATGGTTGATCCTACTGTTATACAAAAACACTGAATTCAAAAAACACCCTTTAAAAACCTCAGCAATATCAGTACTATTTTCCATCATTTATTATGGACATTTCAGTGCAAAGATCAGTAGTTTCTAAATAGGAAGCAAACTCTTTGAACTAAAAAGCAGTACTATATGACTAGAGCAGGCCTACCTTGTCTTTAAAAAACAGCAATTAAAAAAATAAATCAGTGCATGAAATCATAATTTTGTTAAAAGCTACGCCAAGCTTACTAACTAAACACTATGGCTCTTTGTCTTTCAGTATAGAACATTATGATTCACCACACATGCCTGAAAAAGCATGTTTCTGAAAACTCACTTTAGCAGACTAAAGACTGGCACCAGTCAGAACCATCAAATATCGTTCATTCTGAAAACACTTTTAACCAAAATATTCAACTGCCCGAACTACAACAAGGGTCATGAAGAGCACAGGTTGCAGCTGTCTTACCACCATGTCGTTGCAACTAGCATCAAATGGAAGCAAGTTTTTCATCAGTGCTTTGTCTTCACACAGATGCTTCAATTCAAAGGCATATTGTCTCATGCAGGTATCTAGAGAGTTGCTAAATTCTTGGATTAGTTTGTCAACTGTTTTAGAACAGGAGGTACGTGATGCTGTCTTGGTGACTGCAGCCATTATCCATGCTTTAGTTTCAGGAGTAACAAAAGTCTTCTTCAGCAGGTTGTGTAGCTTTGTCAAAACAACTTCTGGATCAACATTTGTAACAAGGCTGGAATATTCCCCCAACACCTATTCACAAAGAACAGACAAGATATGCATTTAGTCACAAAGAACAGTGCTTTCAGTTTTGAAATTGGAATGCAGTACTACATAACAACACAATAAAATCCACTTCACATTCAAAAAATTATTATTTAAACATGTTCTACATTATTTCTTTACCATTTGTTGTTTTAAATGTCAAAGACTTGAAATGATCTTTGCGTTTACCTCAGCAGACTCCAACTTTTAGCTTCTTAAAAATCAAATACCTGTCTTGAAAAGAAAGCTAAACATAGCAATTAGGCCCTTACAAAACATGATTTGCTCCTACTGCAGCCCCTTCCTTGGGTGGAAGCTGAAGCTTACCCAGGTGCCAGACAATACTAGCACAGCACTTGGCCTGCAAGGCTAAAAATGCATTTCACAGCCACATCTGGCCTAATTCTGATGAAGACAGAAAGGTGCTCAGCATGCAGTGAGATTCATGTGGCTGCTAAGCCATTCCAATAGTTACCTGCCTTAAAGGGAGCAAGTCAGCTTTTCCACAAACTATGACATGCTAAGTAGTCCTCAGGCACCAAAAGAGGTCACTAAAAATAGATTTCAGCATATTATCTTGACTTCAAGTAAAAACAGAGTATTCATGACTAAGAATAAAACAGTTCAAAAGATTTATTAAAACCCTCACCACCTTTGACAGTTTCCTCATATCTGTGTATTCAATTTTGACCACGTGTCTACCTTACCCAACTCATCACTTGAAGGAATTTCTGCGGATACAATGCATCTTCCTCTTCAAGTAATGCTAAATAAGACTGTACTGCATATATCCGTAGCTGATCATCTTCTTTTCCGTCATCAAATCCTAGATAGAAAACAATACATACTTTGCCTGAAACGTAAACACCATCTCCCACCAAATATTTCAAAGTGCATTTTAAAAGAAAAAGGCAGATGATTAAGGAACGCGTCTAATTCTTCAGAGCATTCAGGGAGTAATCTCACCTTCAGCCAGCAGCCTCAGAAAGTTGTTTGGGATATCAGGATGCACAACATCACCTCCAACTGAAAACACAGCGTTCATTGTTTGGATGAACCACTCATTGTCAGGGGCATACGTGTCCAGATGTTAAGGAATGAAGTGCTAAGGCATAACTTTTTCTTTCGTTTTTACTGCGTTTCCTAAGGAACACATTTTCCACAAATAAGCTACCCATCTTGCTCTCTCCAATAAGCTGGGATCCCAATGGTCAAATATCAGCTCAATCTAACTGAAGAGGAAATATTCCTATACTTTTATAAAACACTTTTATAAAGTGTTGCCTGTAAACTTCATGAAAACTGGCTGTCAGGTAGAGAAGTCTTAAATTACTGCCCTGTTGAAAAAGCCTGCGCGTGAACTTTACAGCTATGCATTACGTGCAATTTGCTGGCTTGCCAATCAATACATCTTAAGTTGTGCATGAATAAACGTTAGAGTGAAAAATAAGAGTCTAAGCAGACTTCACACAGTAGGGACAGCCATATTCACACAAGGATTTAGCTCTGAAAACCTGTCCTACCGTATCTTAAGTTCACACTTGTTCCATGCTAGCTTTCCAGCATAATCTTTTGAGTTTGTTTACCCAGTATCACTTGATCAATGACACAGTAAGCTGTTCTCTTCAGCAGTCTTTTGCTGTTGATTTACTGAAAAACAATAAATATTTTTAAGTACTCCACACAAAACAACACCTTTTCTTATACATTTAAAATTTGACAGGCCTTTGCTAACTTTGGAAGTTAGCTTCTGGCTTCCCTCAAATAAATCCTGAAAATGCACACTTACTGACTGGAAGTTTTCAACAGTACAGAAACATCATTATTGTCTTAGTTTTGCATACTGCATGACAACACAGCTTTTTTTTTGTACGCTACTCTCTGTGCCAAGCAGCATACAAACAGGATGGTAAGGTAGCTCTCCCTTATAAAGAGCTTACAACTGTAATTATCAGACAAGAATACATACAGAAAAATCAGCCAATGGCAAGTCTAACAGCAATGTCTACCATATGCCAAATGCCTAATCGTCACTTTCACCTTTTTGGCATAGGTAAATAATAGTTTCTTAATTTCTATGAAAATGTGTTATTCTTAAACTCCGTACACCAACGCAGGGTTCTCTGATAGGAAGATCATGCCCACAATTACAGAACAGCACTCAATGCAGCACTGAGGCATCTCTCCCCATGCAGTGGTGTAAGACTTCAAAGTTTTAATTTAAAACCACAAGGTTTTAATGCTAAACTCCAAAGCCAAAATAAAGCATTTTGAGTGCCATTACCTTCTCTCAGTGAAATACAAGAAACACCGTGGTCATTTTTGTATGCAATTTCTTTTGCATTTTTTTTTGCATATGAAAGAGTGGAAAGCACAGCTGTAATACTTACTTCCAGCAATCATGAAAGATGTTTTGAAAGGTACACATGCTACATTTGCCTGAGCTCTGACTCCAAAGCTTCAGAAAAATAAAAGGATATTTCTCAGCTAGTTCTGCTATTTTGCCAACTAAGCTGATGATAGCATATTCTTCCTTGCTTTCTTTTAAATAGTCAAGCATCTTCTGAACTATGACAATTACATTCTGTCCATTTGTAATTCTATAGAGTAGCTCTAAAGTCTGAAAGAGAAAGGAGAAAATAGATTTAATTGGCTCTGACGACGGAAAAGAGGAAGCAGGCAAACAGAAACACTTCAGTATGATGCCAAATTGAGCAACTGTACTTGACAAGTCTTAAATAAAATACACTGCTTATCTACACAGCTTGTCACATTAGTATTGTTCATAACTGCTCTCTCCCAATAACTAAGACATAATATGCCTTTCACACCCCTCATTTTAGAAAAACCTATCATCCATCTTAAAAATTAACTGAATTTTTGATGTTTAAATATTCACTGACCTCCCTTTTAATAATAGGATCTGGATGGTCAAGACATTCAATTATTGTCATCTGGTGCTGAAGTGCCAGATTAGGATCCTGCTGGATAACATAGGTCAGCGCCTTTAAACCTGGAATATAAGCAATTGGAAATTATATACGAGAATTTATACTACTATGATCAAATTAAAAACATCTTAATGAAATCAGGTATCCTTACCTAAGTATTTCAAATTAATTTTAGGTGACAAAACAAATTTTCCAATGCACTTAGCAGCCTTTTCAAGCAGTTCGGATTTGGGATGAATTGTATAAATTGTCTGGACACATTCAAACAAGATGGCTGCAGGAGGGAAAAAAACTACATGTAATTAATTTGTATTAAATACTTCTATAATGCAAAAATTTTTTGGAAGCAAGCAAGCTCATTGATTATATCAAGGAACTGCGGTGCTGTCCCACCCCCACTGAATCTAACTGTAGAGTACCTGCTAACATAAATAAAACCAGGATGAAATACTATCTCCTTTAGTATATACATATTTTTATTAGCCTTAACCATTGTGCATATAACTTTGTGTCCTTAAAGTTCTTCCAACCTTTAAGTCTTCTATAGTTGCTCAAAGGACTGGACTGGGACAGATTTTAGAACGCCAGTGGGCAACTATGAAGTATCTGAGACAGTATTTTTTCAGTAATTCATGTGATTTCTTAGCTACTACCGACAGCTAAAGTCATCCCAAGNCCAAAAAAAACCTTAAAAAAAAAAAAAAAAAATCTTTACGCAGCTGTTTGAGAAAAAGCTAGAAGTAAACTGAACAAGACCCAAAAAGTAATGAATCCTTTGTGGCAGCAATTCAGGCAAAGCTTCAGACCAAGCTACTCTCTCCAAGTTAACTGGCATTTAAAATCATGACATATTTTTCAGTTGTTCTTGTAACTCCGTCTCTAACTGAACTGTCCAATAGACAACCAGCTACTCTTCTCAAGCATTACAAAACTAAATCAGAGTAAAACTAGCATATTAACAACTCAGTTACCTACAACAAGCAAGAAACATGCATAACCAAGGACTTTGAGTAAGAAAGAATAATCACTCAAAACTGCATTTTGCTTCTGTCTGGGATCATCAAGGGAAGTTTTACAAAAAGCTTATCGTATGTGAACAAGAACTACATACCTAAATTCTATGTCCTTGCATAAATCATAATAAACTGCCTACTTCAGCCCCATAAGTGCTTAAAACAAATCTAACATGTAACTCTTAGCAATTCCAAGTGCAAACTGCCTGCATTATAAGGCAACACACCTCTCAATAACTTGTATGTTTTTGCCTAAAAGAATAGAAGCAATAAACTGAATACACTAAACATCTGACAGATGCTTCATCATTTATTATTTACCAAAAGAGAATACTTCTCCAAAGCTCCTCTTTTTAGTTGAAGTGAAGCGTACACAATGCTTTACAAAATACGTATCAAGTAAGCATTAGACATCTAGAGCTTTGAGCCATGTTCCCCCCGCCACCCACCCAAGTGCCATTTTAAAAAAAGTCTCAATCTTCTTTCCATTCCATTAGCACAGGTACTTTGGCAACATTTATGGGGCTTCACTTTAATAACAACATAATGGGGGTTAGTTTTTTTTTAAACAGTGAAACAGCTTTTAATGTAGGGTTCTGGAACATCAGACCTGGATGTCTGGGAAGGTATTAAGACCTGGGGAGGGGAAGGCAAAGAAAAATCCAAATAGATTGCTCAACTTTTTATTAAAAAAAAACACTTAACAGCACAATTATTCCTTTTGCTTTGTTCTAGCAACGAATACAGCTTTCTCTACTGAGAGGACGACAACATTAACATAACTTTCTACCATGTTCTAGAAATTTTAAATTGAGATGTGTGCCAAGAACATCTTTTCACAGGCACCACTATCACTGAACTCCAGAGGTGTGATTTTTATTAACTGTGCCTAGAGAAAAAGCCCTACACAGCTGGAAAGAACTGATGGTTTCAGTCTTCCACACCTTTTACTGCCTTCCTTAGGGCAGTGAAAAGAAGATCTAAGCATTTCTAATAAACAGAGAGCTATCACTAGGATTTTTCCTTTAACATTTATTTCAACTTAAGCAATGTTCAGTAATAGCTTCCATGAAGAATCTGACTTTCTGTATTTAAGGGCAAAGACAATGCAAACATAGGACAGAGGCTTTTGAGTCAAGATGAATCCTCAGTAAATAAAAAGTGTTCTACTGCAATGATAAAAAACTGTGCTCTACAGCAATATATCACTTGTTTTACAATTTACTATTTGGACACTTAAGAATACAGTCTCTGTTTATTAAGAATACAATTAGGTTTTTCAAAAGTACTGCATAAGTACTTTTGTCATAAGTACTGATCTAGTGGAAGGTGTCCCTGCCCACGGCAGCAAGGTTGGAACTACATGATCTTTAAGGTCCCTTCCAACCCAAACCATTCCATGATTCTATGATTCTATTTTAGCAGGATCAACTACTCACATTTTCCATCTTTCCAAATACTGATAATTACACAAAATAACATCACCCACCATATGTAATATTATGATTTATCTCAGCTCTTCTTAAAGATTCATCTAGAACATCATACATCAATTCGCTTGTCCTGTTTAACAAGAAAAAAAAATATTTAAAATTATTTGCAGCAGTAAGAAGCATGTAGTCCTATTTTGCCAAATAGCTCAAACACTAATATTGAAATCTGTAACACAAATTATTCATATCCACAGATTCACTTTAACATGGAAGAGCTCTATAACATGTTTCTAAATGGCATCTAACAAGATGTTTGCGTGTTTCGAAAGAAACATTTACCATATCACAAGAACAAAAACACTGCCCTGGCTGCTTGTATAACAAATAAAATGCCAACAGGAAAAGAATCACAGACAATTAGGTCCTCACAAAATGACACCACTTTTTAAAATATCCTTACTCTGGATTTTTGTACAGTGGTTTGGTAACCTAGTAACAGAAGTCCCAGAAAAAATATATTTCAAGCATATTCCACAATAATCAATTGTTTAGCCTATCCAGAAGTAATCCAGAAGAAACCAATTTTGCAGTTGAAAAAGCATCTGCTCACTGTATTGGTTAATAACAAATGTATAAGAAGTTCCAACACTGAAATCATCTTACAAAAAAAACAAACCAGAAAGCTGTCTATGAGGTACAGGTCATGACTGTATTCTTTGTAGCTTCAAAATATTAATTACAGAGAAAGATCTGGTTACCTTGGATCATCTTTTCCTAACAGACCCAATATTCTTAAAAGCTGAATTTGTAACCATGGTGCTGGCACACTGTGATAGTTGAAGTCAATAGGGAGCTTTCCTCCCACTACCTGCTTTAGGATGGTTACAAAACTCCCAGTCAAGTCCTTGTATCCAGATGAGTTTTCCTACATTATAAAAAAGAAATAAAATTTAAATATTTTGCTACAGCACTTCCAAAAGTGAAAATAATCCACATCTTGAGTAAGATCAAAATACCTACACTGACGGTTTCATTTCTTTAAATCAAACTTCTACCCTCATCCCCCAAAAACCTGTAAGCTCTTTACTTTAAACCTACACTATTTTCTCACACATTTGCAGAGGTACTGAAAGTAACTTGAAGGCCACAGTAACAAAAAAAAAAAATAATTTTACAAGCAAATTTCAGCAAACCCTTTGACACACCATAGAAGTTGGATACTCTAGCTAAGGATGCCAATGATGCTGAGCATTCAGATCATGCAAGACATGGATCTGTCAAGTTAAATGGAGTACCAGCACAAACAAACACAACACAGACATCCATGATCACATAAATTAACTTTACTAGCAATTACAAGTTTTTTCTGCAAAACTTCTATACAGTACACTGTGTATTTAAAATTAAAAATATATATATATATAAAAATAGCTCCTAAGTTCAGTTATGCTTCTAATTCTTTGCCTACCTTAATCATTTGAAGATAAATATGTAAAGAAGCAGCCATGACTCCAGCATCCCTGTCACATAAAGCTTTCCGGAACTTATCATGAATATGCTGAACTTGGTTAGGAGCAATGAGATAGAATTTATATAAAGCTTGAACAGCTTTTCTTCGGATAATTTCCCTGAAGAGAAATGAGATTTACACAAACCAAAATGAAGCTGCTTGTGTATTTTAAGTATTTGACTTAAAAAAAACAACTTGCACTTGTTATTTCTATAGCAATGTAAAATTACATGGCCGGCCATCAGAACACCATGATTTGGAGAGAGATGAAACCCATGTTTTACGTATTTGATAGCAAATGACTTTGCAAATACCATCTAAGTGAGGAAGTGACAAAGCAAACTTAAAAGCGTAGCAGGGCTTGATGTCAGATTGATAATTCAAACGAATAGTCACCAAATAAACAATGAAATTGGCCACTGCTAGTCTGTTGTGGTCACACGCGCAGCTCCAAAAAATACCTGTGTAGAAGTTACTGAGTCAGTTCATTCTGCAGTTCCCTAATCAACCCAACACTTACAATGTTATCCTCTCTGTACAGGATATTATAAATTAAGAATCAAACAATTCAAGGGTATTAATATATGCAGACACTCCTACCAACAAAGTTTCTATAAAGAGCTTTATAAAAAAAAGAGTATCATTGAAGTACTTCAAGGATCCCAATCTGTTTTTCCACTTACTCTTCAAACACTTCTTCACCTACATATTTGTTAAAAGGACTCCAGCAGATAAATTCAATTAATTTACCTATCAAAACTGGTTATATAATACCTATCCAATACTCAGTAAAGACTGCATATAAATGAGACAAGAATCCAAGAGAAAAACTAGGAGAGGAACAATTTCTGAAAGTAATGATTAGAAAGATCAACTCAGAGAAAAAACACCAGTTTACTAAAACTACCTACAAAATTAAGTCATTCAACCATACAGGGCCATTTGAAATTCTGTAAATGAATACGTACTTAGAATGCTGGAGTTTGTCTTCTATTAGGGGAAGGACAGCTGGAATCATCTCCCGTGGAAAGATCTGGCTGACAATGGTTAATGCCATGCACACCTCTACTAGATTAGTGCTCTGTAAGTCCTGTTACAATCATTGAAATAGGACAGTCATTTTTTATTTAGACTTTAAAATTATACACAGACATACCCCAAATATTTCACAAGCAGGCTGGATCTAGCCCACCTACAGAGCCAACCTACAGCAACCATCCTGCTGCCAGCCATCCTGTTGTCTGCTTGTGTTTGATAAGTGTCAGCTCTCCCTGAGCTAACCGGGTTCTCTTCTTCTCTTATACAGGAAGAAGAAACAAGCAGCTCTTCACACTTGTGTTATAGAACTACATTCACATTTTAAACGTATGCAAGATTAATACGTAGAGGTACAACCAGTGTTTGTTTACAAAAATTGTTTGGTGATTGCAAAACTATGCTGAGTCCCCAGTTGGATCAGTGGGATGAGTCACTTCTCACAGAATTCAACAGTATTCTCTCAAGTGTCTTTGACCTAACTCAAAGGAATAAAAAGAAAAAAGAGCAAGCTCGATAATATTGCCAGTTACGTGCTTGCACACTAAAGTAAGACATTACCTACTCCCAAAGAAGCAAATGCAAATTACACATAATGGTCTACAAAAAAAGAATAAAAGTTCAGTCTGTCCCAAATACAATTAAAAATAGAGATATGGCTCACTGTAACCTTAAACCAAAAAAGCATGGATGAATTCATGAAATACAAGACTAGAATTATTTTTCAAAACAAATGAAACATTTAAGATTTCCAGCTCACATCATAATTTGCTCTGGCCATTTGTCCCAGATAGGTCTTAGTCCTCGTTTTGGTTTAGTTCTTTGTGGACTCCCATTTTTCCACTTATTTTTATATCTTTACTAGTTTGAAGTCAGATTTTTAAAGATTATAAAACAGTTTTCAATTACAACAACAATATGAGCATCACTTTCAATCTATAATTCATGTGACTTTGGCCTACTCTAATATAAAAGCAATTATTACGCATAAAGAGTTACAATAACTCACAACTGCTCTATAAAAGAAGCAGTAATACAGACGATGACACCTATAAAATATTATTAGGTAACAGATTTTCAGTGTCACTCCAAAGCATATTTCCATTTTCTATCAGAAGAACTCAAAGAAGCCAAGAGATACTTGCTGTCAGCTAAAAGCAAAAGTTTACACTGAAATATACATGCATGGCTCCTCCTGAATTTGAGGATGTATAGAACTGGTACATTTTATAAAGGAAATTTTATGGTATATGTCCTCTGAAAAAAATTTAAAATATGGCTTCAATATCAAAATGCCAAGATTAAATTAAAAAGCCAGGGAAAGCTATTTCAAATATTCATTGCTAACCAAAGAAACAGCAATTTTAAGACAGCAAGATAGAACTGAGTACATAGCTTAGATGTTGTCTGACATAAAACAGGAATAATTGGTCCAAGTTTAGTTTACCTCCAGACCTCCAAAAACACTGTACCTTCACAACTGTGTTCACAAGTAGAAGTAGCAGTTCATGATTTTCATGTAGAAATAAAGAAACTGCCAAATAACCTACAAAAGAAAGCAGCCTTCATTACTACAATTGCAGTTGCAA
Source organism: Himantopus leucocephalus (assembly GCA_003993805.1). NCBI lineage: Eukaryota > Metazoa > Chordata > Aves > Charadriiformes > Recurvirostridae > Himantopus > Himantopus leucocephalus. The sequence goes on along the minus strand of RSEF01000010.1, from coordinate 9,909,097 downwards.
TAAGCAACTTCAAGTCAGAAAACTTAAGACTGTCTGTAATACAAGAAGAGTTAACTCAAACAATTACAAAAACCCAAGAAAAAAAACAACACACTGTTGGGGTTGATGACAGTTGCTCGCGTTTTAAATATCAAGACTTTCTTTTATTTCCAGGGAAACCAGTTATATTTAACTTGCAGTAAAGCTCAACAAGTAACAGCTAAGAATTCATAAGCTGTAAGAAATTAGACATTCCATTACTGTTACAGCTAAAGAGCAGCCAAGAGCACCATGAGAAATCACTTCTGGGAAAACTAGTATCTTCTCTACATGGATAAAAGTATATAATCTCTAGACTACACAACACAAATGCACTTCCTATCTGGGATACATGCTTCTCTTTTTTCAAAAAATAAAGTTCCATGTCAAATAAAATTTATATTCAACTTGGAATACAGAAGAGTAAATTCACCATCCTATGCCAAAAACTCCCTTGTTATTTCTTAACAAGGAGGAAACAATTCCAGAACCCCAGAAAAGAAACCTGCCAGAAACCTTTTTCTTCAAGACCCCTCTTCCTTTTAAACTAAGGGACTTAGAGTGGGGGGATGGGGAGGGTGTGCCACAACTCATGACAATATTGGCATTAAAGAGATGGATCTTAAAAAAAGGTTTTGGTTCATTCAGGGCTTAGGGATCAAAAAATGAACTTAGATACAAATAACTATTGTCTGGGCAATCAGATTGATCTATCTGCTGATGGAACTATGGACTTGATCAGCTTATCACACCTGCAAAAATGTAGTTCGCTCTCATTCATCGAGGCTCACATTGAGTAAGAGAGTAACCCATCCTGACTGGATCAACTAACACTACTTCTTTAATACAGACTTTGGTATACCGCACCAAAAACAGACAAGGTCATCCTTGTATATCACGTATGACTGCAGAATGACAACAACCTAAAAAAAACCCAAACAAAACCCCCGTACCCACTCTTGATTACATCCTTTTACCAGATCAAAACTTAAGGGCACTTTCTGTCCAGAGAACTTTAAGCGACCCATATTTAAAAAAAAATTTTAAAAGTGCTGCTTTACCAAAGCCTTCTCAAAAAGAGCCCTAGTATGGAAAGGTCTCAAACCGATTAATAACAAGACACATTGCTTCTTGACACTTAGAGAAGTCACAAAGTTTTCTTTAAAACAGCTTACCACCTGCCCTCCCATGTTAGGTGAAGACAGAATTTCTTAATCCCTACCAGAGCATCTGTGTACTGGCTTTCATTACTCAGCAAGAAAGCAACTTTAAATCATCACTTGTAACACATTCTCTCAGAAACTCCAATACTTGAGTGGATGATCCAGATGAAATTCAAACAAAGGATATCAAACAAGCATATCCCGTAAGACACTGCCTTCCTGCTGTGTATGTGGACACAGTATTGCTTGGAGTTAAACCATTTTGTCTGCAAACAAGAAGAAATGTCTTCACTAGGCAGCTGAATTAGCAACTGCAGGGAAATTCTCCAGATGAGACAGGCTGACAGCAACTTCAAACTAAATCTACCAGAAACAAGTTAATATACACACTGGCAGGCAAGAAAAATCACAATGGCGTGACACTTCAAAGAAATCTGAATGAGCCCCTCAGATTTCCTCAGGAACTTCTCCATCTATGCTATAAGGATCTCCCCATTTACCTTATTTCCTACCACTGTTTCTAAACTAAAAAAAAAAATAAAAAAATCCTACAAGCACCAAAACAGAAAATATTTTAGGGCCACTTTGCTAACAATAATAAGCCCTTTATAAAAAAATCTAAACAACTACCTCTAAGTTAAATACTGGGAAACAAATACTATGCTTGCAGAAATTGTCTGACATAAGTATCTGTCTACTCTTGTACTACAGTACTTGAAAAAGAAACCAAATCCTGACAGAAACTAATTTTCAGCTTGATGTGTTTTTTAACAAAATTTTTCATAAATTACTTGTTTATTGGTGCCGCAATTCAAAACAATGAAAGAACTGAAGATTTAAAATAAATTAATTTCCACTGGCTTCTGTTCTACAAAGATACAGAGCAGCTCACGAACTAGAGAATGTTATTTTCAAAGAGTGAGAGACTATGAAACAAGGCCAAGAAAATAGAAGAACATTTTAAGTTGTATTTTTACATGAATTATAAATCCTAGGAAACTTTAAAAACAGAGTTTGAGAATGTTATTACGGCTACAGCTCCATGCACATACCAACTCTTTTCTCCAAAAGATTTCCTTGCTGCGCAAGCTTGATTGCATGGATATATCCAAAAGACGACTCGTACCCCAGCATTTCACAATAGATGAGTCTCACCATACATTCTTTCATCAGTCTCTGAAATACCAAAAATTTATTATTGAGAACTTTAAGTCAACCATGTTTTATGCTCTTCTTTGCTGCCCTAATGAAGCAGAGGACTTTATCTGATAGAAACATACATACATTCACACGTTTTCTAAAATCAGGGTACTCGTAATTTTTCCTTTGCTATGAACTTCTGTGACTCAATATTAATTTCTGACCATAAGAGCAGAACTCCCCATCCCCTAAAGATGTTATCAACAGTATGTGACCAATAGTACATTAATTATGACTAACATGATATGAATAATCTGAAGCGTTAGGTGATCACACTGCTAATGCAAATTATTTTTTGCCAATCACTACACTGACCTACGATGGGTTTTCCCAATNTTAATTATGACTAACATGATATGAATAATCTGAAGCGTTAGGTGTGCTAATGCAAATTATTTTTTGCCAATCACTACACTGACCTACAATGGGTTTTCCCAACGTGTGAGGTAAAACTTTATTTTTCCCTTCAAAAATTCTCACTTGTGGGACTGAGATATGCATTAACTAACTCGGACCAAAATATATCAACTCCTGCGACTCAGACATGAGCAACAGCGCACACAACAAAGCACAGCTTCTTATACAACACAAATTAATTGTAAGAAAAACATCAGCCTGCAAAGAATGTTATTTGATGAAAGCAGTTCATCACCTAACTTTTTGTTGTTTCAGAAACTGCAGAATGACAGACTCGGAGCACCATATCGCTACAGTTTATTCACACCAAACAGAATCGCAGTGTCCTCACTATTTGAGCCGTGCTGCAAAACTACAGACGTTGGTACCTTTTAATACCGATGATTAAATAACTATAATGCAGATAACCTGTACACTCCACCTGGCAAAAAGAGTGAGAACACTGTTTTTCTTCACCTTTGGCCTGCTGTTCCCACAGCCTGGAACCACTAACAGAACTTACAAGTGTTGTGGTGGGGGCAGAAACTGTTGCTTTCAAACTGGTTAGTTCCTGCTGGATTAGTTTTTCTTCTTCCTAGAACAGATTAAACTTCTTATTTTCACCTCGCATAAATTTTGCAGACAAAAATATGAAACAGAAGACAAAGAAGACATGTTAATTTAACAGTATTCCACGGCCTTCTCAAAACCAGGGGATGCCTCATGTAACACAGGGGTGCTTGTTCCAAGCACAGAAGGCAATTTTTGCCTTCTTTAAGGTTCCCTTCCAACCTAAACCATTCTATGAACACGCACTGCGAGGAGGTCCACGGCCGGGTCCCCCCGGAGCTCCAGGGGAGGCGGCCCCGGGCTGAGGGGAGCAGCCGGCGCCCCGCCGCCGCGCCCGGGGCCCACACCACAGCGCCACAGCGCCCCGCGGCACCGCGCCGGCACCTCAGGGAGGCCGGCGGCGGGAAGCGAGAGGAGTAAGGCCCGGCGCCCGCCCGCTGCGAGGCGGCGGGAGGAGCAGACGGCCCAGCCCGGCCCAGAGCGCAGCCCGTACATGCTTGGAGGTGAGCGCCGTGATGTTCCGGATGAGGCTCCCGAGCCGGGAAGTGACCGAAACCCTGCCAGGGCCGCCACCGGCGCCCCCCGGCCCGGCGCCCGGCTCCTGCTGCCCCAGCAGCCCGGGCAGCACGCTCAGCGTCCGCTCCACCACGTCGCTCATGGCGGCTCCCGCCGCGGCCCCTTCCCCGTTGCCGCCGCCGCCCGGAAGGGAAGGGCCGGGCCGCGCCGCGCACTTCCGGCACCGCCCCCGCCCCGCCTGCTCCTGAGGAGGCGGGCGCGGGGGGACACCGTAATGGCGGCGCGCCCTGAGGGGCGGGGGGGGGCAGCCCCGGGGTGGCCGTGGCTGTGCGGGAGGCGTTCCCTCAGTGCCCGGCCTCGCCTGCCCGCCGCTGCCCTCCTTCCTCAGCGTGCGGCGGGCCCTGCCGTGGCTGAGCCGGAAGGTGGAGCTGAAAGACAGCGCTTAGAGCCGGTCAGCGCGGCGGGGGGTGACGGCAGGGCGGGCCCGGGGCAGGGCCGGCTCGGCCTCCAGCGGCTGCCGCCCGCGGTCTGGCGGTCACAGACGCCGTCGAGATACGAGCAGATCGCCCCCCCCCGTGAGGGGGCAGTGCCCGGGCGACGGGTGCAGCAGCGGCAGAACCGCCAGCCCGTGCTTTTTTTTTTTTTTGTCAGCATCACAAAAAAGAAAAAAAGACATTTAAAGGTTGGTTTCAAAAGAGAGCACTGGGATAATTTGTAGGTGCTTGTGGGAAATATTCTTCTCTAAGGGTGAGTGGGAACATCCAGAGCGTGGCCTTGGCTGAGAGGCTCCCAGCAGGGCTGTTCTGAGGTGATTCCCGCTCCCCTGGCAGCAGGGATCTGGTGGCTTGGGAAGGTTTTCACCACGTAGCTCTTGGGAACCAGCCCTGCCTTCATTGCGCTTGCAAATCATGGAATGGTTTGGGCTGGAAGGGACCTCAAAGATCATGTAGTTCCAGCCCCCCTGCCATGGGCAGGGACACCTCCCACCAGACCAGGCTGCTCAAAGCCCCATCCAGCCTGGACTTGAACACCTCCAGGGATGGGGCATCCACAGCTTCTCTGGGCAACCTGTGCCAGTGCCTCACCACCCTTAGAGTAAAGAACTTCTTCCTAATATCTAAATCTCCCCTCTTTCAGTTTAAAACCGTTGCCTCTCATCCTGTCACTGCATTCCCTGATAAAGAGTCCGTCCCCATCTGTCCTGTAGGCCCCCTTTAGATACTGGAAGGCTGCTATACCTGTGAAAAGTAAGGTGTGAATTTATAAGGGTAAAGATTACACGTTTTTTCTGACTCTTTAGATCCCATTTTTGCCATTTTGTAATACTATGCCTTTCAAAAATTAAGCTTAGTTGTATGTCACCATAGCTGAACAGCAGTAGTTGCGGATGCTAAATGAACAGAAGCCTTGTTAGTTTTGGACGTTTGGTACCCAGAGAAGTGATTTCAATTAACAGAAAAATCTCCTCCTTTGTTCATCAGGCACAGGCCGTATCCCAGCTCTGCTCTGAAACACTGTGACATGCCTTCTGCTCCATACATGGCTGCCGCAGAGCTCTATTGCTGGGGTAGAACTGGGCGTTCACGGGCAAAGCAATGAAATGAACATGTGAAAGAAGGGTGACAGATGACTTCCATAGATACCTCATACTACAAGGGAAAAAGTGCATCTAGCCTAGTCATGTTACCTGATCTGTTAGGATATGCCTTTCCAAATTTGTGTAATGAAATTTTCAGCCCATTGCAACAAGATATATTCAGATAGTCTTTACTGTATTTTTTTAACAAAATTGTTTTTCTCTCACTGTTTTTCCTGTGAAAAAGGAAGAAGCATAGTGCCACTTAAATATGTGAGTCAATCCTCTCACAAAAAGACAGCAGACTAAAATAATACTGTATCTATGTAGTTCTGAATGCTTAATTCCATTTTAGAAACCCACGTGTGCCTTTTTCAGTTACACGTATTTTTCTGAAACAAAATTACTTGACATTTTCTGGTTTGTATTTCAGTTCAAAGGTGATTTCTTTTTTTTCTAGAAAGGGTGGGGAAGAAACTGAAGTAATCCCTTCTGAGCTATCTGTTTCCAAGGAAAAAGTATCCCTCCATCTCCAACATATGTCTGGTCAGAAAATCATGCTGAAGTTCAAAGCTATAAATTGATTTATTATCAGAAAAAAAGCCAAATAGGAACAAACTGAGGTCAGTATTTTTAAAAGTATTAAAAGTTGGCATTTTCTTCAAGCTAAGGTGAAATATTGGGACTGGTATTTTTTAAAGTTCATTTTATGAAATGAATTGGTTAAAAAAATCCCAGTTAAGGATTGCTCATGTAAAGACATCATATTATGTTTGCAGAAGGTAGAAAACCTTGTAAGCTTTGCAGACCAAAAACGTAAGTTCAAAAAGCATAGGGAAAGCTGCTGGTAGAGCTGATGGAACTTGAATAAATTCTCAAATCTCAATAGCTTTGGCTTTTTTCTTTTATTTTTATTGATTCTAGGGCCTTAAGTCCTTCTCTTTGACTTAGGTGGTGTACAGATAAATGCTGTATGTAAAATGACTTATAGACTACAAACCCTCAGGCTTGTGCGTGATTAATTTCTCATACAGTTGATGATTGCATTGAAATAGAGAGGACTATGCATAGTGCACACATATGTGCAAAATACGTGACATGGTCAGATGATTATAGATACATCTAATGCCTTGCATAAAGATCACCAATAACTTTTGCAACATTTTTTTCCTTTTAAGCACTAGAATATCAAGTATATAATTTAGCATTATATGAGATAAAGTAGAAAAAACAAATCCACAAAAGTAAGCAATGTCTACCAAGTAGGCATAAACTTGGCAAGGTGGGTTGTTGGGTTGTTTGGGTTTTTTCTGCTTTCATCTGCCTTCTGTTTTCATCGGCTAGATGAAAAACCTTGAAGTGTGGTTATAAAACAACTGTAAAAATAGCACTGAAAGGCTGCATTTCAGTTATTTCCCTAGGCTGCGTATCAACTGCACTCACCACAATAAAAAACATTCTAATTGCCATTCCTGTAAATTCTCCTTGGCATCTGATAGGCAAGTGATATTCTTTCTGGCTCATGAATCATCACTGGAAATAAATAGCTCTAGAATAGAAAATGGGTTAGAATAGAAAATGATTGTGGATGAGCCAAAATAGAATCCAAAATAGAAGAGCTTATGCTCTTCACCGTATTGTCTCTGCGCGGGGAAGAGGAGTGTGTAGTAGTAGATGATGTAAATGATGCCAAATGAAAACGGAGATGTAGTGAGAAACAAAGGCAACACTTTTACCCAGTCATTTTCCTATGATGATTAAATATATTTTGTCGTAATTAGCAGAGATTATGTATTATCTGTCACATGTCATACGAGCTTACCAGTGCACACGCAAGGAGTACTGGGCCAAATGTGCAAAACCAGAGCACAGCATTGCAGGTGTGCTCTGTGCTTGCCAGTTACAGCAAGTGCCTGCGAGCGCATTGCCTCTACGTGAAGGCTTCATGAATGGTTTGTGTCTGAAGTTTTAGGCTGGCTTTCCTGGCGTATTTTTGTCGCTTGCAATTTCAAGAACTAGAGTGGCTACTGCAGTCATACCTTCGTTTGATGATGGCAGGTTTTGAGTTCTTTTCTCTCCCCACTCTCAGTCCCAGCCCCTACAGAGTCCTTGTGTATCATTTCTTGTTAGACAGGATTGGCAAAGCAGGAGGCAATTTAGCACTAACGAAATAACAAACTGTATGGAACTGGGAAATTGTCTAGAGAAGATTTCACATAAATAGAAACACCATATAAACAGAAGCATATTGTGTAAAATAAACACATTTGAACACAATTAGACATACCGTTATACGCAAAAAGCCATATGTAGACATACCACATAAATAGGTGTATTTTTAATGAGCAACTTCTTTGCACTATCATCACCAGTTAGAGTTTCTTTTCTGATCTCACTGCTTTACCACTATCTTGATTTCAGCATGTTTGAAATACATTTACTGCTTTTGTATTGTATGGTGACTTTTGTCTGAATGACTAAATGTGTAGAGTCCTATAAATGGATGCACTTTTACAATGCATTGCAGGAAATGTTCAGGTGGTATGGAAGTAAATATCAGAAAGGGTAAATGGAGAGAAAATACATGTTTTGAACACTGAGAACATTAGATAGGCAATGAACTGTTGAATTAATACAAAACTGGGATAGAATATCAAGCCACATTGAAGTAGGAATTGATCTTTCCATTTTTCTATATCAGTAATATTCTGTAGTTTTGAGGTTCCTGTTGTGGGGTGTATATATATGCTAAAGATGGCAGGGGAAGAGGTTACTCTGCACTTAGTTGTGGAAGCTGCTTCTCTGCTGTGCTTCTAAAGAGAGGGAAGGGTCTGTTTAGTCTATTGATTTTTGTTGTGGGTTACCAGGCAATGTTTAAATAAGGCTATTTTGTTCTTACATATAACTATGCTCAAAATGTTTTTATCCAAAATATCCTGTAATTCCTAACTCTGGTACAACTCCAAGAATAGGAGCCCAACTATAGGTAGGGATTCCAGGGTTACCATTGTATTTCTGAAAGTTATTTTCATTGCTCTGGATCTGTGGATTACAGGCAGATTGATTTACACCAGTGAGTCTGATGTAAACTAGAGCATCAGATTTTATCTAATTTTCATCTAAATTATATGGAAAGGCTTGAGTATTAAATACACTCGTTGCTAACAGAGAAAAAAAAAGAAATTGCTTTTTTGTATAGTGCTTGTGGTCCAATTAATTATCATTCTTCTACTTTTTTTCTGTTCTTCCCAGCTTACACTATAATAATATTATACATTGGTAAGACATTTGAACAGTTCCACTGTGTTCCTGGTTTTCAGTTGTAAAAACACTGAAATCCTCTTCATCTCTTCAAATAGAGTTTTTAACCATTTTTTTTTTTTAGCAGTTAGCAAGTATTGATATTTCTAATGTTAAAGGTTTTCAGCTGATCCCTGCATGTATGCATTTATGACTACAAAATGATCAGGTCCTTTTTGAAGAAAAGCCACTGTGATTTGTCTCCCATTTTGGAAGCAGATCCTATAGTTCTGAAAAGAGCTACCGCTGCGATCCTTTGTTCTGCCATAAAACGGTGAAAATGTCTTCCTCCGATCCCTAGGGATTTGTTGCTGTTCTGTGTCTGCAAGGGCTACATTTTAATTTATGAAAAAGCTCAGAGTTAGCTTACATGCTCATTGTCATTTGTGCTGCTGCTTTGTTTTTAAAAAAAAATCTAAATTTTAAAGAGCAAGATGTGCTATAATTAAACTTTTGATGTCCTCTCTTTGTAGTAAAAAGAATCACCGATGACTGTGCCTTCACTGTGTAATTCCGCCCCGTGGAAAGGGCTTACATAGATGTAAATGATTCATAGGCCTCCCCTACAGGGCCGGATTTCACTTTTATAGCTCAAAAAGCGTGTTGGGCCCAGCCTTGCTGAGCTGACCCAAACCCAGGCCTTCCCCCCGGAGGTGCTGCCGGGGGGCCGAGCCGGTGGGGTTCTCCGGCAGCCTGTTCCCAGAGCTCGCCTGCGGCGGCAGCGCGGCCTCCACCCCGCCAGCGGGCGAGAGGGAAGGGGCTGCGGCTGCCGGGGCCGCGGGAGCGGAGCGGGGCGCGCATGCTCCGCCGGCCGCGGCCCTCCCCCGTCTCCTCCCCCCTCCCACCCCCCCACCCCCCCTCCGCCCGGGGCCGGCGGCGGGGACGGGGACGGTCTCCACCATTTCTGCGGGCGCGGGGACGAGGGGCCGAGCGGTTTTCCCGAGCGCCGCGACCGGCTCCGCTCTGCGGCTTCAGCACCGCGCCGCTGGACAGCGCCCGCCGGGCGGCGGCTGCGCGGCTCGCGGGGCCGCGGGCGCGGAAGGGCGCGCAGGGCAGGTGCCCCCGCGGGCAGGAACGCTCGTCCCTGAGCCGGGCTCGCCCTCCGAGGGGCCGGGCAGCGGCAGGATGTTTCTCAAGCTGGCGGTAGTGGTGCAGGTGCTGTCGCTGCTGGCAAGCCGGGGGCATGGCTTCCCGAAACCAGCCGGCAAAGGTAAGCGCCTTCGTTAACACGTTTTCTCCATTTTCTCCGAGATGGGGAAAGTTTTTCAGGGTATAGATAGAGGAAAGTAAAAACTTTTCTTCCGCTTGGCTGCAAGCAATTAGATCCGAAAGAAACAATATTCCTGGCGCAAGACACTGGCTCACTGAAGTTGCAATCTAATATTAAAGAGGATAGGTGCTGGTTGAGGGAAAAGCTCTGAATTTTTTCAGTCTTTTCCAAGCAACGTTTTCATCCATTCTGCAGCAGTTTCTGCCCAAGTCTCTGTCTCTCACTTGCTGTCTGCCCTGGTATTCTGGATGTAAGAGATTTTTAATCTCTTGGTTGTGCCAATCCGATTATTGCTATTTTAGTCAATCTCCTACAGCATTTTTTTTCCCCAATTTGTTTATGAGTTGTCTCATCAGAAAGGGGTTACTGAGTCTATATCTGTATTTCTGTTACATCTTTTACAGAACCTCTCCCTCTGCCCCAAACAATCATGCTTTGTTTAAATGTTTGTCTTTTTCATTGTATTCTCATTCTTCTAGAAACACTGCATTTTTTTTTACAAGTACTAGCAGTTGGCAACGTATTTAAGACACCACATTTTATGGGAAAAAGCTATAAATTAAGAAAAAAATGTACTGTTTCTTTGTAGTTGCACGCATCATATAACTGAGTATATATGTGTGGTTTTTTATTCTAGATAAAGCTATACACAACAGACAATTAAGTGTAGAAAGACCTTTGGAGGAACAGGTAAGTGAAATAAAAAATAGTTACAATGCTTTTTAGTTTTGGTATTTTCGTAGTATTTTGAGCCTTCAGGTACCAGATCCATTAATATCCTAATGACTCAACAAATGAGTTAAAAACAGCTTTGTCAGTTAAGGAAATATTGATGACGTTGGGTACAAAATAGAGTTTCAATAATTTTTTGGAACAGAGTTTTACTGTCCAGCATTCCGAAAGCATGTTGTTAGCTCCAACAGCTCACAGGTGTGTAACCCCTTTGGAACATGCTATGGGAATATAGCGGGAGTTTGGACTGAAGACGGAAAACGTAACTGGCATTTATCTTAGAAAGGAAAGTCTATTGCAGCTTCTAGTAATGCATGATTCTGATCAGAGGATGCAGTGGTACTGACAAAAAGTGCCAAGTGCTTAATCATGTTCTACTTAGTAATGCAAACTTCTTACTAAGAGTGAAGATCAGACATTAAGGCTTCTGCTGATGTTGATAAATTAAGAGATTCCACACCTTAGTGTATTTATTCCTTCTACCTGTTTGTTGTTTTGTTTGTTTGTTTGTTTTATTTCTGTATATCAGATTGCTGAAGCTGAGGCAGACAAGAATAGGAAAATAGTTCCCACAGGTAAAACATCTTTCCTGGTTTTATCGTGATATTCATAATGGTATTCAAAGAGGTTTAAGATTTTATGTCATTTGTGCATTGATATATTTTCCAGAAAATAAGCCAGAGTTCAGGAATTACTCCTTTGTTGATGACCTGAACCTGCTAAAATCAGTAGCAGAAAGAGAGAGAAATGAAAAGGAGAGGGAGTCAATTAGAAGCTCTTTGTATGAACGGCAACTGGCCATTGATGATGCAGACTCCACCAAGAACCGCAGGCTTGTGGATGACTATGACTCCACTAAAAGTGGACTGGATTATAAATTTCAAGGTATTCTATAATCATCTTTCAGTGAATTTTAGGTTAGACTTCTCTTGCAAACTGATTGCAATCATGAATGTTGTACTCACCACTAAGCATGAGCTCTATTTGTTACTGGAGTGCAGTTTCAATTATTTCCAGTTGTAGAAGCTTGTCATTACAATTATGTTTTGAAACACAATACAAAAGAATTGCTGTTGATTTTCACAGTCTTCTTCCATGGAGGAAAATCCAACAGTGTAATTTACATTATGGTTTTTGGCAATTCAGAGTTGATGGAAGGAAAATGGGACATATTTTTAAAGGAAAATATATTTATTCTGGTTTGAAAGGAAGAAGCACTTTTATATAGAGTTAAATCACATATATTTGTTCCAAATGTTATGTGCAATGTTAGATAATTCTCCTCATCACAAAGCTAAATAAGTTATCGAAGGCCAAAGAATACTTGCCTTTACTGCAGGAGTAGTTAATTGACTTGTAGTTTAAGTGAGTCCTCTGAGAGTTGTTAGCAGCATTTAGCTCAGGATATTTTTAATTATATCAAAGTATGCTGATCACAGACCAAAGCTTACTCATCGTATTCACTTTCTGACTGGACACGATCATATTATTTGCCATAAGTAATGATTACATAGTTAAAACTTCATTTGTTGAAATCCAAACAAGAAGATAGTATGCTGCTTGTCATGATCTGTTTTGATCTATGTGGCCATGTGATAAAAGTAGATACCAGGAGGATGCATATAAGCGGATATGTGAGCAATGTTCTCTCATTCTTACAAGTTTTTCTTTAAACAGGAGAGTATGCTCCTTACATTTATCTCTGCTCTTTCAAAAGAGCCAGTCAGAAAGCCATTTTTCAGATGTGGAAAATGGACACAAAGAAGTTTTCATTGAGACTGATGTAATGGATTTCAAAGTGCATCTCAAACTATATTCCTAATGTGTCTAAAAGGTGCAGCTTTGTTCTGAAGAGAAAAAGATATGGGCAGATATTTTTTACAAGATGTCTAATCCAAATGAGTTAGGACAGTCAGCACACAGTTAAACTGTAATCCTTTTAGACGATCCAGATGGCCTCCATCAATTAGACGGCACTCCTTTGACTGCTGAAGACATTGTTCAAAAAATTGCTGCGAGAATTTATGAGGAGAATGATAGAGGAGTGTTTGACAAGATCGTTTCAAAACTTCTAAACCTGGGGCTAGTAAGTATCTTGTTAATACTTCATTTAGCTGTTTTGTGGGTTAGTTTAATGCTCTTTTAAAAACAATTTGGATGAACACTGTGTCCAGCTAATAATGATGACTTGAGTGAAAATGAGTGGGATTCAGGCTCTAGGCAAGCTTCTTGACTCATCTGGGCACATTGGTTTAGTTCTGCAATAACACTGTTGTTCCTGTGATGGCTTTGCAGCAAAATAGACCAAACTGCAGGATGTTTCTGGTGTCGAGAAAACATTCAGTGATTGTACTCCTGCCATATTTGCCCTCCTTTTTTCTTTAATTTCTCTTCTGATTTTCACTGAGTTCTTTCAAGCTGGACTCCATTGTATTAAGCCCAATATGGGTTTGTTTTCCTATTGGAGGCTATATGTGTGGGTGGGTGTATACATGCCTGATGTTTGTCTGTATGTGCGTATATATACATTTATATAAATGTAGACATGTATATGTTTATACATATACATGTCTATATCTATGTCTATATGTATACACACACACATCAGTGAAGGTATTACACCTAATTTGGCTGTGCTCCGCTTTGATGCAAATATATTTGAAGTAACCTATTTACAAAGCTCAGGTTTAATATTGATGTTTAATCTAGGAAACTCACAATATTCTGTAACTACTCTGCACAATTATTTTAACAGATCACAGAGAGTCAGGCCTATACCCTGGAAGATGAAGTGGCAGAGGTTTTACAACAGCTAATTGCAAATGAAGCAAAGGATCGCGAGAAGGAGTCTGAAGATTTTGATTACCTTCCAAGCAGAACAGACAGTGATACAAAAGAAAAGCAACAGGAAAGAATGGTAATTTCTTAGCTAATCATTTTGACTCACTTGCCAAATGGTACAAGTAGACCAATACACTGCTTTGCTTTAGGGAATAATTAGTTCAATCTGGCAGCTAAAGGTGTTCTTAAAGAAATTCCATCAGATAGAAAAACGATTCGTGAATTACTTTGAGATTTAAGCCAGGTCCCGTATTGAAATAACTTTGAAAAAATAGCATAGTCTTCACCTTGTAATTAGGAAAATGTTGACCTAAGATTATGATGCTATTTATTTCTCTGTTAACTCTATCACCAGAAGCAATGTGCTTATAGATATTTTTTTTTTGTCTTTTGTGGAGGCACCAAGCAAAGCTGATCAGGATAGTTTCGTTAATGCAGAAATTGATGATACAGTGGATAACACATGGTCATCATCTAATATCTTGGAAAGAAGAAATGAGCTGCCTTCTGAAGATAATTTCGAAGACCTCCAGTATTTTCCAAACTTTTATGCACTATTAAAAAGTCTTAACTCAGGTGAGCTCATCAAGTGTTTACGGGAACATCTAGGAAAAAAAATAGAAAATTAAGATTCTCTCTGTTTTCTCCTGCTCCTTTCCTTTCCCTTCCCTACAGCTTCCCCGGTTGCAAGAGACCATGTGTTTTAGAAATGTTCTGTAAGATGTGTAGCAGAAACTAATTTGATTAGTCAGGCAAAACATAAGAAGGAACAGCATTCAGAACTGCAAACTGTGTGACCTAGATAGCCCTTCCCATCTTGTGCTGTATGATTCAGGAGTCCTGAATTCTTTTCATTCCCGTAAGGGCATGATGAAAAACTGGCAAATTGTTTTCTCCAGAGATCTTTGCAGGAACATCCATGTCTTCTAAGCCGACAGAGATACGAGTAAGCCACAGTAGAATCCTCACAGTGATGATGGTACCAGTAAATGAGTCTGAGCCTCCCAGCCTTTTCACAAACCACAGGTTTGCTGTTTATTGCAATGAAAGCTCTGCACGTCTCTTCCTATTCCGGTGCTAGACATCATTGCCTTCCAGTTATTGCAGGCAAGATTGTGGCACCTCTCCACAGCCCCTTTGTCAGCACACTCTACCACACACCCACTCTCACTCTTTGCAGCCAGCCAGCACAGTCATCAACAGTTTATTCTGTAGATTCCTGCAGGAGCTTCAGACTGTCCCCATAAATACCTAAGTGGAGAGCTAGAATGAAAAACCTCAAGGCATATTTTGCTTCAGTCCAATCTACAAACCTCATGTTCTTCTTCCTGTTCTTTTCATTTTCCCATGGTCGTTTTGCATGCTAGTTCTTTTCCTTTTTCTACTCACAAAGCAGAAGGGCATGTTGGGTTTAACAGGTTATCAAGCAAATAGAACCAGGTCCCACTGGCTGCTCATCTCTGCCTTGTCCCCTGCTTTGTGCTGTTCACCTGCTGGCTTGTATCAAGCTGGAGGAGAGGGGATTCAATTACATCCTACAGATGTGTGTTAAATTGCAGGCAGCAATAAAAAACCTGTTCAGCAGCTCCCCAAAGGGGCTGGCCCTCTGCCAAGGCTGGGAGTATGTTTCTGACTGTCACTGTCTGACAGTGCCCCTGGCTCTGTTGGGTCCTTCAGTGACAACCTGGGGTGCGGGAAGAGCTTGAGTAATGGCGTGATGGGGGAGTTTCATGCTGCTAACGCAGAAATAGCAGTAATATTGTTCAGCAGATAACCACAGTGGAAAAAGAAAGCTAAGAAGCAATGATCGTGAAGATAGAGATATGTATGGGCAAGAAAGATGGATTTTTATAATGAAAAATCATTGTTCGTATTCTATGCTGGAATCACAATCCTCCCAACCATGTAAGATTATGTTTTCCCAGTACCTGAGACATGGATCTTGTCAGGTCTCTTGTGCACAGTAACAATCTCATTTGGGACACTTGATATTTTTTTCATTGAACCCATGGATCTTGTAGAAGAAAGGGTCTCTGAACTATCTTCATCATACCAAGCCGGATTGGTCTACTAAGTCATTCACAGACAAATAAAAGAAAAAGACAGAGACTGTGTGAAACTCTGCCTGTATCTGCCCTCTGACCAGCAATTGGAACTCTGTCAAGTCACTTCATCTCAGTGTGTTTAGTGTTCTTATTTGTAAAATGGAATTAATACCATTTTCCTTCTATAACATAGACCTTTAAGACAAAAAGCTGTAAAGAAGAACCAAACCCTGAAGTTTTAAAGGACATTGAGGTGTACTTTGCAGGAGCAGTTTAAAGGGAAACATATAGGAGTTCTCTTTGCTACTCCAGCACAGTGTTTTCTTTTTAGTGACTAGGTCATTTTTTATGCATGAAGTTTATGCAGAGTTTGCAAAACTGAGTTTTTCCAAGTTGCTTGAAGTCATTGACTGGTTTTGCTTTATCTCCTCACACAGAGACGGAAGCAAAAGAGAAGGAGACTTTGATAACTATCATGAAAACCCTGATCGATTTTGTGAAGATGATGGTTAAATATGGAACAATCACACCAGAAGAAGGAGTTTCCTATCTGGGTGAGAGTACATATTTGATGCAACAGTGTTATTAACGCTATGTTCTTACTCTACCAACAGTGATAATTACATTGTCGTCTTCCTTGCTCTTATGAGTCCTGTTTCAGACTTGTTCATTCAAAATGTTAAAGCTTTACTTCTAAATGTTTGATCATTCATATGCTTTAATATTTCCATCTAATGAAGGAAAGGTTATTTATCGGATACATATTTAGAGGATTATTCCACTTTCACACCTGTGAAGCACACTTGATTTCAATGGCTTTATGTCAAGGGAAGATTAGCGTTTTGTTCAATTATATTGAGGTGGATCAGGTACCTGCATTTTCCAAAAAGAATCTAGCCCTTCAGCACATTTAATCTGTCATCTGTAAGGTGCTAGAGTAGATGGGACCTAATGCTACGGTCTTCTACCAAGTAAAAGTCCTTCCATTTATGGAAAGTGTTACATTTTGGCACAGGAGTAATTTTTGAAGCACTCTTTCCTGGACCCCTTTTAGAGTCTGTAGTTATGCAGATTTTGTAAAACAGTTGTAATTTCCTGAAGAGGGATTTTGGAACAGCCTGGTTTTGGGTTTTTGTTTTCTTCTGTTTTCTACACACCTCTTCTGGCATTTACAAACTCTTTTATGTTAACTGTTGATAGCCTTTCTAGTTAAACAAGCAGAGCTACAGAAGAAAGGCTTATCTGCATAAGCTTTACACAACCCCTTCATTTTTCTGAAGTATTCCTGGTCTGGGTTAGCCTGAAAAGTTTTTGTTTACATCAGAGCAATTTCTCAGCTTCATGAATCAGCCTGTGACAGAGAGAGGACTGGCAATGATCTTCCGTGACTTCTCCTAGCTTGTTTGACGTGGGCCGTAGCAGATACATGATTGGTTGGTGCAAGTGTAACTGTACAGATTGATTATCAATTACTTGGCTACAAAAAGTCCAGTGGATCATGATTCACATTCAGTGCATGATTGCATCTCCTCTCTAAGAATTCGTTATGTCTCTGACTGAGATTATCCCTTTATTTTCTGTGAGAAGTCCTTGAATTTTGGAATATTTGGACAATTTACGCTATAATTCAGCTCTTTATTTCTCTGGCTGCCTGTACACGTAAAGAAATGGTTGATTACAAGCGCAGTGGTTTCAGTGTCATTCTACAAATGAAGATAATATGGCTTGAGCAGATATTGCTCTTACTGATAGTGTTGTGCCAGAACTTAATAGGCTAAATTCATCCCTGACGCAAGACCACTCAGATAATGGAATTACACTAGGGATGCATTTTTCCTGCTAAAATTCAGGGCAGTTGTTCACATTGGCTTTACTTTGAGTAAATAAGTACTGTAACCCTGGAAACAAATTGCCATGATGACATAGCACAGAGGGCAGGGATTAGGTTAAGAATTTCAGAGGTCTGATTTAGTCTGGATTTAAAGTAAGACCATCAACTGATGTATCCAGACTCTGCCTTGCAAATGAGTGATTTATGCAGAGATGGATTTTGCACTCCATCAAAGCAACTTACCGTAGTGGAAAAAGCTTTCTCATAGGTCTCAAGTTGCTTCTGTGGTATTCTTTTTTTAGACTTGCTGTGGAGAAAAGACTTTAAAGCTGACCTTCATTTATTGAGCTAATATTCTCAAATATTCAAAAACAGCAGGCAGAGGAGAATCTTAGCTTCTTGCAGCATCAATAAGCATGGCGTCAGTTCTATTGCCACCCTTATTCAACTAAAAGTTACAACATAATATACCCAGTAATACTTGAATAGGTGCTGTGATTCTTGGTGCAGTTTGGGTTAGGGGATTGATGCCCAACTGTGTTTATTTATAGCAGGTAAAGGAATTAGTATGAATGGCTGTCAGAGAGAAGAAACAATTAAAAAAATTGGCAGCTTTTAGTTGTTCCCTCAGTCCAAAATCAGTGAGCGGATCCCATGCTAGTTGGTGGAAAATACCTACTGGGTCTGTGCAGATGGATTATATCTTTTCTCTGGTTTATTAGAGTAGGAAACTGCCTAAATTACTTTTCCCCACTCTGTGGTGGAAGCCATGCGTAAGCTATGTCCCTGAATTATACATTCAAAATAATAAATCATTTACTGAATCAAGTCACAAGCTTTTGTGCCTCTCACACGGATGCAGAGACAGTGAATTTGAGTGCGTATACCAGTAACAGCTGGTTTGGGATTTTGAAACCACAGCATTATGTCATCATCATTGTATCCTACTCTAGGGGAAGGTATCTTGCTGCTGCAGTGAATGATGTTAGTAGGTTTAGCTTTAAGTTACAAAGGATCTAGCAGCAGTGTGGTGCAAGAAAAACACACATGCACACACATACAAATACAAGGAAGAGGAAGCTCATGTTTTAATACATATATTCAATGTTATGTAATACATATTTAAAAGCTTTCCATACGCTAAATATAATCTGTAACACAGAGCCCAGAAAGCCAAAATGAATGTATACATATATATGAAAGAGGAGAAAAAGTACTGCCTACCTTCTACAGTATGTACTCTGGAAGCATTAAAGAGCGGTTGTAACAAACTGATACAAAATGTGCATTCAGCTGAAATGCATCTTATTTAGTAATTGCCCTGCTGGTGACAAAATGCCACTATCTCTGTCATTCTTTACTTTCTTAACTATGAATGCTGTATTTTGATGTACTGGGAGCAAATTCTTCTGTGGAGTCAAAGCCTCATGATATGTTTCTAGCCTGTTCCAAGGCTTTCAGAAATCTCTCTAGAAAGCCTGTCTGCCCTCTGAAGGTTGAAAGCTGCTTTAAAATAATTTTTGCAATTAAAAGAATGGACACACGTTGTTGGTACAGAAAGCATAAGGTAATCAATCATATGACCCAGGACCACAGTTACACAGGTGGCTTGTGAATTAGATCCGGCTGTGGTATCAACTTATCCACCATGGTTCGGTTGTCAGCATCCAGCAAATGCTGCCCAAACAGCTGACCTCTCCTTGCCCCAACCTGCTAGGGGCACAGGCTGTTGTCAGAAAACAGGCTGAGGATTGGGAGAGACTTAGGACAGTAATTGAAACAATGACTGCTGTTGGCAAGGGTGCAGTGAGAGAGTGGAATGAAAGAGTTGGAATCCCTCCATATAATGACCAGCAGAAAGCAGCAAAAACCTTTCAGAGAAGTTATGCCTGATTCAGCATAAAATGTTTCATTATTCATAGCATTCATACTGTTTCTGTTGCATAAATAGCTGATACTGAATTTTCCATGCAGAACTGAAGGGACTATGTCGTTCATGGTCCTGAGTGCTTCAAGGGAGAATGTGCTGTTCGAGCCAATTGTAAAATTCACTTTGATTTCAGCAGAGCAGAATAAGGAATGCATTGCATAGATACTTCTACTGTTTGAATATTAGTTTGTGAATAATATCTCACTTTCCTTCATTTTCCTTCTGTCTGTTGAGTAGTGTCATGGTGGAGATGCGTTCTGATAGCTTTTCTATCAGAGCCATCTATCACAGACCACATAAATATTAAGGAAAAGCTTCATCTACGCCACACAAAGAGGAGGAATCTGTTGTGTGCTGAGTGACTTTTCCTGCATATGCCAGGCAATCTAGCTAATTTTAAAGTGAAAGCATATCAGTCTACTATCATCCTGGTAAAAGCTCTACTTATAGTAATTATGTAAACTATAGTTTTATAATACATTTATTTTAATAATATTGTTGTCAGCTTAGAAGCAGGAACAAATGGTTTCTGCCAGTTTGTTCAGATACATTTGTAAATCATCTCCCACTAATAATACCAAAATAATGAGTGATTTTTAGAACCATTCTAGGAATCATTCGTAATTAGAATGTAGTAGACCATAAGAAGAATATAGCTTTCAGGGATGACAGACAAATTCTTAAGAGGCACCAGTGTGTATGTATGAATTCTTTTTACACAGTACATTGCTTATATTCTTGTGCTGTACATTGCTTACGAGAGTAGATCTGTAGCAAATTTATCCATTGACACTCCAACCAAATGAAAGTTGTGTTATCCAATTAGAAATGTAAATTAGTTATGTGCACATTATATTCTTGTGTGGAGTGCTCATCTATTGGCTAGTACATGTAGCACAAACTTTTGCCATCAGTACTTCTCTGTCTCACAGATACCCCGTGATACTGCATATAATGCATATTTTATCTAATCTTATGATTGAGATTGGTCATTTTGTTTTCAGTTTCTAAATCAGGGCTTCTCTATCTTCCACAACTGAACAACGGTGGAGAAAAGAACAAGGCAAAGGAGTAGGAAGAAAATTAAGTTTAAGCACTCTGTAGCTTTGCTCTTTCTGAGGGGCACTTTTCACCTCCTTGTAGGAGAGCATTTTGCTTACTGGAGCCGCAGTGTACAACACACAGCCCACGGCAGACTGATTGGGGAGCAAACCCCTCTTTAATTAGGAGGGAAAATAGAGAAATTGCTCCAGCTCATCAGTATGCAGTGTTTGAGTCACAGCTGCCTCCCTGCATAGACCAAACCAAAGCCACCTCTCACACCGCCTCCCTTTGGCTCTGACTCACTGTCAGAATCCACACTCTCCCCCGTGACTGAGTAGGAGATTGTGTTGGTTAGAAGCGGGCATGAACAGATGTCTCTGTTTACCTCTGCTGCCCCCTCATCATTTGTTCTCCATGGACAATTGGAAAGAAGACCAAACTGCAGGAGGTACTAGCAATAGGGAGATGGATGGTTCGTTGGTGAGCTATTGCCGAGGTACATGTACACTCATTAGTTTGGTCCTTTTCTAAAGTTACTGTTGGGATGCTGTTTTACTATAATACTCTTTTTTAGACAGCCTGAGGATGCATGAAAAAAAGTCCAGGGGAAATAGAAAAGGCAGAAAGTCCCCTATGTTGATTGTTAACATGGCCCTGCCTCTTCATGCTAAGGAATATGGAATAGCTGTTCTGCCTCGTATTCACGCTTGGTACCCTCCACAGCTCCACTTCTGATGAAGGCACAGCTCTGCAATTTCCCCAGCATAGGCCAGTGCATAGTAGACACAATCTGGCCTTTTCTTGGCAGAGGAGGACTCATTTGAATACTGTGACTAATCCCTGAAGTTCTCATCAGCACAGATGCTGCAGGCCAAAGGTCTGATCCTGATACTTTTTTAGTTAGGCAAGAACAGGCACAGAGCCAGAGAGTGTGAGGCAAAGAGCAGATCACAGCACAGACTGGCATCATCTTTCCCCTACTCACTGTCTCCAGAAGCAGATGCTCCCTGATGCAGACTGTGTGATTTCAGAGGGGTGAGGGAAGGTGGCAGAGTGCTAAACCAGTACCAGAGGCTGCAAGTGATATGTGGACAGTGTCATATGGACCTTTTGTTCTTTCCTGCATTTTGACCTGGGAGATGAAGGGCACTGACAGTGTTTCATACAGGGAACTGTTCATGCATAATACCTTCTTTTTCTTTTTTAATGCCCTTTTTTTCAAAGGGCTTTGTGTTGCTACTGTAGGTTTTCTTCATAAGCATTAAAATCTTTAATCGATTTTCCCTATCTGAATTTCCCTTTGGTGATTTTCCTTGCCCGGTATTACTTTATCATATGACTGATGCATACAGCTGCCAGTGGGAGTTATTTAATTTCAGGCAGCTCTCTTTTCTCTGCTATTTATTTTGTATCTGATGAACTAAGGTGACACAGATGCCAATATACTATACTGGTCTTAGGAGGATCAAGGACTCACATATCTAAAAAGCAGAAATCAGGGTGCCTGAGATGGGACCATGGGCTGAATACCGAGGAGCAGCAGTGATATTGTAAAGTATATGTGAATAGTTAAACCCAAGATGAATTTGCATGGAGGTAAGATAAAAGAATGTGGGGACAGAGGGTGTGCAAACAAAGGTCCCGGGTAAGAGTGGAATCTGGGAAATATGTTGATTGCAAACCCCACTGCAACTTTATAGCTTTTCTTTCTGTAGCCTCATCCCATGCCTCATCCATGTCTGTCCCATGCTACTTCTGCGTTTGCACAAACACATGAATGTTCTTTTGCCTCTGCTGCTTAGATCTTATCTCCTATTTTCCTCCATTAAGACTCTCACTGCATAGAAAAAAACCAGGTAGCTGTGGTGTGAAAAGTCTATGGCAGCTAACCTCACAGTTCTTAAAAAACAGGACCACTACACGCTACAGTAAAATGGGCATCACCAGCGGGTGACAATATGTGTGAGAGCATAGCATTTCCAGTATCCATAGGATCTAAATTTTCTCAGATAGCTTTTTGGGAGAGATCCAGTAGTTTTAGTATTACTAATTCTTTTTCCCACCACATTACATGACTGTCAAATAATGTGTACAAGAACCAAAATGAATATATTACAGTTCGTTCTTTGCTTATCGCTATCTACCCTTTAATTTTGCAGCTATTTCTTGCAAATATATTGCCTCTTCTTCCATTTCCCTTCACTGCCTTCTCTATGCTTTCCCAACTAGATACTTTGTAAGAAAACTCCATCTCCTTGTAGTGTCACTTTTGACAAGTATATTGCTTAGTTCCTGAAAATCTAGGTTTTGCATCCTACCAAGTCGTTTGTGTTTCTAAAGAAAGGAGGGCAATTTTTTCTCACTGTGTTTAATAGCTGCATAAAAACCCCTTTGCTTTCTGAATTCAGTATCTCTCTGTTGACAGCTGAGCACTGACACCATAAGTTATGATTTGAGATGATGATGTGGGTGCGGGGTATAGAGGGTGTCACTGAACTTTCAAAAACTAAGCTCCATCCCACTCCTGCAGTAGAGGTGGCTGTGTGCTGCTTCAGTCCCAATCTGTCATGTTTATAAAGTGCATGTTATCAAAATACTTAAAATGCATGCACAGGCCATGTTGCAGCCTCAGGATGGGAAAGAATTAGGAAAGGACTGCACCACACAGCGCTAGGAGACCTGGAGTAATGCAAAGGAGATGTCTGTAGAATATTGAAAGGATAAATCTGAGAAATAGTCTGTGAGGTAGGGAATTTAATAACGACAATAAAGGAGACTTGGTCAGAGCTTTGTTCATCTCAAAACACATCTATTTAATTGTGGTTTACTTTTTGAGTTGCTTTTAATCTGATTGCCAAGCGATACTGCTGCTGTTTTATTTCAAAACACTCTGACCATCTTGCCTGTAACCCCTTTACAAGTGATGCCACTACCTGGGGTTTGTCACCTGATGTGTCATTCCTCATGGCAGTATTAGGCTTCAGACACACCATCATGACAAATCAGCCAAACAGGAAGATTCAAAAAGAAAATGCCATATCTTGACATGTAAGGCGGGGAGTCGGAAAGGAACAGGACATTTGCAAGGCTGAGCCCCATCTGTAATTCCACAATGGAGAGATTTCTCTTGTTTGTCACAGTTTAAGCAGTTTATGAGACATATGCATGATACATATACGAGCCAACTAAAGGTCAAACTCTGCTTTTGGCTACATTGGTGAAAATCCAGTGGATAGTGACAGTTCTTGGACCTGCACTCATGTAAACTAAAAGGAGGATTTGGCCAAAGAATTAATCAGGTATGCTATTTCCCACAGAATAGTCACAAGCAAATGTTGGGATGTCCTGAGTTTTGTCACAAATGGAAAAAGGCCTTACAAACTGGTAAGGATCACCTGCTGCAGGAGACAGAAGAGCCCTGGGAGAACTGTGCTTTTTTTAATGCCTGAAATGCGTACATCTCATACTAGCAGTCATCAGCACAAAGCTTTCCGGCTGAAGCTGCTGTAGCGTATGGACTCATTAAGTAAATTCATTTTTTAGCTATCGTTAAGATTGATTTCAGGTACCACGGTCATCCCTTTTTCTCCTTTAATAAACACTACCTTTCTATGCTGTATGAAAATAGAACAGCAAAGCAGGTCTTTCTGCAGAAGTTTAATGACATGAAATCTCAGCTTCAGTCAATTTGATGAGGATAGACTGTGAAACTGCCTCCCGGGTGCAAGACAATTATGCAGATGAAAAATCCCTTTACAGCAAAATTTGCAAGAGTCTGGAAAACACCGTGAATCTGTCTGTCTATAGAGAAGGATCTATATCAGGCTTCCATTACCAATTCTGTTAAATACTTGGATGGGTACATTAGTTTCTGCCTCTCTAATACGATCAAAGTAATTTAATTTGTAATATTTTTTCATGTAGTATCTTTTTCCATGGATTTAAAGGGTGTTACCGCAGTGCGTTCTCCCAGAGTAAAGATAAGCATTCTGCTTTTATGCAATTCAGATTTTTGGATGCCCAACTCAAAGGACTTCAGAATTTCAGAAGTACTGGGAATTTGCATTTTCAGGTGCAGTTAATAGGATCTATCGGTGTGTAGCACCTGTATAAACTGGGCCTAGGAGGTCTTAGAATGCCTACTCAAAATAGGAGCCCTCCCGCAGCATGCATGCTTCAGTGAGTCATCCCAGATGAAAGAGCAAGTTAGAAAGTGCAGCAAGGCAGAAACCAGATCTTCTGACTCCTGGTGTCTGGTTCGAGTGATGAGATTATACTGCTCCGTGGAAAGCCGGCCGCCAGAGGAGTGACCTATTTTACCAACGTAGGTCACTTCCATTAGCTCAGTAGTTATTGTTCTGTTGTTTTAATTAGTGCCATTTCAAATAAGTGGCCAGCTCTGTGGAAAGGTCAGTACCTTTCTGAACTCTTCCTCTGTAAAAATTACGTTGCTAGGGAAACGATACCGGAAAAGTAATCAATTCTTGTTAGACCTCCAGATACGACATGCAGTTGCTTAGCTGCTGGCCAGGCACATCTCGCTTGAGAAGATGACTCACTCCATCAGTGTAACTCAGAGCAAACATTGTTCAGCCCTGGCCTAGCCACATATGACAAGTACAAACATGTTTTGAAACAATACCAGCTGTTAAAGACATTAATTCTGAAGGGGGGAAAAAAGGGCAATAAATCCTGTTGAAGAAGAACTGGGATTCGCTGGTAATATTCTCTCTGTGATATATATGTAGGTACACCAGATGATCGCCATAAACATGAACAGGCTTACATAGTTAGCTGTTCTCTGTCACGCAAAAAATCTGGCTGCTTATGACATCTTGACATCTTATTACCATGTTACTGTACTTGAGAAAGTAGTAATAAATAGTGTTTAGTACTCATATATTGAACTCAAATGAAATTGTTAGCCAAATCAAAGACTCGGAGAAACTGTAGAATTCCTGATGGGATTTATAGACTAACTGAATAATGGAGGAGTATAAATCCTATTGCCTTCAGTGGCACATGCTGTATGTGGGTATGTGTACAACTTTTAAACACTACAGCCTATCAGCATAACAAAAGCATTTGGAGATACTATCACTATGCAGACATTTAAAACTAAAGATGTCCAAGCAGGTTACAAATCTGTCTTGTGGTAGAATTTTTTTTCTTTTCTGCTAATACAAGCTTACTGCCACTGTGTCTAAACACAGGCACTTTTAAGACGGAATATGAAAGGCACTCATGAATCAATGCACTTAGGTATGTGTGGCATTTTAAACATTTAAATACTCCTATTTGTTTTAAAATACTATGCTCACACTTAAAATTAAGCCTAATTTAATAGATTTTGCTGGGTTAAGGTCTAAAATCAGTGACATTTTTGCATTTGCCTGAATTAGTGAAGGAGAATAATCTATTCACTTGAGTTTACAAACAGTTTTTAAGTTCTTAGCTGTATAATCTTATCACCAAAACTATGCCTCTTGCAACAGAGAAATCCTTATATTCCCGCTGGAATACTAGTATGGGACTGATTCAGGAGAAAAAATAGTATCTTAAGCTCAGCTGAAAGGAATTTTTACGGTCCTTCCAATAAGCTTTGGATCAAGTGATTAGTGAGGCATCAATACCACCCCTATAATTCTAGCTTGTTTTTTTCTTCACCATTATGTCTGATCCAGCTCATAACCCAGCCCAGACCTGTTTACTTTAGGGCATGTGGCAAGGTCAGAAATCACATTAAAAGGATATGTACAAAATGAAAATAGTTTTCATAAAAAAACCTTAATGTAATGTAGAATTGACAGGCTGCAATCAGGCAGGTTGCCAACAAAAACTGCTTACATTTTAATTTTATGTAAATCACAAAATATAGAGGACTCAGGCAGACAGGATTATGTGATTTCTCATCAGATGGCAGGCAGAATTGCTTATGGTGAGCTGCCATGAAGAGAAATGTGCTTGCTAAAAACTAATCTTTAGGTTTCAGTGCTGAGTATCTTTTGAATGGAAAAAGATGCTCCCGGCTGATGGGTAAAATGTGGGTCTTACACAGGAGATAGGATCTAAAATATTTACTAGCCCTATAATATCTATTCTGCCACAGTTACCACATCTCATACTGAATATTTTAGCTGTTTATATAAAGGGAATACTGACAATTCAAAATAAACCAACTAGCTGACATCTATCAAATTTTGGATCCATGTTTAACTGAACCTTTAGAAAAGCTGGTAAAGGGGAAGAAAATTCTACACCATATCCGTAATATGACTGAAGAAAAATGGCAGCTTGGATGATGATCTGTATTTGTGAATATCTATTAAGTGTTGTATCAAAAGGACATTTTTTATCCCACGTAGGCATGCAATGTTTGTATCTGAAATGTCCATCTTGATGAAAAGGTGCTTTTAATTTCAAATTAGATGAATTCAGCTTGGAAATTTGCATAAAAAAACATTTTCTAGACTTTTAGAGCTGTATACATGGCCATGGCTGCCTACTGGGTTTTCAGGTAAATGCTTGACTTCAGCAACTTTAAAAAATATTTGTTTTAACCAGTTCAATTTACATATTTATTCCATCTAAATATAATTTAAAACCTTTAATTAGACTTCTTTTCCAATGAAACCATATAAAATCCAGACAGATAAGCAGTTTGGGATATTTTCCCACCAGGATTAAGCACATATTTCATAGTCTTGTATACTTTGTGAAGTTAATGAAACCCTTTCACTGCTTTCATCAGAATAAATTGCTACAGATACTGTTATCTATATTTTGTGACTTATGTGACTTAAATAATTAGAATATATATGCACACATTTACTGTCTTTATGAATATTGGCTCTATTTGGTACACCTATTGCTTGTCATGATTTAGTTGTCAATATTTTTTAATAAGATGGACAAACTATTTGTTCTTTTAGTGTTGGCTCTGCATTAATTCTGCAGAGGCAAGAATGAAGACGATTCTTTTAGATTTCTACTTACCATTTAAACTGGTGTTGAGGAGAATATAGTATAGATTCTGCATCGTATCTGTTGAAGAATAACTGGGGTTTGGTTTTGTTTTGTCTTGATTTCTAGAAAACTTAGATACAATGATAGCTGAGCAGACAAAGAAGAAGCTTGAGAACCCTTCCACTAAAACCAGAACAAAGCTACCAGCAGGTACTTATTCTACAATTTTCTCTCCTGGAATACCTCATTTTGTTGATCTGTTCAGATAAAAGCATGCTAATAGCTTTAGAAGCCAGGCTGTTAGTTAAAGATACAGTCCCTCAAGGACCTGTAGCCACAGCTTGGATGCCTAAACACACAACAAGAGAGGAATTTTTACTTAGTTGTCTAATCTTTTCACTGTACTTTTCTTCAGTGGAGTCCAGGCATTACATATATACAAAAGCAAGCTGTATCAATGCTTCTTAAGACTTAAATAATAAAAAAAATCATTCTTTGTCAACTTTGGATTTGGTGAATGCAAACTTGCTATAATTTTTCTCTGCTCAAAGGAATATGCCTTTATGAACTACATATTATTGCATTTTAGTCACTTGTATTCAACTACTGTTCGCAAGAGCAGAAACAGGCATTTTTCCAGTTTGCAGAGGTCTGGGGTAGAGGTGACCTTTAGAAACCCCTTTCAGCCAGATTCCAATGAGGTTCTTCCTCAATCATCAGCCAAAGTGTTTTACTTCCTAAAGATCATATTGATGTGACTTAGAAGTGCTTTTGGTACGTTCGATATAAAATTGCTCTTATTGTTATTTCTTTAGACAAGAGTAGTGAAGAAGCAGACAGTACAAAGGAAGAAGCAGCTAAAATGGAAAAGGAATATGAGATCTCAAAGGATTCTACAAAAAATGAAGAACAAAATGCAGCAGGGAACAGTGAAGAGCCCAGAGGTACAAAATAGCTATTGTTTTTGCTACATATATACACACCAAGTGATTGGAATCTTTTCCTACCTTTTGTATTGTTTTTCCATTGTGTTAGCATAAATATCTTCAGTTTATAGTTACTGGGAGTCAGCACACAACAGCTTGATTCAGAAATGTACTTATTTGCCTACTTCTAAATACACGAAACTATATCCCTTGCTCACTGAGGCCATAGTCTTTCACAGAGTTCATAGCCCCTTTTGAGAGCAGTATGAAATGCATTTTGACACAGTAGTGCAGAGAGATTTTGCTTCTTTGCATCTGTGGCTTTTTGGTGAAATCAGATCATCAGGATATTCAATATTCTGAGAGAGCCCATTGATTTCTCCGGTTGGTGTTAGAACAAGCTGGTACTGAAAGGTACTGAAAAGTTCTGCAAAGTGAAACAATTTGCATTACGCACTGCCAGAGGTTAAGGGTCATCACCAACTAACCTGTTTTACATAACCTATTACANTTACGTAACCTATTACAGTGAGTTAGTGTCCCAATAAGCAAACTTAGCACAGTAGTACTTTTATTATCCTAGCTACCTCAGCATGACACATAATGCCACGTGCCATGCTACATTAGACTGTACTAGCTGAAGTCACTCTGTCCATGGGGTGCAAATCAGCTGCTATATCTCAAACCAAATCTGCAGAGGACAGTGTGCCTTCTTACACTATACTTCAGAGCCTGTGTCCCAAAGACCAAAGACAAGCAGTGCTATACTTTTCGCTAATCTTGTATAACCAAGCATTTCTGTGGTGTCCGGCACAGCTCTCAAATATTTAAATACAACTTTTTGTCTCTCTCAGCTTGTACTAGAAGTAAATCTTAGAAGTGGTTGGTGCATAAACTTACAAGACAAGAGTGGATTCATTCTAGGTCTGCTTGTGGATGAAGAACTTACTGAGGGGAAGGAAAGTTGGAGAAATTAGTTTGGCAAGTGATGGTTACAGTATAGTACTTCAGGCTCAGCCGTGTCCTTTTGATAGAGTGAGTTCCATAGTCTAGCTGCATCTCCAGAGTAAGTTCTCCCTCCTGCACACAAACAACTCCTCCTTCATCTGCAATTTATTGACTAGGCTTGATGGACTTTCTTAGGAAGTGATGTATAGATAGGAGGTTTGTCAGGTAATGAATGCTGAACTTTTGAAGGGAGATGTTTGTTGAGGCAGAAACCTTTCAGTGGGTTCTTATTGCTAAGGATTCAGCGTAAGCATCTGTGTTTTGTAGTCAGTTGGTTTAAAAAAATTGCTTATAATCCATTTTGCACTGATGCTGTTTTATACTCGTACTTTTTTGGATGCATGTGTTTTCACTGCAAAATGCTTCGTAATGAATTGCAGTAATCAAGGCTACAGTAGCTTGTAGTTCATTGGTCACCTGGTGCAGTCCTGTGGGCAGTGCAGACATAAACTATTAGCCACTCACAGGTGGAAAGTGGCATTTATTTCAGCAGTGATTATTTGAGCATAGAAGAGGAAAATAGCTCAAGATGGCTGTCTAACTTCACAGTGAAGAAAAATTGTCTCAATACCCAGGAGAAGTGATAAATAACATATTTCGCCTCTCAACTGAAGATTTGTCTGTTCAGTTTGGTTCAGGTTATTTTCCTTTACCTTCTGAAAAATGTTCAGCCCAATAGCTTTTTAGAAATTTAAAAGGATCAGTATTTAGTTCTTTGTCTCATCATGCAATGCCCTTTGCTCTTTCACAGAGTATCTTATTATAAAGCTAACTCTGCACGCCCAGCTCAAAAATTACAGTATATCTAATACTGTATCCACTTACTAATGGGACCAGACATGCATAGTTGGCAGTAGTAGCCTTCTACATGCTAATCACACTAGGGTTTTTTTTCCTGACAAATGTAAGAACATTACATCAATAAAGCTGCAGCAAGTTAAGAATTCAAAATCCATTAGCTGGAATATTTCCTTAGGGGCCTTATTGGGTAATCCTTGAACTAATTCTGTCCTGTGTGCTTTCTGGTCCAAAAATAGCCATCACTTCAGGATTTCAGCTATAACAAGGAGTTATCATGGTAATTTTAATACATCCTTTTTCTCATTAAATGTAAGTAGCTGTATTTCAGCTTGTCTTTCCAAAATGTCACAATCTTAGATTTGCTGTATGCTGTTAGTCCTACTGAGTGGAGGAGTTTTCTGACACTTTGTACATGAGATACTCAAAGCTCTCAGTCTTATTTAAGTCATTCCTTGCTGTCTTAACAGCTTCATCTTTGCTGAACAATTATTATGACCAGAAAGCTACAGGTCGCCTTTAATCCACATATGCAGTATCTGCCAATACCACCAAAAGTTACGTATACAGATCAAAAAAGCCATGATCCTAAGTTTGTGGATGACTAATCTTGCACAGACAAAACCTGCTAGCCATCTGTGGGAATTTTGCCTGACTAAGGTTGACAGGACTCAGCTTTTAAACAGAAACTAAGAATAGTTTTAATCTGCCTTCGCTGTGACCAACTTCACTCAGTTAAGCAAGCTGCATCAATCATTGATGTATGTGCCTGATTTCTCTCTCATCCTTTCCTCTAGGGAAAGCTGAGGCATATTTGGAAGCAATCAGGAAGAACATAGAATGGCTAAAAAAACACAACAAACAAGGTAACAAAGAAGGTATGAAGTAAAAAGCCTTGACATTGGGGTGGACACCATATACATTGCAAAGCATGTAATTTAAATTGTGTTGTGTAACTTAGCATTGTGTTAAGTTAAGTAATATTTAAGCAGAAATTAAATAATAGTTATGTGAAACTGTGCTTGTCTAGATTATAGTGATAATGAGTGGTGTTAAATAACACAGATCATGTAAAGTTAAATCAATTAATGAAAATAGTAAACTAAGGCAAATTCATGTAAATTGGCTCAAACAGCTGTTGGCCACAAAACACAGTGACTAACCAGCTAGAAGTTAGTCACGCGCTGTCCAGATAGTCACGGTGCTCTGCCTGTCACCAGGTAGCAGTACACCAGTTTTGACTAGTGCTTCATTTCTTGTTCAACCTATATGATTTTATACATGAGGTAAATGTATTTTAAATGTCTGGATGTGTCTAGAAAAGCTCAGTGCATCTGGCTACCACCGTGCATGCCATCACAAATAGCGATGAGTTTTGTTTCATAACCATAAATAGTTAAGATACAAACTTATGTCACTAGCACTGTAATACACTGGATCACAGCCCAAATGAACTCTAATGACTCGTAGCTCTCACACACAAAGCTGTGTAGAAGGGGAGCAGTGCCTGAAGCAGCCGCACAGGGCGCGCTCACCAGCTGCCCCGCTGTTTGCCTCTTCCTCAGAGGCAGGGCTGTATGAGAGCTGGAGGGAGGCAGCTAACAGCAGCAGGATCTAGCTTATTTTTCACAGATCTTTATCTATCCATATCATGTTTGCCCTCAAGATCTTACATAAACCCAGCCTCCTGTCCCTTCTCTCTGCCATTGCTGGGTCTTCTGCCGTCACCCGCTCTGTAAGTGAAGGTTCCTAGCCAAGGGATCCATCCCTGGGGCACGACTGGCGCCTGGCGAGAAGGATCCTTCTTGCACCAGCCAAGCAGAAGGGGATGTGAGATGAGATTAGCCCGGGGTAGTCTAGCCACCCTCTCTGTGAGCTGAAGTGTATATGAGTTACATGTCAGAGATGAGTGCATGCCTACAGCCCAACACATTCATCTTCCTATATACAAACTCCGTAATAGGAAGCACTTTTGTTTTTTAATTTTTTCCCTCTTAAAATCATTTCCACACAATGGTAGCGATGGCGATTAGCAACAGACATATATACTTGCGCAAGAGTTTTCCTGCCAATTCTAATAAATGTACTCATTATAGTAATTAGAGCTCAGTCACGTGTAGTTATTTCTCTGTGTCACACACACTGACTGGGCAGCCCCTCACTCCTCTTCATAGCAACCTTTCCTCTGCACTGCTGCAGTCTGAAAATGGCTGTGACTGCAGATCAATAGCATTTTATCTGCCTGTGAATGCATTAAGATGTATGCTTTCTGCATAGATGGATTTTCATTTGCGCTAAAATGGCTTTATTGTCCTCTGGCAATGGAAATGGGCCTTAAAGTGAGTGTAAGTTACGACAAAATTAGAATAGTGTTCTTACTCTTCTGATACATTATCTTTATTGTGCCTTTCCATACTTTTTATTTTTGTAAAATGCTAATTCGGTTCTCCTGGGATGATGTTAAGGAAGTGCAGTCAGGATAAGCTTATCTAACCGTGAAAGCATTGCGCTGTGTTTCTTCAGTACAAGATTAGGTAGTATTGATGTGCTCATCAATCATTTCTCCACCTCCACCTGGGAGCTAGCAGAAAAGTGATTCACTAAGTAATTTGTGTATTAAAATGGCCAGTCTTTTCCACCCCTATTCATGGATTGTTTTACTCACTGAATATACTTGAAGAGGTTTAGATTTTCTTCAGGCATATGCTTGTAGGTCCTTAACTTTGTATGAATTTCAAGAGGAATTATTATTCGTTCAATGACTAACAACCCTGGAAATGTTAATTTGCATTTTCCCAGTTTAAAAATATCAATTGCCTATTAAGGAGGCAAGTAAACTTGAGTGGTCTGGATGATTTAAAGAGAAACATGTAAAAAACCTGGACTTTGGCCTGATTGGCTTTTGTGTCCAAAGTTTCATATGCATATATACAATCTGTGGGCTCTGTGAGCCTGTCCTTAGTATCTCCCAGACCTGCCTTGATTGTTGAAACCAATGCTCTTTAAGACCAGCTCCTCTCCTGCGTAAATTAACATCCCTCCCACCAGTAGACGTCGGCTGCTGGGGATTCTATCGCAGTTAGTCTCCAAAGAACGTAATGATGAGTCATTTAACTAATACATGCAAATAGCACGTTCAGATTTTTCACAAGATACTTAGGTAGTTTATAGTTTTATAACGCTAACAGTAGCAGTTTAGGAATGAAAGTAAATTCTATACTTAACTGCAATGGCTTGATTTGAATATGCAAATAAGACCTCACTTCATTTACTGTAGCAGTTTCAAAGCTCAATGTAATGCTGCAGCTGTTGTAGTGAATATAAACCAAAGCTGATTTTTCTAATTACTTGTCAAAATTAATAGGTTGTAAATAAGTATTAGAAATTAACATTTATCAATGTCTAGAAAAAAAATCAAATTAAATTGCCATGAGATGTACAAATTAGCCAGAATTGGATAATATCTTAATGGTTGTAATTCCATACAGAATGTTTAGTAATTAAACCTTCACACCTCCACGTAATGATCTTAGAGTTGTAAATACTATTCTAGAAGAAAAATAAGCTTTTTAAAAATTTTAAGAATTTAATAATAATAAGCTTTTTATTTAAAAAAAAAAAAATGAATGTGAACAATGTGGATATTATATTAATTTAGTATTTGTTCTTCCATTCATTTCCATTCTATGGTATTTTTCACTTGAGACTCTCATTCTATCAACATGAATGAAATCTCACAACCTTATTATTAAATTGCTACGTACTATTTGTGCCTGTTACTCAGACAGGATGGAGAGACAAACAGATTACATTCTCTTAAGTAATGCTGGTAACGGACCAGTCATGAAATCCTGGCCTCAGTACAGCAAACAGAAAAATTCCTGCAAACTCAGATATGGAGATGACACCTCTGCAGGAGTGGGGAGTTTTGAGTATCAATTTTCTGTATTACTCACTTGAAATTGCCTTATACTGTTATAAAAATGATCACAAGCATTGATTTGCTTCTTAATGTCTATTTCTATCCAATTTTGGTCACTCAACCGTAAAAAGATAGAAAGTCATTATTGTCTGGTTTGTTAAGAATGCGCAGTTTGAAAGAAGGTCCTTCCACTTATTGCTGTATGGTGATAATCATTGAAGTACGTTACAAAATCAGTATTAATATATTCTGAAGGTTCTGTCTGTGGAGTAAGTAATTTATACTGAAAAATTCATGATGTATCTGGTTTTGTGAAA
This sequence comes from Himantopus leucocephalus, assembly GCA_003993805.1. NCBI lineage: Eukaryota > Metazoa > Chordata > Aves > Charadriiformes > Recurvirostridae > Himantopus > Himantopus leucocephalus. The sequence continues at coordinate 9,874,728 of RSEF01000010.1, read as the reverse complement.
GATATTTATTCATTTAACTTAACCCTTAAGACATTGATGTGTTCTATAGTACTAACTTGTGATTCTAACAAATTAAGCTTTACATTTTATGCCGTGAATTATGTAACTGAAACTTGTATTGGGTTATGTGTGAATATACTGGATCTGTTGCCAGAGTTACAACTACACAATAGATCACCTTTTAATGTTGTTTGAAAGTAGAATTCTCTTCATGGAAAATAGTGATGTTTTCCGCCATAGGAAAAGTCTATTGAATGTATATGGTGTGAATCACGCTGCATAGATGCAACCGTCTATCAGAAAGGGTCTTTCAGCACTGTGTTGCAGATTGACACACACTGTCAAAGACTACTTTGGCACCAGCACTGTCATAAAGACTATTCACTGCAGTATTTTTCATGTCAGGATATTATGTTCTGTATCGAGGTAAATAACTGTATTATTTTGATTTATTTTCAGGAAGTTGCTTTCTTGAATTTTCACTACTGGTGTTTGTAATGAGTGGGAATTTTACTGGGATTTCAATAGGAAACAGTCAATTTAATACTTTCTTTTGAATCCATGACAATTGTGAAAATAATAGAGGTTTAACAACAGCTTTTGCCATGCAGACTAAAACATCAAATCTCTGGACCAGAAAATATTCTTACTTTAGCATTTGCCAGTAATCAATCAAGAGCAAGAGATGATTATTGCTCTTGACTAGTAAATGCACCGTGATGTGTAAAAAGACATGCAGGTGTTTTGGTTTTTTAAATTGTTTTCACAAGTTGCACTTGTGGTGAATTCTCTTTGTGTTGGATAAAGTGCATTTGTTGGATAAACTTTACAATGACGTTGTTTCTTAGGTGAAGCAGTATAATGGCAATGACTCACTGTGCAAATGAATTCTTATTTTTCAGACTATGATCTTTCAAAGCTGAGAGATTTCATTGATCAGCAAGCTGATGCTTATGTGGACAAGGGCATCCTGGACAAGGAAGAGGCTGATGTAATTAAACGCATATATGGCAGCCTGTAAAAAGCTCGTGGCCGCCAAACATGTAAACTAGTATAGCTTCCCCCACTCCCAGCTCAATGACTTACGATCTGTTAATTTGAGGATATCATTAGAAATGCTCTGTTTACATTGTACTGACAACTTTCTAGACAGAAATGAAGAGCTGTAGTGCTCCGTACACTGACTGCATACTGTACTTTCCTACACTCACAAATCAACACTAAACGCCAAATTCTGACACCGAATTTCTATTTGATAGGGTAAATATTTATGTAATGTCCTCTTTCATTTATTATTTGTGTTGGGTTTAATTTTGTAGATAAACCAACCATTTCTGATGGAAAGTTCTTTTAATGCTACATCTTTTTGCTGTCACTCCACTAGCTTTCTATAGATGCAACTATGTAAAGGGCATTATTAGAAAATAGTTCATAGTTCTCTAAATAAAATATTTGAAAATAATTTACCTATTAAAGTATTCATTAATTTTAGTATGATTTTATATCAAATCTTGTTTTTAAATCCTAATATCTTTTCTTTTCTTGACCCTTTTTATTTCTTTGTGTAGTATTCTATAACTTGGACTATAGCGTCCTTAGCTAACTGATAAATCTTTGACACTACAACTGCCTTTCACGTTACAGAGCTATATTCTCCCCATTGTTGCTTCATTCAGCATGTATAAACATTCTCTTTGGTGCACCATTTGATGATTGTGCATGCGTAATTAGTTGAATTCCTGATGGGAGTAGCCCGATAACGAGTGTAAATAGCCATTATTTTCTTTAATGAAAAAAAAAAAGGAAAGCAATTCAAGTCATTTTGCATGGGAAGGGGAGTTTGCAAATAGAGATGTTTTTAGGAACACGGGGCTGCTTTTCAGAAAGGCTTAACTTAAAGAACTTATCATATCTCAGCATCTCTGAATATGAAGGCTGTGGTGTGTTTACCAACTTCTGATCTGTGTTGAGCAGTATCAATCTGGAAAACTATTTTTGGGGCATATATATGCTATCATTAGCCAAGAATTTGGTACCTCCTAAAGAATGAAAAAGGAAAACAAAAATGTCACCCTCATTCTTTTTCCTCAACTTACAGAGTTTTTGAAGAATGGTTTATGAGATCTTTTATATTTAAGTGAATGGAAAATTTTATGTATGAAGAACTCATGAAGCAAGATCAAAGGTAAAGTTTTTAGAAGAATAAATTTTAAACAGAGTTCCAGAAGATGTAAATCTGAGACTTATCCCCTGCAGCAGTCATTTGTCTAAATGAACCCCAGGAAAGCCCTGTTCTCTTTAGTTACGGATTCTTCGTTAATAATTGAAGTTACCCCTGCTCTGATTTTTTTAAAAAAACCCCTCACGATAACTTCTGAGATTGATATTGTCAAAAAATGTTGGCTGATGCAGAGGTCGGCACCTGCCTGCCAGTGAAGGGAGACGCTGACTTACAGCACTGCCTGCACAGCACAAAGTTCTGTAAATGTTAAATGGGCAGATCGTTTCCGTCCTCATTTTCTCAGCACAGCTGGAGATTAAGGAGGAGGAGGAGATGTGAGCAATGTTTCTTATCCAACTGAAGTAAACTTTGGAATGCCTGCAAAATATAAATTATCAACTGAACATTATCAACAGAACATTATTGGTAAAAAATATTAAATGAATGTGATAGCAATGAGGTGTGACAGCGTATCTATTTGAAAACTGATCATACATGAGCCAATGAATGCTTTCTAGCATACAAAAAGTACGTCACTGCCTGCTCATACATGTCCTGATATGGATCATTGAGTTGCAGTATCAGTCACTAATGGTGGTATTTATTTTAAGACAAAAACTGTATCCAGAAATGTAGTCAGTGTAACCTTCCTGTATGAACAATAGTCCAGGGAGTCTCATCTTTTTTATTACTATTATTATTTGCTAATGTTCCCAAAGAACAGAATTTCTTCTTGTCCCTATAGATCCCAGTTGTTTTCTGCAACAGCTTGTGACTCAGTTTCTTATGTGACTATGACATTGGAAAAGTGGACTTTTGGATGAAAGAAATCAGGAGAAAGATAACTAACCGTAGACCTGTACAGCTGGGGAAGTGGTAGTGATCTAGGATCTGCACTTAAAAACCAAAAAGGACAAACCTCCCTTCCCCAATGGCTACTTTAAAAAAACAGCAAACTTTCTTCTCCTGTCAATATAACGAGTAATATAATAATATTTTTCGTTTTCATTGGAAGTTAGGTTCTTACTTTGGCCTCTCAGGAGTCTATGCAGGAGTCCTATGGAAAGATGTCATCAACTAGTGACCAGTGATTATGAACAGTCTGTGTCCACAAAAAGGCTAGTACAATATTTTTTAACCTCTCAGTTTTGCAAATTTATTAAATTCAACAAAAGCATAGATGACATAATTTAGAAAAGAAAAAAAAAATAAAGTCCAAACAATGGATATGACCTGATTCTAGTTCAGAATATGCATGTTCTTGGACCTGTTTGGTGCTTGCCCTGCTGCTGTGCATCACTTGGGGTGCGTATGTAGTTGGACCGACCTGATGACTAGCCAAGAACAGATCAAGCCCTCGGACAGATAGATGAGCAATCTCAGCTACCTTCTTCAAGATTCACTTCCTGTCCTGCCCAAGCCCATTACACTTGTTATTTGAATGCTTCAAATACTGATTTCATTGCTGGGACATGAAATGAACATCTGTTGGTAAATCACACCTTTCAGAACTAAACAGTAAAAACACAGCCAGCCTGACGAATCACCCTGCATTTCTAAAAGGCTACGACTTACGCTAAATAACATCAAACCGAGAGACCCAAGTTTCAACCTGCATCACAGATCGGTCCATTTGAGGGGAACACTCAGAGCACATGAGCACTGGACATCTGCTGCTTGTGTGTTTAGTATGTAATTAGTAAATCATACTCTGCCAGTGCTTTCCTTTTTCCTGGTGAGAAAGGTATTTTCAACACCTGCACATCTCTGGTTCTAAATTGACAAAAATCAGTTTCTATGTTGTTTGTATCTCTGCTGGATCCTCCAGAAATCCTTCACTCCCTCAGTTATCACTGAAAATGTAACAACATGTATGGTATTCACCTTTTGAGCTTTTCTATTAGACTACTGTTTCTGATACTGTACTTTATTAAACACTTTACTACAAGCTACAGTAGTACAAGGCTGCTTTTGTGTGTTCAAGAGAATGCTTCTTTTCTCCGCTGCCCAGTGTTTTGAGGCCATTCTGCAGCACAGAGCAATAGGGGCTCATCGGGATGCGTGCAAGAAGGGGGATTCCCCTCTCCGAGAATGTTCAACGCAACAACAGCACCCGATGGCTGTTAGAGGGATGTAGAGGGGTTAAGTAGCCTCCAGACACATTGCAAATGAATCCCCAATGAAAACTTTTTATCAGCTATGTCCCACATTTTATTCTATAAGAACCTAGTCCAAGCCTGCCCTGGCTTTCACTTTTCAAGCTTTGACTGAAGAAATCTATAAAAACAAAACTACAAACGTGCAGGTTTCCCCCCCACCCCCCCAAGAATAGGTGCAAACCACGGAATTTTACCTGCACTGTGTGCTTCACTTCTGCCTGAAAATGTCCCATTCCAACCCTAAACCACACCTTGTAGGACTGGTAGAAATATATAAACAAAGAAAGAAGTTACAAGTGTAGGAAGAATAAAGGCAGAGTGAGAAGCAAAATATACAGGATAATGTATAAACAATATATAAAATGTACAGGAAAAAATGTCATTTTATTGAGTAATAACATGACACGGTGGATTAACATATTAAAACATCAGTTATTTCAGTCTTAAGAACCCCTTTTTTACAGAGTAGGAAAACTCCATCTTGAATTACTCTGACTATATTACAAATAGACTATTTCCAGGCACCATTTTCTCTCATCGGCTGTTTTCCTCGGAGTTGAGCAGACATGGGGTCCATCGGGCACTGGCTGGGAGGTGTGTGCGTGCACAGGGCTGCAGCCTGGCCGCACAGCAGTGGCGCGGCATCACAGGACCTCACACCAATGAAGGGGTGCAACAAACTTGCAGAGGCACAACAAAGCAACTTCTAAATATGTTGTACATATACAGCCCGCTGGGAGGCCCTACGACCATAAAGGGGGAGAGTGGCTGCTGCAGGTCTTGGTAAATAGGGCTGGAAGTGCCAAGGACAGTGAAGTGGAAGAAAAAGCAAAGGTCCCCTCTGGCCTGGTGCTGAGCAGCATGGCTTTGGGGCACTGTGAAGCATGTCTGCGTAGCAGGCAAGGAGCGGAGCCCTGTTCTGGGGCCGCGGTGGCAAGGCAGGGCCTCTTGCAGGCAGCCTTTGTTGCGGTCAATGGCGGCATCGAAATCCTGCCTGCTTGTGTGGAACAGATGGGTTAGGTGTCCCTGCTGGGTTACGCTGATGGTTTTGCAACGGATGCCATGCTGAGCGCTGGTGCGGTGGGTTTCCAGGGATGCTGTGGGTCCATCGGGGCGCTGCTGAGCTGAAATCTGCCTGTATCTGAGGGGAAGGGTGCGCAGCAGTGGGTCGCTGCCCAACCATGTCTCCAGGCTGGCACAGCTGCTTCTTCCCTTGCGCTTCTGTTTGGCTTTCTCAGTCAGGAAAAGTAGATGTAAAGGGTGCCACCGATCTTCCGTTGCTTGTCCTGAAGGTCCTCCAGCCCACGAGCACAGCAGCACTCTTGGGAAGGATGGAGTGAAATGCAGCTCTGCCTTGTGGGGCTGTCAGGAGGCGCGCTCGCTGTGCGGGAAAGCTGTGCTGCTGACCTGCTCAGCAAAGCACCCTGGTCCTGCAGGGGCTGGATACGTGAGGGTATTCCAATAGCAGGTCTTTGGTAGAAAAGGATTAAATTTTTCTGTAAGATTGTAAAATATAACTGGGCTTGAAGCTAGGGTCACCTCTGGAAAAGTAGTTTATTCTGGCTCTGGTAGTGTGCTATTGAAATTAACTGACAACAATAGAAATTACTATCCTGTAACGAATAGGTACAAATCCCAATTTAAGAAAGATACAAGACCTAAAAATAATTCACCAGTCTCTTCAAGAAAAATCAATGCTTCCTTTTATTCACTCTAAGCTTTCCCTGTTCTTGTTAATTTGTGTGCCACCACAGACCTCCTCTTTAAGACCAGAGCTAGAGATAATTTGAATGAGCCTGCCGGGTCTGAGTTCCTGCAAGCTCTAGGGAAATACCAATTCCTGTCTGGCTTTGAATTTTTATTTCTAGTTTTAGTAAATTAACGTAACTTTCTGTATTGCTTCCATCTTAACATATTGCAGAAAGTTTTTGCTTTGAGGGAGCAATAAACTATATAAATGATCTGATATATATGAAACAGCATCTGTCACAGTGGGGATCCGGCAATTCTTTACTGACGAAGAGTTTTGTGAAGCTTATTGAATACTTGAGGAAAAAACTGTAGGATGCTTAACAAGAATTTGCTATACATTAACTTCAGGGCAAAGAGTGAATGCAGTCTGCACTCTGCCTTCCTGAGCTTCAGGTGGGGTCCGCTTGCGGACTTGAGTACTGGCATCTCTTCTCAGAACAGCGAAGGCTTACCAGCGTGGCGCTTCTTAATCTTAACACAGTTTTCTTGACTGCACAACTAGATCAAATAGTCCTTACAGGTCTCATGTAGGAGGGTGAGCTGTACAGTAAAGGTAAAGGACATTATTTGCCCTGAAATTAGCATCTTATAGCTCACGTAACTAGACAAACCATTCTTCACAAAAACCAGACTAGAACCGAGCTGACTTCATTATGAACAGACACATCAGTATTTTTGTATTTATTAAATTAAAACCACACAAAATATAACTGCACACAAGAACACATCTGATATTCCAATGTCATATCTCACAAAAAAAAAAATCTCTTGATGTAACTCTTCCCTTTTATTAGCAGAGATCCAATTTGCAAACACTTTTTAACAGTGGAGTCTTCAACTCATCAAAACAAGTCGAATTCCCCTTTCTAGGAATACATCATAACCACACACAGACACACACACAGAGATCAAAGGCAAGTTCTGCAGCCCTGAAGTAGACGAAACTTCCATAGCAAACTTGCCTGTGTCTGCAGAGTAAGTAAATTTCTGTTATTTTCATAGTTTGTCATTTACAAGCAAACTTATTTAATATTTTTAAATACTTAAAACAAATTTCACTTTAACAAGTATTTACAAAATCTTTACTAAAGATCAACATCCTGCATAAAGGTGACCTCAAGGATATATTGTTGCTACCATGCTACAGTTTGCACAGGAAGGGTATCAAGGCCATTGCTAGTTTTGGAAGGCTTAAAGCCTTTCTTGATATAGCATAAGGACATGAACCTGTGGAAGGCAGAAGAGGTCATAATTTCAGTGCAATTACCCATTCATGACTTGTTTTAAGTACATCAAGACGATGAGTCCAAAATGGTTTTTGAATTATTGACCATTTAGTTCTTTAAGAACTAATTTCATGGAAAGTTTTCAGGCCATCACATCTGTCTTCTACTGGTGATACGAAGAAGTTGCATAGGGACCTTCCTCATTCTCCTCCTCTCTAAAAAGAAAATGACCATAATCATCAGATCAGGAACATACCATGGCTCAACAGTAAAACTGTAATGCAGATCCAGATAACCAGTTTTCCTAATGGATCGAAATAGGTAAGACTGGCATTGCCTAACAGGAGCACTCCTTGCTTGTACTACTGTTCATTAGGTGCCTCTGGAGTTCTCGTTACGTTGTTTCAAGAACAGAATGCTGAAAACAAGTAAAGCTGTTCAACAACATCAGAATGTTTTTAGAGTTTAATGAACTATTCTTGACACTACAGTGCCAAATCAATGAGAAATACTGTAAAGGATAAACCGGTGGAGGACATGCTGGAGTTCTGGTACTGTTGCTTTCAATTTCTTTTTTTAAAAAAGCAAGCTTAGCTGTAGGTTTGTTTTAGCCTTTTGAATGGCAGGGGGTGCAGATGGACCAAATGAGGCAAGAACAGGAGCAGTCCCTCATCGTTGTAGCTGGATCTGTGTTTTGATGCTGCAAGGATATTCCTTGAGTGGGCTCCTTGCTGTATACTTCCTGTACATCAACCAATATTGAGACTGATCACTTGGATTTTCTTAGGAGAAACCAAAGTAGTGTTGCTATTAAAAATCCTCATGAAAAATGCCTATTGTTTACTTGATAATATTGCCTTTAAAAAAAAAAGTGATTATGTAAACTTATTGCAGTGCAGCATCCAGTACTAATTCAAGCATGCTAAGTTCTCGAAAGATCGTTGTTTTCTACTACTGTAGCTTCAAAATTATGTTCCTGAGAGCCTATTCTTAAAGCTGCTGCCAATTTCAGTGTTTTGGTGAGACCAGAAAGACTTAACAGTTGCTACCCTGTGAGCTTCACAGGATTTCCAGTTACTTTTACTACTGTATGTGCCTCCATATAAATGTACAGTTATGCAAATAGTCTAATAATGGTATAAGGTAAAAACTATGTATTTCAATAGTATTCTAAACCCCAATAGTGCAGACTTTTCCCTACTAACTTCTAAACGTGATTTTTTATCTACAAGTTAAATTTCACGTAACTCCCTCAGAACAGAATCAGAGGAAAGAGCCCTACAAACTAACCAAGCAGCTGAGTAACTTGCACTCATTTTCCCAGCCCTTCCCTGTTCTTGGGTAGTCCAGCAAAATTATCTTCTTAAGCCAAAGACTTGATACTGCTTTTGCAATCTTGTCAAAAAAATGAAACCTCAAAAAAACAGGTTTTGGGTGAAATTGGTCGTTATTGCAGAGATGTGTGGTTACAGTAGTACTGAAAACAGATTTTAGCCTTTCTTACCAATACTACATCTATTTACATCAGTGATGCTACAGACCCAGTACCAAGCATGATTCTTAAGATACAGCTGATCTGTGTACGTTTAAGTAATATCTTTCCTTATATCATCAATTCTGCATTTCAAAACTGCCACGGAATACTGTAATTTGCAGATGCTGTTCATAATACCTGCATAACAGTAAAGCAAGGAAGCAAACAACTCATGTTTAGTTGAGTAAGCACTAAAGCACTTTTGATCTATAAATTGTCTCAATAAAACACATTTTAAAACTTTTTTTCAGAATTGAAACCTATCGACATACCAAGCTTGTAAGACTGGACTGCAGGACTGTAAAACTCAACCATAACTACTTGGCTGAAGCTGAATATTTCAAAAAGTATATACTGAGGCTCTGATATATGCCCTTCTGAGGCAATGGGTTTCTAGCCACTTATGTCCAGAACATAGTTGCACATAGCAATCTCCTGCTAGCTTGTAAGGATGAAGGAGAACTTCTGAATTTTCAGAGCTTTGACTGTCCAGTAGGGAAAAAGCTTACCTTCTATGCTGTACAATGAAAATTACTTTGTACTTCTTAGTTTTGTTATGTTTCCCCTTTTAGGAGAATACAATGTGGCAGAGTTAGAGCAAAAAGGCCTTCCTTCTAACCAGAAGCTGTCAGAATCAGCCTTTCAGTCTTTTTTCTTGAAAGCCTTAATACAGGAGTAACATCCATCATGACATGGCAACAGCCAAACACTGGACTGAAATTAGCTGTGGTTGCTTATGGTGGATAGTGGGAGTGAATATGGAGAAATGAAGAGTTGAAATCGTGACGTTCTATTAGCAGGTCTTCAGACAAAGCAACAAAACAGCTACTTTAAACTGTTTTGTCTCCACTTCCCCAGTGAAATACGCATTTGGACTACAGGCTTTTACTTGGCATTTGTCAGTAGAGGGCAGAAGGCTGGCCCCTGAGTCACAGCCAGCTTTGAGGGGTTTCTGTACGTGGCAGGGATATAAGAACCATGTAGTAGGTCATTATGCTTGAACATAAGTCGCAAAGCAGCGACTGGACGTAACATGCAAAATAAACTTCTGACCAAGGCTCAGGCGTGCTGCAGTTGGCAGTAAGGGCTGGCAAGAACTGCTTCTAACCTTCTGTCCCAGGCTGCGGTACTAGGCTATGTGAAGACGTCTACAACACGTTACTCCAAACCAAAGTAATGCCCAGGAAATGTTACTGATGTAGACCTTCAGAACTATACATAGCAAGTACAAGTCTGTTCTGATGGTTAAAAACCAAGCCAAGCTTTATAGGAAATAAAATTACATAGTAGTAGCTATGGCCCACAAGCAACAACACGGCAGTGTGTGTATGTTTAACGACCAAACAATTTTCTTCGCTTTTAAGATGCTTAAAATAGTGAAGCGGTAAGTCACTGCAACATTCTCCTTCAAGCAAAGGGAAAGGAACAGCACAGCATGACAATGCTTTGTAGTGCTGTCTCTTCCTGTTCGTTGTTGCCGCTTTGCCCAGCAGGTTACAAGAGCTGAAAGACATCTCCTGCAAGCTATTGTATGCATCAGGCCACAATAAAAATTGCCAATAACCACTTCTGTAAGATCAAGCGCACCTGAATGTGAACAAGTAAACTCAAACCCAATGCTTGGATGCTTCTAGAATCCACAATTAAACAAGGCGGCAATCCAAGTTTGTGAGTTAATAGCTTTTGGAAGTCTGAAAACAGGATTCTCCACAGGCAGCCTACTCAACTGAGGTATCTGTTTTCTTAGCTGATAGCCAACAATGGTGAACAATTATTGGACAAATTAACTCAATTAGTTATAAATTTCAAATGCTTCAACACCCTACTCTTTCCTAGGTTCAGGTCAAGGCAACTGAGCAGATGGCAATATATTGTTCTGCTCTAGTGCTGCACACTAGTTAATTATATTGACTCTCATACGCAACAGTGATTAGAGTGGCTCTATTCAGTTACAAGGCTTTCAAAATGAGTCACTAAAAGGCGAATGCAGAAAGATGTGACCTGTCCCAGAAGCACAGTATATGGCCCTAGTGTTCTAGCCTACCACAGTACCACCCTAAAATATTAAGGACTCTGCAAAGACCTTGCATTAGACCTCTGGTGCTCAACTTCCTGATACAAAAAGCATCACTAAACTTGATGTCAGTTTTGGCATCCTGAAACACGGTAACAGCATTTTGGGCAAGATGAAGCACTGCTGTATTTTCTCAAACTATTACAAGCTGCTTTTCTTCCATGTATGGATAAAACTAACAACAGGTATTCTTCCCTAATATGCAAATACATCAGTTAGTGACATATGCTACAAACAACTATATTAATATTTTTGCATTTCTTTTGGCCTATTATAAAAATATTGCTCAAAACAAAAACAGGTCTTATTGCCTTAAGCTGCTCACCTAGAGCTGCATCTTGGGTAAGTATACCTGATTGTGGGATTCATTAACCAATGACTTTTTGCTCAACAAGACGCCCTAGTACAAGTAGTACTACATGCAGCTCTTGCCACAGGCTTACTTGAACTCCAATAGTGAAACGCTGCTGGCACAAACTGAGTGGATCACATTCTATAATTTTTAATGCTTGTCAACTTGCATAGCTATTAAAGTTTCGTATCTAGTCTAAACCTGCACCTATGTGCTCCTCAATTTTTCTACCTAACAGCAAGAGGCTTTAGCTGGGAAGAAGCTGACTTTAGAGATTAATATACTTTATTCCTTTGAGAGCACTTAAAGGGGTAACTTCAAGAGTTATGATTAAACAATGTCATTCCCCTTAAGCTGCCTTTGTAGCACAAAGCAGTTTCTGACTATGAAACTGCCTGTGCAGTTTGATCAGTATCAGTGCATGAATGTGCATTCTTGGCAACTTTAAGGGAGACCAAAGAAAAGGGCAATTTAAGAGATGTCATGATTCTCTCCATCGGTCAAATCAGGCTCACAGGTATGGTGAAAAGTTACGACTCTTCAAGTTCCAGAACCGACAGTCTGCTTCTGCTTGCAGTTTTCTTATTTCCAGTGTCCCTTTTGGTGGTAGTAGATGTAACTCTAGGTGCTCCCTTCTTACTCTCAAACAGGCACTTAGGCACACTGCAGGGTTGGTGCATATCACATTCTAAACAGACCTTGACAAGGCTATCTGAATACNCATATCACATTCTAAACAGACCTGGACAAGGCTATCTGAATACAGAAGGACAGAGTAGCTGGAAACAGCACTCTTAATTTCATCAACGGCTTTTGCTCTAAGAATTGAAAATTTGCATATTCATAAGGCTGTTTTACTATCATGATNTTTGCTCTAAGAATTGAAAATTTGTGTATTCATAAGGCTGGTTTACTATCATGACGGCTGTCCAATTTTCAAGGCTTCCTCCTCCAAGCAAGGGACAGGAAAGGTATAGGCAGGAGGGAGAACAGGTGCCTCCTGGGGAGCTGCTGGAGCAGAGTAAGGAATGCTGCCACCTTCCAGTGTGGGCCCAGAAAGACCATTGATGGTACATAGCTGAAAAGTATTGCCAGGGCTTTTGGCAACGGTCTCCCTCTAATCCTGCTCTCTGCAAGGAGGAAACATTCTGCAAACTCTCTGTAAACGTTCTCTTTGGTCCTTTGGCACTTCCTGTCAGACTGTAAAGGGGTGAGCGCAGGCAGAGAAGATAAGGCAAGGATGGCTTTTGTGAGCCAGGACTGAAAGCCAGAGGTGGCGGGGTGGAAGGTGACATTATGAAGACTTTATCAGACATACAGCAAGTTTTTCTCCTCAGAAGCTCTGGATAACATCCTGCTCAGCAGACTGCCTACAACTCTGTACTTCATGCTTCCTGTAGCATCATGACCAATAAAAATCTGTGCTCTATGCATAATTAACAAAATTATATGCTAAATCTGAACGGGAGGCGGGAAAGTAACTCATCCTCCTGTATCCATTATTCCTTAGGAGGAAATTCAGTACCAGGCCTTCATTTCCCAAGTTGTAACTCAAGCAATATAGGAAATGGATATTAGTAGTAGCAGTGTACTATTTGTGCGGTGTCACTCTCACTGTATTGGCCCTGCTCATAGTGCAGCAAGGTCTAAGTGAATTTCCTTCTGTAAATTAGCATGTTATTTTCTTGAAGGGATGTTAAAATAATTGCCTTGCTCTGGCAGGGACTGTGGTTTCCTGTGACCCAGCTTAACTGCTGGGTCAACACCTACTCTAATCTGTGTTAGATACATATGTCTAACGATCTGAGAGTCAGTAGCAGCACATTTTAATAGATGCTCTACATTGTTTCAAATACAACAATGCAAGTAAAAGAGTTTGAATAGAGAAGGATCGGAGTTCCAACAGGTATTTTTCCTCTTTCATGTAATCAATTCAAAAGAAAATAATTGACAAGTGTGTTACCAAGATGTGAAAGTGTTCCAGCCTTCCCCAAGACTGTACCTCTAAACCAGCGTCTTTCTGGCAACCGGGAGTTGTATGTGGAGTGCACTAGGTAATGAATTACCTTAGGCTGTCTTCTGGGATATTTGTCCAGATGAGGCTTGTGCAATTACTAAATGTAACATACTGCTCCCCCTTCAAATTTTTATCTACTGAACGAAGTTTTTACGTTGCTGAAATAATTCCTTAGCTTCTTAAAGAAATGATGGGAGTATATGCTCAATAGATTTGGTCCCGAAAGGTTACTTTCTTCTTAATATAAAAAGTATCTTGCTTGCACTCAAAATCAGAGTACATGAAGTGAACCAGGATGATGGAAGAAGTTTTGCATTATACGAATTTGCGAAAGTAAACCACATACCTGTGGGCATAATCTCTCTCCAGCTCTCTGGTAAGAGAAGCAATACCAGTCCCCTGCAGTCATACCTTTTACAGTCATGAGAAAGGCCACCTCGGCATCACCCGCTGAAGCAATTTCCGCAGAGAATAAACAGGCCAGACAACCAGCCCAGGAGACTGCTTGTGAATGAGCTGAGGAAGCTAGTCCCAAGGACATGGGAGAACAAACAGTCCACTCTTGCTCTAAGTCTTTCTGTACTCTCTGTGGGATGCCTACATATATGAGGGGATAATCACCATGGCAGAGAGGTCAAAAGGTACTGCTTTTTCTATGAGCAAAGTGTGTGCAAGCTCCTGGCTGTAGGAGAAATACTGAAGACAAGACAGAAGTCTACATAGGTGGATCCACGAAGGGCGGGACTGCATAGGGAAATGAGATAGGATAGCTTAACTGAAACATGAAGAATTTTTACACAATTATGAGGCAATCTGGGACAGAAGAAAAATGCAATCATGCCTTGCTGTACACAATCAGCTTCCACATAGGCCTTGGCTTAGTACTCTGCTGAAAACTACGGGTTTGCTGAAATAGTTGCCCACTTACATAGCAAGACATCTTGGTGAATACCAGCCTTCTAGCTTTCATGGAATATTATTGCTATTCTATAAACAACGTATTGTGAGGCCACCTTTATAACCGCCATATCAAGGCACCTGCGAATAGTGTGCTCTGAATGTATCTGGTGCATGATAATAGCATAAACTTGCTGTTGACAAATTAAAACTACAGATGCTGTCTGAGCTACCCACAAAGAGGGTTCAGCTTAGACTAAAAAGCCTTCAGGATGAGGTTAAGATGCTTAATACTGAAAGCGGCATTTACCTGACATTGTCATCTTTTAGTTTTCTGGCTGCTTGTTTGGATAACTTAATCTGCAAGTCCAACCTCTGTAGGAAATCTTTGGCAGACAGTTCTTCTGGTGCAGTGGGCTGATTGTCAGGCTCTTGAGGACTGGGAGAAGAACTACTTTCTTCCTGAACTGTCACTAGTCCTTCATCACAAGAAGGGGAGCTGTCAACAGTTTCATTCTCAGGAGACTCCAGTGAATTAAGTCCATTGAACAGTAATGGTTTCTCTGATATAACAGGAATATTCAGGGTTTTCCTCAGAAATATACAGTCATTAGTGAACAGTTTATTTGCCCTCTTTATTTGTTCCATCTGAAAAAGATAGGAAAAATGTAAGTTATTAGGTTTTGGCAAAGTATAAAGCACTTACTTTCCGAAATAGTACAGTAACCTCTAGCTACAGTAAGTCTACACTTTCTTTGCAGCAGCAATGACTTCAGGAAAGGATTTTTTTGCATTCAAAGTGATTTCAGAGTGTATGTTCTGTCTTAGCCTTGTTAACTCAACACCCTAGCTTCTCCCTTTTATGTACACTTGACTCCACAATATTGGTCTTTACAAAGTCTTGCACTACATAAAGATGCTTTTCTTGAACAGTCTTCAAATCTCTATACAGGCTCACATGAACAACTTGCCAAAGAATAAAAATTTATTGCAGAAGTGCTGCTGATTTGGATTTATATTAGAGTAAGGCTCAGAATTGCTAGCAGCTGCTGTAGATGAACTCTCTGGTAAAAAGCATGCATTATACAAACAAGGGGCGATAGTTACCTTGAGCATTCTAGGACATGCTAGTTATGAACAGTGAGCACCACAAGTCTTGGAAGGGCAGTATGTGTCTCATCCATAGTATTTCCCCCCCCAGCTGATGTAACAAACCCAGACTTCAGATGAAGTCCTGATTTTCAGTGAGAAGTCAGGCAGTGAAAAGAATGGGGGACTCTTAAACACTTTGTAATGCAGCTGCATAGAATAGTGGCTGCATTTGTCCAGTAAACTGAATCTACAGCATGATCAACAGCAATCTCATGTGGGTAATAATGCATGGTACTGCATGCATACATACTGTATGCATACATGCATACATAACTGCTAATTACGTTGTATGCAAATTTACCCAAAGTACTTCTTACACCCTACTCATCAGTACAGACTACCTCATGACAGAAGCAAGGCAACAACCCCATCTTTCTCAGCATACTAATGCATAAATCCCCATTTGTTCTATGCGTAACCTAAGAAGCTCCTACAAATTCCATTACTTTACAGGCAAGGAAAAGTTCCCAGTAAATGATTATGCTACCTCCCTACTAAGAATGTTGTTTAAGTTCTTACTCATCAAAATTTCCCTTCCAAGTCAGTAACAGTTAAACTAGCTTCCTATTTCTCAACTGCAAGGTTTAAAAGAGCACAGAAATCAGTCTCCATGATTATGTGACTTTAAGCTTTAGTTATAACCTGAACTCATGATTTCATCAGGAAAAGTCATAAGTGAAAGAAAAAAATGACCATTCTGGTCCCCTGGTGACTGCAATAAGCATAAAACCCTAATCACTACAGTACTGTAATGATAAATGCACTCTAAATAAAACCTGCTTGAAAACAAGTATAAAGAGACCTGAAAATACCTCTTGCCTGCATTAGAAGTGTTATTCATTTTTATTAAACTAAATGGAGCTAAACTGAGTAAGAATAAAGACTGTAAGTCTTGTGATAATAGGAGTTTTACTGCTAGTATAGTCGCCCAGAAAAAGCTGAGCGCTCTAAGGGCTAGCCAGTCACTACTTCCAAGTCTGAAGTATCTTCAGTTCAGCACTCAGATGATGAAAAAATTGCTCTACCATCTTATGCCTATCAGCCTTAAACTCTTCAAACTTTGCTCTGACACTACTTGGAGTCCTTCCCAATTGCAAAATAAAAGACCATTGTTAACAGATAATAAGTGGGTTAGCATGCCTGTGCATTTCTTACACTGAACATGCTAGCAGGGGAAGCTGTCTAAAACCAAGTAGAGATGTTAGTTGTTCTTCTCTATGCAGATGGGAGGATGTGTGGCCTGGAATAAACTCCTGCATGCAATGCAGACCTGTACTGTGTGGTAAGAATATCTGCTGCAGTGCCATTGCAGATCTGGTGTCATGCATGGATGCATTTGCTTGGGTCCTGGAAACCTGATGAAATCTTTCTCCATAAAAATAAAGAGATGGTCTCTAGAAAGGCTAGGTGTCTGGGAGAGTGAGAGCAGTGAAAATAGTGCAGAAAAGCTCAGCAGTAAGTTACTTCTACCCATTAAATATACAAAACCAATATTCTCTACCTAAAAACAAGCCCAACCTGTTGCTGCAGACAGCTAAGATGATGGGATGTTTAAACTTAATAGTCACTTTCAAAAGCTGAATAACTAGTATCCAGTGTCAGATAGTAAGCTACTACTTCAAGTAAGAGCAGCTCATTACTCTTCCAGTTCCTGAAGCCTGGAAACTATTTTTAGTTAGCTTTACACAGTATATGGCGTATCTCTAAGTTCTCTCCCAAGCTGAGCACCATCTGAAGGGCATAAGGGAAGCTTCACCTGACTTAATAATGGGACCTATAATGGCCATCAGATGCTACTTTAAATGTCAATTGTCAAAATGTCTAAAAGTTGTCTGTCTTCATGGGTATCAAAAAATGTTTAAAATGCTAGCTGGAGCTTTTCTCTAAAAATACAATACAAAAGCTGAAAACTGAGATCTCTGCCACAGGGGAGCTGGAAGGTGATGCTTTAATAGCTGATAAATAATGCACTGTACTGCTGTTCTCTATCCTACTTCACTGTAACTCTACTTCTGGTTATTTCTTCCTAAAATACCTTTTAAATACCATCTTGTGGCATTTGGAAGACTGTGCACCTCTGCACTGAGTAACAATGAAATGGGAAATACTTGGTTCTAAAAAAAAAAACAACCCTCAGCCTTGGGCAGGTTACTTGATACCTATAATATATACTGCTCCTTCTACAACTCAGTATGACTCCCTACATTCATAGACATATGGAAAGCAGGATTTAGCACTAGTTTTCTTAGTGCTAGGAAAACTGAACTAATTTCTGTTAGCTACAGACCTATAATAGTGAAAGCATGTGCTAAAGCCTTTGCTCTTAATAATTTAACTGAAGGTGCACTAAGGCGTGAACTGGTGCTGAACTGATCCATCAAAACGGCTTCTACTGACCATGAAACAAATAGTCCTCTTCCTTCTCCCCTCAAAACGGACGCCTTTGTACGATGGAGTATCTGGGGGAGAGGGGTGACGGGCAGAGGATTAGGCCAAACAAAGCACACTGATCTCTCTTTCCCCCAACGCCTTCATCCATTTTAAACTGCCTATGCTATCATGCCAAGGCAGGCACTGGACAGGATGTCTCTTGCTCCAAAGTAACTTCCAGTGAGGAAAACCACAGGAGGAAACTTCTAAAAACAGTAATACTGGAGGCAATGGCAGCCAAAGATAATTCTGATGTTCCCATTACAGCAACTCTCACTTCTAGCCACGTATACAGGATGCAGGAAGCAAATGTAATTACTCTTTAGAGACAGTTAGTCCTTGTCATTGTGTGAACACATAAGATTCTTCATTTTGCTAAAAGCAAACATGTTTGCATACATTCCTACCCTGGGCTGAAATCCGTTAAAGCAGAAACACAATGGCTGATTTCAGCTAACTTGGCACTGGTCTTAGGGATGTTTCATGTCAGTTTAACCTTTCTCAATTGAAGTCTATAATGATGCAGCTCTGGTTTCTTAAGCAGAATACTAGCAACATTATATCATACAACAAATGAGATGTTTAAGAAAAACAGCATTTACACTTTAAATGCATCATTAGCACAGCAAAAGCTTATTAAACTCATACTATGAGCAAAGTTTATGGTTCATAAATCAAACCTATTTTTTCAGACTGTACAGGTTCCATCCACAACTTCACTTTAGCTGAAAGGGAGTTGTAAAGTGTTTAGAAATGCTTTTTTTTTCTAGAAAACTACTATTTTAGTAATCTGTGTATATTTTTCACTTATTGCAGTGAGCAAATACACTTCTGAATGAAGAGCAACATAGCTAAATCATTCAGGCCAGAAACTTTATCCATTACGGAAAGCACTGCCAAAAATAAAAATTCAAACAAATCCAATGAGCAGCCTGGGTCACTTTGCTTTGCCCCCGTAGTGAGCAAAACTTTCTTTTAATGTGGACCACAGTAAATCCAAAATGCCATCAATTCTGTTACCAACAAGATTTGGTCAAAACTGGCTTAATCTTTCTTCAGGGAAAAGTAACAGACCCTTTTCACAACAAAGGCTGAATGCTGCTGAAGTTGCTAGAAGGCTTAGTAGACCTTTCAGAACCAGAGAAGGAAAGGAAACCCATTCCAGTCAGAACCTATGAATTTGGGTCTGAGTTGTACCTCTTCTGGAAGGAGCCCAACTGGAAGGTGCTTGTTGCAGATGATGTGCCAGTGACATTGACTGTGTCCTAGTACCATGCTGTTAGCTATGCTCATCAGCTGCTTGGCCCCAAGCAACTTTGCACATTGGGACTACTGAAGCTGTATATAGAAATGTCAGTTGGTAGCTCACCGGGCCCTAAATAACCTGGAATGAAGGTAGGGTAGGTGAGCTCTGCTCTATGGGGAATGGTACACCCTATTGGACTCTGCATGTCTCCAGCTGGCATAAGCCTTTCAACGCTTTCCACAGAAGTAAACTTTCTTCTCTAGAGGAAGAGAGCAGAAAAGCAGCAACACTTTCAAATCAGTTGTAAATAACCTCTAGGCTCATAGGTAGATGAAAATGGAAGAATTTTTAGCCCTGAAGCTACTGGAAAAAATTCTTCTTGTCACAGCCTATGTGTCAACCTCAAAATAGTGATTCTTTTCAAGATAAGTTTAATTGCATTGGGTTGGTTTTGTTTTTAATCTGAAGTGAGTGTAGTGGTGAACTCTCATATGAGCCCGGTGGCAGTAAGTACTTCTCCCTTCCCGGAGGCCACTGGCCAGTCCCACCAACCCACCACTCGCCAGTTTCAAGCCCATGCTGCAAAAGGCCCTGTGCCCTGTCTGGGGCAGCAGGAGCTTCAGCCATTGCCCATCAGAACTGGGCACTGACCTGTCCAAGCAGGTCACAAGTTTCAGATGTCAGCGTTTTCAATACCGAAACTCAAACCAGCACCGTACCCATGGTAAGAACTGAACCTCCTGCGCACTATGGGTAGGAAATGCCCTACGGGACAACTTCATCTTGTAACCTCTCGGCTGTTTTCCACTTCCAGTGCCTTTTGCCCTTCGCCTCCGTTACTTTTGGGCCTAACAACTGCCCGCCGCCGTTATGGCGGCCCATCGCCGCTACCGGCCCTGCAGCCCTCGGGGCTGAGCCTCGCCCCGCCGCCCTCCTGGCTGCCCGGGCCCGCAGGCCGCCCCGGCGGCGCTCCACTTACCGTGACGCCGTACTTGAGGGCGATGCCCTGCAACGTGTCCCCGGCGCTGAGCCGGTGCTCCACGTAGCGCTCGGCCAGCGGCGCCGCCACGCTCGCCGTGCTGCCGTACGAGCGGGCCTTGGTGTGGGCCAGCCGCTGCGACAGCTCGGCCTCCGACTCCGGCCCGCCCGGCGCCTCCTCCCGCAGCGACTCGGCCATGCTCCCGCCGCGCCTTAGCGACCGCGGCTCCGCGCCGGCGCCGGCGCCGCCGCCCCCCCGGGCATGGCGCGCCGCCCCCGCCCCCTCAGGCACCGCCCGCGCGGCGGCGGCAATGGCAACAACGGCAACGGCAACGGCCCCCGGCAGGGCCGCCGCGCATGCGCCGCCGCCGGCAGCGCGAGAGGCCGCACGCGCGGGGGCAACACGCATGCCCACTGGCGGCCGGACGCCGCGCCTGCGCAGTGGCGGGTCTGCGCGCCTCAGGGGGCGCCTCAGAGGGTGCTCTAGAGGGTGACGGTGGAGAGGCGGTTGGGGCCGGCCCCAGTGAGCTTTTAACGCCTTTGGCTGATATTCAAGGTGACAAAGAATTCACGTTTTCCTAGAAAAACATTACTAATCGAAGGTGTTCTCTTTTTCCATGCACCTCGCTTTGTGAGGTGGCCTCCCTTGCAGACCGTGGGCCTCGGCCCTGTGAACTGCCCCCACCTCAGGGGCATGCCTGGGGCGCCCAGCGTCTCAGGGCAGGGTTGGGAGTGCAGAGCAGGAGGGAGACTGTAAACACAGGAGAATTAGCAGTCCATGGGGACTTACTGGTCACTTGCCAAGAAAGAGGGATACGTGCCCTTGTGCTGGGTCCCAAAATCTGTCTAGCAGAAACTTACGATTTCTCTTTTACCAGTTACGAAGGGGCAAGCACAGAGTACTGTTTGGTGTTGAGACTTAAAGCTGTTTGTCAGCTGGAGTCTCAGTAATGCAGTTTGTCATTGAGACTGAGAAGCAAATAGAGTGTAAAAAGAAATGACATTGGGTATAAGTCCACGAATATAAAAGTGTAGTAATTACTTCAGATTTATTAGAACAGTAAGAAGTGGGAAGATTCATTTGCGGGAAAAAAATAGATTTCCTGACTAATAACTTACGTCTTAGAATATCCATGTTATTTTAAAATGAATGTAGTAACAGTGTTTTAAGTGAGTACTTCATGCCAAGAAACTTGTCTGTAGGCTTTCTTTGAAAGCTGAACCATTATTTCTGAACTGGAGCTTTCTAACAAAAACTGTGTGGTACGTCTAGATGGTGCACACATGTGCATCCTGTACAGGCACAATATGTACCAAAATACCACGAAGTGTCCAGGGCAGCTGGCTCTAGGTGACTGTGCCTGGGCAGGGGTATTGGACAAGATGTCCCCCAAAGGTCACTTCCAACCTCAACCACGCTGGGATTCTGGGAAGTGGTGTACATGTAACAAACACCTGGTACGATACAATTTTTTTTTCCTGGGAAGTCCTAGAAAGATAAACCTATAGCTTAAACTTAAGCAAAAAAAGACATGCGTGTGGTGACCTCAGCATTCCTCAGCCCAGTAGGTATTCACATAATTATTTGGAAAAATAAAATGCATCACCTGACATAATATCTAGTTGTGGTTTTTAGATTAATTATGTTCAGTCAGCACCCCACCGTCACATGAGAGAAGCCAATGTGACAATCCTAGAGTGTCCGAACAGAGGAACAGTAGGCAATGCGTAGATAGATCAGGGCAGTACAAGAGATTATATAAATTTATGGCAAGTGAAGGTTCACTTTAATTTTTCTGCAATCTACAATATTTTGCAGAAGTTGGAGGCTCCCCTGGGGATGTCCAATTGAGTTTATACCAGATATAGAAAGAGAGCACCAAGTTGTGACATCTCTGTGCTTTCAATTCCTTGTGAAACAACTTGATCTGCTGGGCTGCATCAGCAATTCAGCCGTGACCCACCTAGCGAAAGAGCTGAACTGCAGGTCAGCATTTATTAAAAATGTCTACCGTGTGTGCAGTGTGGAGTCACGGCTCGGTTTCAGCCTCTTAAGGCTGATCAATGGCAGTTACAAACAGCTGGATGCCTGCCTAGAGCTGGAATTACTCAGGCCAGTTAGTTCAGCTAAAGTGGCTTTTAGTAAAGGGGAGCTGCAGTTCAATAAAATGGAAATCTTGTTTAACATTACTGATACAATGAGCTGAACATGCAATATCAATTAGTTTGAAAATGTGTTTGACAGGTGCACTAATATTAGACAGTATTATTCCCTCTAATGTTTAAGATAACATTAGACTCTATTTATATGTGCAGTGTGTGCAATACACTTTAAATCAGCTGTCACAACTCAGAACAGTAGAAGCGTCCCTTGCATTAGTATAAAGATACCACAGATATTTTAATGTTGAAAGCTTTATTTTAGTAATAAACCTTTTCAAGGATATGTATGAGGGTTTTTTCCTGGAATTGCTGGATTGTCTTTTCTTTGCATCAGCAAGTTGTGGAGATGTTTGTTTCTTATCCCGAAATCCATATTATACCCAGAGGAACACTTAGATCTGGGATGTTGCCAAGATACTTGATCTGGTTAGCTGTTTGCCTTTCTCTACATAAAATGAATACCCTCTAAACCAAAAATTGAGTTAAAATTTGAGACAAAGCTTAAATTAGGTAACCCATTTTTACCTGTGTTTTTAATATGCATTCAAAATGAGTTACAGAAGAAACTAGAAGTGTCTTGCTAATAAGACTTTAAGGAAGAAAATTGTGTTAGCAGTGAGAACGTGGTGTCTATGCTACTGAAATACCTTCATGGAGTGGTCTATGATCTTGTGAAAGCTA
This sequence comes from Himantopus leucocephalus, assembly GCA_003993805.1. NCBI lineage: Eukaryota > Metazoa > Chordata > Aves > Charadriiformes > Recurvirostridae > Himantopus > Himantopus leucocephalus. The sequence continues at coordinate 9,851,846 of RSEF01000010.1, read as the reverse complement.
AGGGAAATACTAGCTTGCCTAGAGTTTCTTGGCTTTAAGTTTAAGACAGGAGGCCCTGAGAGGCTGTTCATTGTCAGACCCCTGTCTGACTTTCTTAGAAGTTGGAGCTCACTTGCTTCACGATGTCATACTAACAGGGGCTTGAGTCGGCACTGTAGTGAAAATTGGCATTGTGCCTGCACTGCCTGCTTGTTGTGTTGCCCTGGGTCTGACTCCAGACAAGCTGACAAGCTCCTGTGACGGGCTGCAGGAAGGAATGCTTTGCACTGGTTACCCACCCCTAAAGGTGTGAGCGTTCAGTGTAGGGACATCAAACTTGCCACATTAGAAAGAGTCCCTGCTACAGCTTTGGGATTCTCACTTCCCCATAGCAGTATTCTCCCTCCTGATCTCTGAATCAGCAGCTTATTGACATACGTGTGTATCTCCTGATGGGCAGGGGCTATATGGCAATTAGTTTTAATTTATTGGTTTACTGCCTGATGGTGATGTTCTCTGTTCAGCAAGGGAGCGTCTTGGCACTACTGACTCCACTTCCTTCCTCCCTGTTCTCTTCTGTCCTTCCTGTTTACTCATTACTGCTTCTGTGACTTCTTTCCCCACAGTAGCTTCCAGTTCCAAGGAGCTGTACTTGCCCAAACCTGTTTCTTGCATTAAAATCAGTAATTCTTTCAGTAATGCTACCATTGAAGTCACGTAACTGGGGATTGGACTTGACACTCTCATCAGACTTAAATGGGACAGAGGAGTTCACTCCTCTGAGTCACTGTTCCAAGGCTGGCTGCAGACGTTGTTACATCTATTACTCATTTCACATTTGGGAGGTTATTGCTGCAACTACAGCAGCTGGAAACATACTTTTAAAATGAAGACTTTAATTTCAGAGACCTCAACTAAGCATTGTGGAGTGCCTGCCTGACCTAAGTGTTCCTTAGAGCTAAGTCTGAAGAAGGGGAAACCCCTTTCTGCATTTTTTTTCTCAGGGACATGTTGAGACTTAGATAATACTAGCTTTGTATTCTTATATAAACTCCTTGTACAGGAATTGGATAAGGACAGAAAAGATGTATGGGAGCTAATATTACAATATTTACTTGGGCAGCAGTAGTTAAAAGGTAATTCTAATGAATCATTCAGTTTAGGAACTCTCAGTGCCTTTTCTGTCTCTCTTAATTTGTTCTGAGGATGAGTTTTCTTTTCAGTAGAGCTTCATGATGAATTTTCTAAATAACCAGCAGTTTTTAAGTCTATGCAGTCTATTGACTTCCAGTTAGTATTGGATACTTAGCTGCCATGTTATCATTGAAAATCATCCATATCTAGATCAGTAAATGCACAGTGGTCTTCATTTATTTTAAATATTATATAGGCCAACAGACTAAAGTCAGCAAACTTCTAAAATAGAGATCAGTATCAACTGAGTCTAGTTAAGGTGGCCCATATGATTTAATGGCAAAGTAAGTAGAGAAGAGAATGCCTTCTATCTAGGTGATCATTCTGTTAATGATCAGATATTCATCAGCTACTTTGTCAGTAAAGAAACCCAAATTTGCTTAGTAAAGGATTAAATGAATTGGCGAGCATTTCCGAACTTTGATGTTTATGATGATGCAAGCCAGGGACATTACCATTTATAATAGTTGTACTGATGTAGGACAGGGATGTTTTAATTTCAGGAACAATAAGAAACCTATCCTTGTGGGCTATATGTGTGGGCAGATTCACAGTAATTAGGACAGAATAGTAAAAAAGAAGGCTACCCCCTGGTAATGAGTGCTGTATCAAGCTATGCTGTCCACCTCTGCTCATGTTGCAACCTCTGACAAAAAAAAGATGTAATGTAGGACAAAGATCAGAGACAAATCCTGCCTTTTAAGAATAATAGCCCTGGGTTCTGCAATTAATTGCAGCAAGGAGAGAGGGTCTTGCATGAATTTCAAAAGGAAAGTAGGTCCGCCTGAACTGATGCACATTACTTAAGCTGTGCACATATTCTTCATCAAAATAAGCCCATTATGTAGCAGTAGCAGCTGTGAGCCATTATTAATATTTAACGCTCTTAGCAGGGGTTACTATGGGTTTCTGTAATAAGGTTACAAGACAGCGTTGCAACATCACGTGCTGTGGGTTTGCATTCTCAGAGCTTTTTTGGCTTTGTATAAAGTGCTAGTGAAGTTTTATATATTCCCCTTCCCCACCATTTGCAGAGGCTGAATATCTTTCTCAGCTGCATTGTAGTGTATGATTAACCATTCTTCATTGCCTCTAGCTCTACTGATACATCACCTGCTACTTAGTAATGTGGGTATTGCAAGTCCCACGCTGGTAGGAGCAGTCCTGCACAGGAAAGGATGAAAGTGATTTGGATCCCATGGCGAGGGCTGGCTTGTGCTATCACAGATGCGTTCTGTTTCCTCCAACCATGTGGGTTTTGGTGTGATCTGCTGGAGGATGATGATACCAGTCAGCCTCTTCTTCCTAAATACATCTTTTGACTGATACTTGTTTTCTACCTGTGCATGCTGAAAGGGCACGCAGTTCTTGGGCAGTCCATAGTTGTTTCCACTGAAAAGAGGTGGGCATCTTCAGATGGAAGATGGAATTGCCATGTTTTTCACATCTGCATCTGAGAGGAGACCATCCATGGCTGTATTTGACCTTGGGTCATGGGGCCAGCAGGCAGTACGCAGCACAGCACAGGGGACTTGGCAGGCAGGGAGTTGCTGCTGACACTGCTTTGGAGGAGTGTGGGACAAGCTGTCCAGTGGCTCTTCAGAGGCAGCCTCTGGCCTTTGGGCTTTCTTTTTGCTCAAATCTTTTTTTAGCCTTTTTATTATTTGTCAGCTTTTTCTTAAGTCATAAAATCCTTGAAATCAAACTGTTTACAGGTCTGTCTGGTTAATAAGTTATCAGGCAGTGAAGTCAACAGTACAGAAGGAGGAAACATTTGGAGCAGCAGCATATATATCCATTAACATCATAAACTACATAAAATACTGTTCTACACTAAGAAGCAATTGTTAGGAAGGTGCCCTGGGACAGTATCTGCTGCCCTTCAACAACTTCTGGGTTAAATGTAGTCAGTTTAGAACTAAAATGTCAGGCTATAGCCTTCCTTAAATTCATGCCTTGCTGATGAAGTATGCAACCTCAAATTATGTGTAGCAGATGACTGTTGACTGACTTCATAATACATCAATAGCACGGTCCCTTTGACACCATTTAGCCAGCATGTTAGTGACAGGAGATGTTGGCAACATACCCCTTACCTCCCAAGATGGTTTATAGATTTGCAGGTGGTGATGCCTTACGTTGCTTATCTGTTGTTGTCCATGTAAACCCTGCTGCAAGACCATGGCAGCACGTCAAGCTCTTTTTGGAAGGGGAGGAGTCCAGAGAGGGACACCAAAAATAAAGTGCTGAAAACATGGAGCTAAATGAGTGAAGAACAGACAACTTCTTGAGTGATTTCTGTATCGTTGGACATTGGACCTCATGATACTGTGTTTGATTTCAATTTCCAGAGTGAAATTAATGTCAAAATCAGTTCTTGCATATTGCATTGGAATATTAGTCATTGCAGAATACTTCTGAATTTAAACATGTTTTTAATTTAGCTTCTGTGTGTTTCTGTTCACACTGCCTCACCTGTCCATGCTAACTGCTGCTCCCCATAAGCTTCCTCTCTTCACATGCACCCACACCCCAGCTAAGGCAGGATCCTCACCATTATCCCACTCTGCCATCGCTGCTGAGCCTTCTGGTACCAGGTTACCAATAATGTCTTCCTTTCCCTGCTGAATTCAAATTCAGTGCAACTAACCTGTGCTTTAGCCTCTTTTAATTAGAAAAGCAATGAATATAATAAATCTGGATGTAATATGAGAGTTAATGGCACCTCCACTGATGTGTAAACCCAACAGTGAGCATGAGACAGACAGCTCTGTCATGTGGGAGAGCTGTGCAAAATAGCCAGAGGGATGGTAATAAGGAAGTGTCTTGTCTTCACCCCGTTCCTTCTCTGTGAGTGGCTTTTTCACTCTCAACATTCTTGGTTGGAGAATATTTTATCGGAACATCTGTAAACAGGTGATTTACCACTAGAAATATTTTATTAATACAGATGTTTAAAAAATAATAAATTCAATATTCATTTGTCAGTGGGTGTTTTTTCTTTAAAGTGTCATTATGCACCTCACTTTGCGAAAGTAGTGCCAGTCACAGCTCTGTCTAGAGCCAAAGGGAACTTTCTTAATTAAGTGAAGAACCACAGAGTAAAAGACAGCTTTACTTATATATGTTATTACAATTCCTTTTTTAGGTTTATCTGTACCAACAGTTTTGTATAACCTGTTCAAACAAGTCAAAAATAATTTATTTTATACATGCCTTCAGATTTGTTTTAGGTCAGGAAGACTTAAAAATATTAAACAGCACTTTTAACCTTTCCCTCAATCTTAGGATTCAGTAGAACAGCAATCAACTTGTGATGTCAGACGTCTGTCCTTTATCAAAGTGTACCTCAAACTGCTTCATCAGGGAATCCAGAGAAGCTGCCCAGAAATTCCCCAAGAACATGAATGAAGTCAGCAGACATGCAAAAATCCAGGTCAGAATATCAAGTTTTTCATCTTCATGTGCTACCTACTAAGCTATACTTATTCTCGCTCATTGACCCTATTTCTCTTCACTGTCCATCCTCATCCTGCATTTCCATCTTTTTGTTGCCCTTCGGGTGGATCTGCCTTCATCTATGGAGTTGAAGTAGTCTAAGACAATCTAAGCTGCCAGTAGACTTGGTCTGTACTCTAGACTCCAGTTTGTTTCAATCTGTGGAGTCACTTAGGTGATTAAGAGTGTAACTTTGAAATTTGGGCTGTAAATCTTCAGCTGCCTGCGGGTATCTCAAAAGTCCCTTGCCCACTTGAAAGAAGAGCTAGGAGGAGCATACAGGTGCTTGCTCTTGCATGTATACATGTGTCTGGAGGAAAAAGAGCTTAGAAAGAGCAGCAGTTGAAAATAAGGGGAAAGGGGTTCTGTTTGTGAATATTTTCCTTCAAGGAGAAACACAGTTTAACTCTTGCCTTTAAAAGAGCAACTCAAATTAGGTTTTTGCTGTGAGTCACTTCAGAAATTACCTGCCTTCATTGAGTGCAGAGGATGCCTCAGATTACAGCTTCCCCAGGCCTGAAGGTGGTGGCCCTTGTGGTGCTTCTCTGAGAGCAGCCTGTCGCTGGTAAGAAGGAAAACTACTCTTTGAATAAGAAGACAAAACAGTGACGAGGGTGCGTTTGAAGCTGCGTAGCAATTTTGTGTTCCAAGAGCTCTCTTTGCCTTCCAGGATGTTTACTAGTGTATATTTTCTTCCTGTGGGAATATTTTAATTTGACCTAATTGGCCTTCTAGCTCATGTTGTCATTCAGTGTCCAAAACTGGAGTATGTTTTTGGCCTGTGACTATTTTTAGCTGGTGTAAACAGGGCACTAACCCAGCAGCGTTCATGCTTTTTACTACAGGCCTTTCACTTTCAGCAGTTGGCCTTAGAAGTATTACAGTGGCATTATCAGAAGTGAGAAGGTGATGATGGACCAAGTGGGTCATTGTTTTGTATCCTGACAGTTTCTGGGTGCTCTTCCTTAGCTTTTAAAGTTACATTTTTACAATAACTTTCTGTGATCTGGTAGAAGGCAGTTGGCTGATCTGAGTAAAAACTAACTTTTTCCCTTTCTCAGGTGAATTGTTTCCACTGGGGAGAAGGGTGGCAGAGAAGGGTGTGGGTGCATCTGCCTCTCATTCTGGTGGCTAAGACATATGCAAGCTAAAGTGGCCGTACAGTCTCTGCTCTTAATTATTTGGTATTGACCTCTTATTCCTTCATTGCTTACACTTCAGTACTCAGCTTATATTGCTGCCTTGTTTATATAGATACAGAAAGCTTTGAGATCAACCTGCAAACAGAATCTTCACGGTGAGCTAAAATAGTCTGGCAGTTCGGTGTACTTCATTTTTATTCCCATGTTTTTTTTACTGAAATGCTGCCCTCGAGTGGCCACCAGCTGATTGATCCCAACTGGAGATCTCAGCCGTTCCTCCTGCCTGGCCGGTGCCCTGTGTGCCCCTTTGGGGGTTACTGTCCCCAGTACCCTGGTCCCCCGAGCACAGCAGGGCTCCAGAGGCGGCGTTCAACTGAAGCCAGCTGCTCATCTGCTCTCTGAGCTAACTGATGCGAAGTTTCCAAGCAATGTTGCAGCACACCAGCTTGAACTCCCTGGCGGCAACAGCATCCTCAGCTTTTAAAAGAAAAGAGAGAACTGTAATTCTGAAGGAAATGTAATGATTGGAGATGCTACTCTGACTGCAGGCCCTCTAAATGTAATTTATATGAATGCTTCTTCCCGTAACTCGATCCGTTGCGCAGTTGCTGAACTACAGTTCATGCTTTTAGCTTTGTCAAACAGTATTTTCCTGTGACAGGGTAAAGATCTCTGAGCTTGTCTAAGCAGTACTTCTACTGTGCTCTCTGGGTCTCCCCACAGTGTTTTCTAACTTCCTTTCCGTTAAACTCTGAGCAGGCTCGGGTTAGTCTCTGACAATATGGCACTTCTGGAGGAAATGTCCTGTAGGAAGGTAGCCTCTGAATGACCTCCAGAGCACTCCGACAGTTTATTAAGTCAGAATACAAGATGAAGAGTTAATAAAAGGATAAAGGTGGCTTGTGGGAAAGCATCTTGAGGCGTTACTGCTTTCAGTTTTATACTATGCTGCTTTGCCGAGGTTGAAGGCTTTACAGTAGTTTTGCTAGAAGCATAAGGATGCTGGCTCCTCAGTACGTCATAGCTGAGTGTACTGGTTTAACTCAGAGATGCTTGTTTTTCTGGGCCACTGAAAAGTGTGTCAGTATGTGACTTGTTTTGCGTGCAAGTTAAAAAGCAAAAATATAAGAAGGGGGTTTTATGTGAAGGAAGTTGTGTCTTTTGGAAAGACTTCGGTTTTAGCATTCCCAGGGTATTTGAAGAGTACTCCATGTTTCCATGCTTCATTGTAGACCAATTGTTCAAAGGAATATATAATCCTACCTATACGTTATTAATTCTTCTGGCAAGTACTGAGTGTGTCGTATTGGGAATCTTCTCATGTCCTTATCTTTTCCTAAAGACAGAGGATAGTGCTTTTCTTATGTACTGTAAACTTCTATCATCCTGCACAATGTGCAAATACCATACTTTGTTTCTGCACTAACACATCTAATTAAGGATAGGCTTGTTTGTTCAAGTGTCAGTATGGTTTGTGAAGTCAGATATGAGTGAGTATATAAGGTCATTAAAATTAGAATAGCTTCTTCCTCCTCAAAGAATTTCAGCTGCAGAGTCCCTTCTAGGGAGCCCTTCAGGACTGATTATTTAAGTGCCCCAGTCTTCCCTACTTCCCTGTTCCTTCTGAATCTCTTTAGGTGCCAGTCTGATTTTGTTTCCCCTAGCTAGTTTCCCCCTCAGTGCTCCACCCTCATCCCATAAAGTACTTGCTGCAATAACCAGCTAATTCTTGCTCACCGTCCTTTGGGTGATTAGTCTTTGCAGTAGTTCTGCCTATGTGTGTATGAATATATGCCATGCGTAAGTATATGAAGGCCTTTGAGAGCCTCCATGTGAAATATCTATGTCAAATATTGCCAGTAAAATAATCTCCTTGATGATTTGGCTCAGCTGAAGACTGCCTGAACTGAAGAGCTCTCTCAGAAATGATTTACATCTCTATTTCTAGTTGCTGAGAGCTCCTTGATTAAGACTGGTACTGGCCATAAAATGAGATCTTTTTTTAAATGATTGTATTGGCACTTCATGTGCTTTTACTCAGTGCTATCCAAAGTCCCATCAAAACAGAGTAAAGTACGGGGAGACTGTCTGGGGCATTATTACCACAGGCAAGAATATAGAAAGGAAATGCCCAGAATATTACAGCAGTAAAACAGGTACATACTGGTTTATGCTCTGAATTTGCAAACGTGAATGGCAGACTTGCAAGCAGATGTTATGGACAGCTAATTCTAGAGCTGAAGTTAGTAAGTTGTAGTGTTTGAAGCAGTGGTTATGTCTAATCTTAAACCAGTGGTAGGTCAGATGCTAAATGCCAATGACTAGGGTGTATACATAGGGACGTTTGGGCACTGGTGGGTCCTGAAGCAGTCAATTTTCAATTTTCACTGGACTTTCAACTGAAAGTGCTTAGCTGGCCGGAGCTGCAATGAGAGGAGGCAGATTCTCTGTTTCAGCTAGACTGTACTAGTTACATTAGATTTAACATTTACTTATAATATTCCATGTTTATAATAAATGTGAATACATTTGGATACATTTAATCCATTACTTAAATTAAATTTAATTTGATGCATTTAATTTTGCTACATTAACAATTTACAATAAATGTGAATTAATTAAATGTATCAAAATGGAAAGCGAATGTATGGGAAAAAGAAGAAAATAATTTGCTGTCACTATGTGAAAATGAAAAGAACCCCTGCTTGTTTCTATCAGAAGCTGTAATAACATACCTCACCCTACAGCTTTCAGTTATATCTGCTCAAAAATGTGTTTTGGTGGGCAGGTAATCTATATAACGCAATGATAACCTTACAGTATAACAATGCTAGATTTATGCCCTAACACCCATGAGTATATCAAAGTGGTGGTTTTTTACACTGAAACATAAGTTGCAAACATAAGCAGTAAAATATACAGTGGCATAGAGTAATAAATAGGACCAATAGATTAATATGATCAGTCAGAAAGAAATAGATGATTAGTAGTTTCATTGTTAGGATTCATATTTCAATTGCCTGGTTCTTCTGTAAAAGAAATGAGATCAAAGGAAATAAAATGTTTTGCTTGATGGGTGGTGTGAGTTGGGGATTTTTGTATGAAAGTTTTCTATAGTGATTGCTCTTTTCTACAGAGTTTAGGGGCAGTATGGTGGCAGAAGATTAAGTGAGATGGTGAAACCTGAATTGGAATAGGGACCCGTTGATTTGCTTGCTGCTTACCAAATAATCTTTGCATCCCTTGAATTTCAAATTTGGTCATGCATAGCATAATCTATGCTAGTGTCTTGTGTTATTAAAAAGATAACCTGAAAAGAAATGAAGGGAGCAAAATGGAGAATATTAGTAAAGTAGGAATGCTTGCTCCCTGCAATTCAATTCAGAAAAGCACTTTCCCTTCCTTTTCCTGGCTGAAACCCATAATACACTTTTGGCTTTAGTTTCCAAGCTCAGTCCAGCATCCGTTTGTTACTGTGCAGTGAATCTGTGTATGACACTAACTAGATGTGGCAGCTCTTTTCTAAAATAGACTGTTCCAATCTGTCACTTTATTCTTTGGCACTAGGGATTTTCATTTTCCTGAGATGAACTCCACTGCTGACCGTCCAACCTGACGGAGTGGAAGAACAGCAGAACAAACTGCTGCCGTCAGCTAATTCACCTGAACAGAGCAGTGTCTGAGACCTCCCTCATCCTTTGAGTGTCCTGTCATTCGCAGTGGTCGAACAAATATTGTCAAGACGGCAAGTGAGCCAATGGGAGGAATTACCTGAAAGAGCCCAGACATTTTATGGAAACACCTGTGCTGTTCTTAGTCATATCAGTTTGCTGGAACTTGCCTCATATCTTGTTTGCTGTTAAGCAATTCTTTCAAGCTGCTCTGAATCATTTCCTAGCTCCATGTCACATGAAGAGCCTGAAAAGGTATCTTCATATCTTCAGCTTCTCAGAATCAGTCTGCTTCTGTTTCCTGGTGAGCATCCCTGGCAAGTTTGTTTCCGTAGGAAGTAATCATGGAAATAATTAGCATTTAGTATCAAGGTCGACTTTCTTGTAAAATTACATAAAACCCTTGAGGCCTACCTGTTTGTTACACTGGTTATGGCTGCCAGGATGCTTTTCTCCATGAAAAAATGATCACAAAAATAGCACCACTGAGTAATGCCTTTGTTCACTTTGTTTGATATCTTACTTCCAGAAGAGCATGCCACATAAAGCAAAGAGAAGGTGAGGGAGATGGAGCACAGGGTAAAGGAATCCTTCAGAAGGGCAAAGTGGTCAAGAGCTGTATCTTGACCTTGCAGGTACAAAACATGAAGTTTAACTCTGCAGCTCCATAGCTGGGAACAGAAGCTGAAAGGCTTCAAGCACAAGTCAGGAGTAGAGTGAGAGCAGCCCTCTGGAGCCAGAGTCTCTGTAAAGGTGTGTCTGTGCCTCTCCAATGACTTTGTGTAAGGAAAAAAAAATTAAAAATGGTTATTTTCATGATTTGGTCCTCATCTTGCATGGATCCTGAGGGATTAGAACGGCTTTGTGGGATGGATATTTAGACCTTTTTGTTGCCTCTGTCCTCTTCTGCAGCATCATGTGAGATAATGTGACTCTGCAAAAAGAGCCTCCTAGATTTTTTTCTGTTCACCCCACTTCCATGTATTTAGTCATATATAGTCATATTTAGTCATATATGTATTTATATATGTATTTAGTCATATATTAAACTTGGCAAGCTGACCACCAGTATTTAATGCATGAATTGAGAAACAAGGAGTACTGAATATATTAATCTTTTAAGTGTTGTGACCTAGTTGCCAACTGCTTTCATTAATTACTGTTTTAATTGTCTGTCAGGGTAAGAGGTTAATTTTCCTTCATTAAAAGTTGGATTTCATGCTATCAGTGTATTTCTGCTCACTCCTATGACCGATTAGTATGGAATGTAAATTGAGTATGAAATATGCAAGAAAGAGAGAACTTTTTAAAAGGAGAATATTACATATTAATTGCTCTTCTGGTTGTGGGAGAGGTCTGTTCATGTAATCAGTCCAAGTCAGTGCTGAGAAATACATGAAATCTAAGAAAAATCAAGAGAAGTCTGCTAAAATCATGTTTCTGGCAGAAAGATATGACTGTGGCTATCAAGTGGCTCTGAGGGCACAATTTTTGTGAAGTTGCAGCATTTTTTCACCTCCTCTCAAGTGCACTTGCTCATCTCAGTGAATATTTGTACAAATGGCTCAAACAGCATGGCAACTTTTATAGTAAACAATTACATGCCTCCTGGGGCAATAATGAGTGCTTTAAAATTAGCAGGCAGAAGGATAATGTTCAGCAGTAGTTCCAAGATGCTGGCTCTGAATTAGATACTAAAATTGGAATCTTATTTCATAGCTTTGAATAGGAAAAAGCTGGGTTTGAACAAGAACTAGGTTTTTTGCTTTAACTGGCACAATTAACTTCCTTGAAGTGGTGTGAACTGCGCTTCAGCTAGCTTGGTTATGCAAAGATTCTTCAGCCCACTTTACTGAAGTAAAAATAATAGATGTGTTTAATCGTCCTGTGAATTGGGATCATTATTTTAGTATACTCATAACTACAAAGGAAAATGTTAATCACTGAGATTGGATTACGCAGTGACCTTTTAAATCCATGGTGTTTGCAGCTATTAGACTTGCTTCAAAGTGGGAGTCGGAAAGCACTTTCAGTAGTGGACCTTTTGGAAATAGTTAAAATGTTTCTGTTTCTGTCCAAAAAAATAACAGTCAAATTAAAGAAATGCTACTTTCCAGTTACTCATTTTTTAATTCTTTGTATAATCCACACCACGAATACACATGATATTCTCCAGTGCCTCCATGTCCTGAAAAAACAGCAGTTTTCAGCTTTTGTTTATAAACTTGTAAACTTCTTTTTCTTGATTAAAAGGACTTGATGTTTTGGTTTGGTATTTACATTAAATCTGAAAGTGGAAACAAGAAACTCGAGTTCTTTCAAGCAGATCTTTCTCCAGAAAAGTAGGACTGCACCTGCTTATGAGTTGTAGGTCAGTGGCTGTGATGGTACTGGTCACCTCTATGGAGTTTCAGTGGGGAAAGCACCTACAAAGAAATAAAGGTTTCTGTGGAGAGCAGCGGGTGAGGACCAGGAGGTGAGGAGTCCTTGCTCTGCTGCAGAGGCTGAGTGAGGTCCCTGGGCAGTTGGTCTTGCCTGGGCTGGCCCTGACTGAAGGTGCTTTAAGAGGTACCTGGGCTTGAGGTCACCAGAGAGAACAGAATACATGAAGGTAAATGCTGCTGGGCTTCTATACATTAGGTGTAATGGAGCCAGACATGTGTTTGTAATTTTGAACTCTAAATCAGGGATAATAAAACTGCTGATTTAGTTTCTAATCTCTTTGCAATGATAACAGTGCCTCTGCTAGATATTTGGGCTCTACATGGCACACTGGGGCCTCCCATTCAGCCCCAGGCTGCTAGGCTCTGTAAAATATAAATAGCTGTTGCAGATGCATTGGCAATCTTTAGAGCTAGTCTTGTAGCTTTTAATTGACCTGAGTGATTATCTCAGCTATAGTGAGAGCACTACCTGAGCTGTTCCAGTGCAGGGCTTAGACTCATCTTCTTAAAAGCTTCTTTATGAATCATAACTCTTTCTGTCCTTGAAGAACTTAAAATCTAACAGCATTGCAAATCTTAAGATTAACAGTCCAAACCTCTTAATGGTGGTTCAGTTTGACGTATATCTGAAGAAGTAGGTACCATTACTCATCCTCACTTGGACTACATCCCTAGGTCCATTTTGTAACATCCTGTAGTTCTGTTTCTTCATCACCAACTCCTGACCTGGCTCTGTAAATAGGCAGGCATCTGTTGTTGAATGTTAAATCTGGCAAATGAGTAAATCAAGTAGAATGTGTATTCAGAGCTGACATTTCAAAGGTGAAGTCTATGAGGATTAGCCTAGGATTGAATTTGTTTTTCCAAAAGTGATTACACTAAAACATATTTCTCTGCAGTGGACAACATTGTGCCATACTTTTAATTCAGTCACTTTTCTAACTACATTCACTGATCAGGAACTCTCTTAGCAAATGTTTTTGCTTGCAAGGATTTCTGTTCATCATCTCTATTGCCAACTTATCATCTGTGCACAAAATCTACCTGAGCTTCACTGACAGTCCGTAAAGTTTCATTTTAAGATATCAGCTATTACTTTAGTATATCCATGTTGGTCTTCCATGTTGTCTGTATTCTCTCAGGCTCTCTAGTGCTTCTCATGAACCCAGATCTTGGCAGAGTAGTGGTATTTCCTTGTAGTGACCTCTCTCTCCCTCAGTCTACCCTGCATGTGGCTGTGTTTTGGGCCTGAGGCTGCTATTGTTTCAGCTCTGCTGTTATACAGAGCAGCGTAGTTGTTCCTTGTAGGTGGATGGTTGTTTACACTGAATTTCAGGAGACTCAGGCCAGTCTATCACCATGAACAGCATCAGTTTCCATCTATTTTTCTATTTTGTCTCCTAACGAGCATGGGCTCTGATTAGTCTGTCTTCAAGTCAAACCTTCAAGTCAGTCTGAACTGGGTTCAAATTATAATCATGATTCTTCTCCCAATTTGCATATGTAAATGGAATGAGATCAAAACAACAAAAGCTGGATATTCTTTATTACAACTGGACAAGTCATTTTAAAGAATAAGTTTGATCTTCCCTGTGTCATCCTGGCAACAATATCTGTAAATAGGTTAGTTCTACCTTGTTAACATCAAACCCCACTGTGTCTCAGGTATGAAAATCAGGTCAAGAAAATGTCCTCTCGTTGGAGGAAACGTTTTGTTAGTCATGTTTTTCATCTGCACCCAGACAGGCTTTTCTCTACAACTCTCATTCAAGAGAAGGTGATATTCTGGAGAAGGAATGTGTCCCTGCTCCTTCCTGAGCTAAAATAAGTCCTCAGCTCTTTAGACTATCCTCAGGAATTTCTTCTGGGCAATTCAGTCATTTGGCCTTAGTAAGACAAGTTCGGCAGGAGCCCTGAACTTTGGGCGAGTGTTTTGTGGGGGACAGAGTCAACAGCATCTGAGGAGTCAGGTAGAGGGGGAAGTCCAGATGCTGATTTACGTCACTCAATGCTGAGATTAAAATAGGGAGCTCTTCACAAGCCACAGCTTTTAGCTAAAGGCTTGGCTGTATCTGGAGAAGTCTTTTGTGCTGTCTACATTAAGGGAAAAGCACTTCGGACTTTGAAGTCAAATTGTAAAGTCTTGAAAGAACAGAGCTGTGACTGTATCCCCCACACTGCAGATCCTTTCTTGCTGCGGACATCAGCCGATTAGGGGAACAATGCTGGTCTCATTCTCCTGCTTTGTGTCACATACCTTGTATGTATTAGCAGTACCATTTTTAAACCTATTTTATATGGGTAAAGCAAAGATCAACTTGAGTGCTTTTAGTTAAAGGGAAAATGGAGATTCTCAGTGCAGTGCCATTTACTGCTTCTAGTAGATACGCAGCCCTTTCCCTGGCAGCAGAAAAATGAAAAATAAATCTGACAAAGCAAATTGCTTCATGGTTTTTGGTTGTTGGGTTTTTGTTTTGGTTTGGGTTTTTTTCTGAGTATTTTCTTGTCTTCCTTGCAAACTTAGTTATTTAGTCTATAGAACTTACAGGCTGGTTTGTGACTCCAGACTGTGAGTTTCATTGTTAAAAGTGGATCTTTAAAGTACCTGTTGTATGCCTTGTCCCAAGTGGATTTTCCTTTATTAAAAAATGACTTTTAGCATCCACTCTGGATTCATGTCTTCCCATAGTGCATGCTATGACTGGAATTTCCTTTGTTATAAAGTGTTTCAGAAGATTAATTGCCAAAACCTACAAGTATGTAGAGGGTTAGCCTTTCTTGTTGTCTTTGATTTTGCATCTCTTTTCCTGAATGAGTTCTTGTATAGATTTTCACTTAATACTGAAACAGCAAAAAAACCCCAATGTTTCCAATGGTGTCTTCAGTTTTGAGCTCTGTACTATAGTGATTTCTCGCCTATGATCTTTGGATTCCTGAAGGTTAGTGGCCTACTGTCCATCTACCAGAAGATGTAATGTTATTTGTGGTAGGTCTCAGTAATCTCAGTGGGAGAAGAGTGGACAAACCCTGACCTCTTCCTCCCATGATCAATGTTACAACAGAGGGCATGCTTGGGAGCTTCTGATTCCAAGTCTATCTTTTCCTTCCTTGCTCTGATGCTGAAGGGACTTTCTGCATGTTAGAGGCTGACAGGTGCTGGCAGTGACTCTGAGGTCCTTTAGTGATGAGCACACAGGCTCTAGGCAGATCTACTTGGTGTCCATCACCTTGGCAATGGTCACGCCAGCAGCTGTACTCAGCCCCGCTTCATCAGTGCTCCTTGAAGCTCAAGGCTTTTTCCCATATGCTATTTGGACTGGCTGTAGTCTCTGCTCTTGACTGTCTGTTTGAAGTCTTTCGGTGGCTTGCCTCAGGACTGCGGTAAATATTGCGACTGTGGGAGAAAGGAAGGCGCGAGAATCAAGCCATTAATTAAAGGCTGCCTATTCTGAGTAATCCAGTGGTTAAAGTGCAGTTGCCATGGCAGCACTGCCCCTGGATGCTCCAGCCTGAGTCATGGTCCTCCTGCTCCCCTGTGCCTCACTGAGCTGCCTGGCTGCGTGTGTGCACAGAGGGGGACACTGCTCTCGCTCCTACCCAGGAAGCGAGCAAAGGCTTCAGTGACTCACGGCAGAGATCAGAGGGGAAGGAGAAGTATTACTGCAGCCCCAATGAGCTCCACTGGAAAACAAATGCGTGACCGGTGGATAAATCTTCATTGACAGGGTAGTGCATCAGGCTCTGCAGGAGCTGCTACCGGAAATGTCAAGGGGACTTATATTTTTAACATTTTGTTGGGTGAAGAGGGAATAAAGTATTGAATGTATTTGTGCCTCAGTTTCCACCTCTGTAGTTGTGTTAAGGATGCGTACAGTACTTGCTGTTTGAGTAATTTTAAATGTTTGCACCAAAACTGTTCGGCAAAATGCAGCAAACTATGATTTATTAATGATTTGAAGATGGTCCAAAAATTGCAATGTCACCCATGCCAGTCAAAGGGGCAGTGCAATTGATAGCCACCCCTTCCAAAGCAGGCTTGTTTTCTAAGTGTAGAGATGACACTGGAGGGAATGTTCTGTGGATCAGTAACCTGAGGTAGCCATTAATGCCGAGTTTGGAGAAATGCGTGAAGATGCACCACCCCAAAAGTATTTATTTATGTGTTTTATGTATTCCTCAGCTCTGCAGAAATCTCAGTGCATTTACAGTGAGGCCCACACATTCAGCCCAAATCTAGTCCTGCCTCCTCTCCCTCTTCAGTTAACCGTAAGTGACTTGTTTGTCATCCTGTGACTTCTTCATTACTGGAGACAAACGTGCTGTGCTCTCTGTCCCTGGCCAAGCAGCTGCTAGTACTAACCTACCCGAAGCCACAGCAGGGGAGTGGGGAGCTGCACTGTGCAGGGCACCCCACCGAATGCCAGCACTTGTGTCACAGCTCACCTTCTCATTCCTGCTGCTTGTAAAACTTGCTAAGGGTAATGTAATCATTTGCCTTTGCAATAAGTTGATGTTAATTAATAGTAGGTGACTGTAGCATTTCCAAGAGTACAAGTGCATTCCCTCTTAAAACCCAGTGGACTAAACCCGATTTTGTGACAATGAGCCAGTGAGGATGGGCAGTCTCTTGCTGATTGCCCGGGCTTTCCTTCAGTGTAGGAATACTGTTTGTGTCCTGTACAGCAGATAAGAGCGGATTTCCAGATATAGCTCAGCCTAGCAGCAGTGTTTATTCTAAACTCCTACAAGGTAGATGCAGTCTGCTTAGGCACCATCAGAGTGCTGATGATTACTGCAGGTGCTGGGCATGGTCTGAGTGAAAGCAGTTAGAAGGTGTTTGCTAACTTGAATAGTGATGAGGTTAAACTATGATCGTACAGTGTCAGGTTCCTCAGAGCTGGGGTGAGAGTTTTACTGTATGTACCCTTTGTGGTATCTAAATCCTTTTGGGGGTAAATTTCTCTTTCATTTCAGAGCAGCTTTCTTCAGGGGAGGAGATTCAAAGGGTCATCCAGAGGGCTGATTAGCTTGGCACTGGTTGAAACTTTTTCAAGTAAATTAGCCTGCTGAGGTCTCCTTTGTTAAGTTCCAAGCAGAGTGAATGATTGGGCTCAGTGTGAACATCCGGAAAAGGATCCAGAAGGTCGGTGCCAGTGCTTTTTTAGTATCTCTGGCAGATCCTGTGTGCCAAACTGCTCATGTGTCCAGAGGTAAACTTAATCACCAGCTCTGAGCTGACATCCTTCTGCCCCAGCTGAGCTGGCAGAGACCTTAGGCTTTTCACTTCCTCTGTAGCAGGTGGATTTTACTTTCAGCACATGGAAATACCTGCATATGTCGTACCTAAGTCATTCTTGCCATTGCATCACTTATTCTCTGGGACACAGATCTAGTTTCAACTTTTTTGTTTTATTCTAGATGATGCAAGTATTTGCCCTGATTAAATTATAGGCTGGGTACTGGTATGCAATTTAAGCATGTCAGATACACAAGAGGTCAGACTAGGTGGCCCCATAGTCCCTCTTATGGGAAAAATGAGACCCAATAGGATCATTATTATAAAGCAACAAGCAGTTTCAAAGCAGCAGGAGCTGACAGTAACTCATGGGCAAAGCTGTGACCTGTATCACCAGGGTGATTAAGTACGTACGTGGCCTTGGCGATAGCTTATCTGACACTGATATGAGTGGCACAGCTGGATGCTACGACGATTGTGTGCATCAGTGGAAAAACAATAAGCAAAACCTTTTGCAAGTCTCCTCCTCAGCACCCAGATCTCCTCCTTGGATATTCTTACAGTGATTCATTCTGACTCCAAGCTAGCAAGACATCCCAGTGAGTCCTTCACAGGACCAGCAGGTATTTCAGCAGGCGTCTCTGGGGACTGCTGCTCTTCTCGGCACTGGCTGTGTGCAGGTTTGAGTCCCAGCTGACTTCAGGGCATGAAGGATCATGCCCCTTCTCCTTGGAAACAGTGTGTTTTCCATTGTACAAATATTCAAAGTGACTTGTTCTGACTTGTTCATTTAATTATGGAGTCAGTTTGAAAGCTTCAGAAGAGTGAAGGGAAATCATATTTTAAATTGGATTACAAAAATAGAATACGAAATAACTAGAGGATATTAAGTACAACTGTCTCATTTTAATGAAAAATGCATACCAAATGGAAGCAAATGCGTTTTTATTTAAATGTCATCACATATCTTTGTTTAAACCTTCAGTCTTTCTCATCATGGAAATGATCTTTCAAACTTTATGAATCTGTGATGCTGGAGGGGACTCCAGCTCTTGGCAGGTGGCATAACTGCGTATGTCCCTGCTGGCTGGGTTTGTCGCAGCTGCTGAGCACTTCTGTCCACTTATGACCATCAAACTCCCATTTCCCTTCTGTCAGGCACTCTGGTTTTTCTCCACAAATGCATGTATGAGATCAGTACTCTGCAAAACAGCATGGTAAGGGAAGCAACTTAAATGTGTGATAACCAGGTCCAGCTTCAAGGTGCTCTTCACCTTATTCCAGGCTCAGAAGAGATGCCATAAACTTCCCTGCAGTGCGTTTAAGAAGATGTCACAGTAGTTAACCTGGATCAACCAGCGCATTTGGAGTGTAAAGACAGAGAGAGCTTAACTGGAGCTTTAATCAGCAGCCACAGAGCAATCAGTTCTGAAGACCAAAGTTTAAAGGAGATTATTTTGAGGGGCTATCCTTATTTTCTAGTGAGCTCGACACATTTAATGACACTTTTTTTTCCCCAAGTAGCCTAAAAGCATGCAGGAAAAAATATAGGAATGGAGTAGAGTGACTGTGCCGCCTAGCGGGGCTGGGCAGCTGAGGGGGGAGGCTGCGGGGGGAGCCTCGCCGGCAGATCCTGCCCATCTCTTGTTTCTCCTCCTGAATGCGGAGTTCAGTGAACTGTAATGACAAAGCACGTTCGACCTCTAAGCAACCTAGTTAATGTGGATGACTAACACCAGTGTGTGCAGTGTGCCAGCACTGCTGGAGTACACACTAACCAAGAATGCCAACGCCCCAGTTCACCAGACACTTGTACGCAGTGATCTCTTTCTCTACCATCATCATCTGAAAGCTCTTAATGCTGATTTAGACAGATGATGAGTATATAACCCTTTCATGCACAAGTGGCAGAATTACTGCAAGATTCTCAGGTTTGGGGAGTTCTTTGTATATAGTGTTCACCAAAATAGATCGAGAGTTGAGGCAGCTTTTAGGTGACGTGCACCTGTGGTGACAGCTGGGAAATAAACAATTTGCAAGTAGGAAATGTTGCTTCCAGATTCTGTTCAATATATTATCAATGCAGTCATTATCTGAAAAGATCAAGAGTGAAACAATACATGCAATTGCTTTATCTGACAGCCTTGTTTTCTCCTCCCTTCCTCACTGAACGAGTCTACGTAATGTCGGACTCAATAAAGTCAGGCAGCTGGCTATAAGACACAAACAGACCCTCATTAGGGGAGGCCCTTCATGCTGCTTTTGTTTGTGCTCATCTGCTTTACTGGAATGGGCAAGAAAAGCATGAATATTTAAAGCACTTTGCTGTGGCTGAAAACCAGCTGAACACAATTCTGCTGTTTTTTCCCCTCCTCCTCTTCTTCAAATAGGAAACCTCAAGTGCCATTCTGTTCTATTCAGACATGGACAAACATTTGATGTAGCTGAAATGGATTAAAATGACAGAGATTCCTTGGTGGTGGTTGTTTTTAATGTGCAAATGCTGTCCTCTATTAAAATAGGTAAAAATTTGATTTGAGAGCTGCACGGTGCAGTGGCTGCTGTCCAACATCCTCACACCCAGCAGAGTGTACTCGTCCTGTTTTCCTGCCCAGCATCAGTGCTCTCCACGCACTGCATTTGGGTGCCAGCCTTCTGCAGGTTTGGCAGCAGCTTGCTGCTAGGCACAGAGTGCAGAGCTCTTGGCTGTGGCTAGAGAAACACACGGAGAGACAGACCAGAGCTACTGCAGTGTGGCAGAAAATTTAGTCAGCTTGCACCTCTGTTTCTTTGATGTTGTATTAAAACTCCCTGGAGTCTCTGTATCAGTCAAAATTGAGGCAATTTGACTTTCGGGTAGGTGCATCGAAAGAACACAAGCCAGGGACCTTCTGCATGGCAGCAGGGGGAGGTTGATGGCCAGTGGCAAATGCGGCTTGATGCAGTTCAGGCTGTCGCTCCAGATCACATTTATGGGGAGACTGACCCAGCATTCCTTGTAGAAAATGAAGTACCTGGGGTTTGCACTGCGGTTGCTCAGGCTTTGGAAAGGAGTTAGCAGATTGAAACAGGAAAGATACGAAGATGCATGCTCAGAGACTATAAGAAAAGTATCAATCCTCTTTTTGTAAATGAGTTATTTTTCAACTGTTTATACACAAAATTTTCATTCTGAAAAGAAACAGGGGCAAGAGAAGAAGCTGATTCCTAAAATAAAGGTTCAGAGTGAGAAGGTGGGGTACAGTATGTGTTTCTTGGCATATATTGCATTTATAGTCAAAATCCCAAGGGACTTCAGCACAACCCTTGTAATGAAAGGGATGCAGGACCCAAACCAGTCTTTTTGCAAAAGCTATGAAGTATGTAGAAATAAAACCCCATCTTGGAGATAGGAAATGGCGTGCATGACCTCACGAGCTTCTCTGCAGCTGTATTCTCTGATTCCCTTATGACTGAGGATCTGGGAATTGCTCTGCATAGTTCCCATGAGCGCTCCATCTCATGTTAGGCTCTGCAAATCCCAGCAGAACCACATACTGGGACACAGATACCTCCTCTTCTTTCACTATGAGATTTCCTCATTTTCTTGAAGTCTCTCATTCATTTTTTTGGCATGCAAGAGAGGAAAAGTAGAAAGACACTGTGAGATTTAAGAGTTAAAGTATTGACATAAATAAAGGCGGTCTTTATATGGGTCGGGAAGATGTTTTGTTTCTCTGTGGGTAAACTGAACTTCCCTGGGATTGCAGAGAGCACATTGTTTGTGGGGAGATGTTCTGAAGTTTCTTTTTTAACTGTCTTGATGCATGTGTAGTTATGTGTATTTTGCAGTGTGTTTTAATGTGCAGTAAATTCTAAGGGTCAGCTTAACAGTTCATTAACTCAGTCTATGCCTTTAGGCACTCTGCAATGCGCTTGATTCCCTTGAAGCTTAGAGTTGCGTATACCCTGGAAGAAATCAGTGTATGTTCTCAGTGTCAAATGCTAATGAGGCACCATATGGAAGATTGCTGAGACACTGTGGAGAAATAAGTGCCTCTCTACCTGATGTTCACGAAAGCCCACTTTGCAGGCTTTCTGAGTAGAAGCTACCTGAGGAAGGATAATTTGATACCGTGCTTCTCCTATGGTTTGGATGCAAGGCCCTCATCAGAGAAGAGTGATTTTATGCATCCAATTTCACACAGTTGAATTGGATTCTAAATTTCGCAAAACAGTGAAATCTCTCTTTCCTGAGTTAGTGATGAAGGAAACAAAAAATCTAGTCTGTGCAGCTCCAATGGCAGCAACCTTTTATAAATTACACTCATTTTTTACGTCAAAAAAGAACAGCAGTCTGCAGAGATCTATTATTGCTTTGTCACATAATTTCAGACCTGTAAAAATTGAAACCAGAGCTAAAGAAAATATTAAGCATTGTAGAATAAAAGTTCTGCTTTTTGGTTGTCTTCACTTTTCACTGTGAACTTATTTGTAGAGCCATGGTGTATATTAAAAAAATATAAAAGAATGCTAGCAATACAATCTAGTCTTGGGATATGGGGCATAATTTTCAAAAGCATGCAAGTTCCCAAAAAGGCGTTGTGTGCCTGAGCCAGATTCTTATGGTATGTAAATGTCTAAGGACAGGAATTTATGTATCTTATGTATCTAGATTGCAGCTGGTGAGAGCTGGTACCTAGTCACTCCTGAAAATACCATGCACAGTTTTAGATATCTAGATGCATCACAGAAATCTGATCCAAGGCATCTTAGATAGTGACACATGCTGAAAATGGGAGGTTTTAGTTTCCCATTAATTTCCTTTGGAAAGAAGTGCATTTCTTGCTGCATCTTCCTCTGAGAAGCTCAGAGTTTCACAAGCGTTCACTGAGTTGGGAGGCAGGAAAGTATTAGGTTGATGTTAGAGTGTGCAAACTGAGGCATGGACAGGTATGATGGACTTGCTTTAAATCTGGGAGGTCTGTTAAACCTGGGAGGAGAATTCAGGTTTCTCTACTCCAAATCCTGGTTTGGAGCACCCAACCATCATTCACAGAGCTCCAGCCCAGTGCACGTAATGGGGGGAGGAAGAGAACGTGAAACCTGGCAGATAATCCACACGAGTGAAAGCTGCAAGAGCCACATTAGAGAAAGCTGCTTAATCTGATGTCAGAGCATCAAGGGAATCTTGATTCAAGGCACAAAACCATGAGAAATCACAAAAGCCAAATCCTTTATGAAGATTTATTTAGAAAAACCACAATGCTGGGGAGTCACTGTTACATAGCGTGGTAATTCCCTTCCTCTTGAGTAACATGCACCACACTGTGCGCATGCAATTACTTTTGTTCCAGAGATAACATCTTCATCTAGAGTTATACATGTACACATATGGTCCTTAGTGCACGCTACGATTCACATATATGTTAGGACACGCACAAAGTTGAGCTTTTCCATGAAAAAATATATAAAAAATACAAACCAAACTGAAGCTGTCAACATGAGAAGCAATGTGCAAAAATAGGCAAAGTTACTCCTGAATGTTTGCTTAAGAAAAAAGGACTCTTCTGTCCCTGTTTCCCATTCATCATTGAGTATGCCAGGTGTTGCTTGAAAGTAGAATTTAAAATAACTAGTCACATCCTGACCCCCTTCATGTTAGTTGCAGAGATTTTTAATCAGTTAAATAATCCTATATTAATATGAAAATCTGCCTTCAAGCATCAGCACCGTGTGCTGCTGTTGTATTAAACAGATCTTTATATTGTTGCAGTGTTTGATTTGTGATGTTCAAGGCCAGGTGACAACCAAGCCCTTGTGTGGAGCACACAGATGAGGCAGGACAGAGATGTCCCTGGTCACCAATCCCCCTGGCAGGGGCTGGCACGACCTGCCTGGAGAAAATGGCCAGGGATTAGGAGTTCTCCTCGCACCTGCTGGAAGGAACCAGACCTCCCAGATCCCCTGCCATAGGGTGCAGGGGGGACTGTTTGCTAGTGCATGATGGGGCTGGTGTTGGAGATGACACTCTGAAGTGCCTGAGGAATCCTCCCTTCAGAGGAAACATGCCTGTGCAAAGAGCATGGCAGAAGAAGGGACAGAGAGCGCACAGGGCCTTCCCCAGCCAGGTACCTTGGTCCATAATGCAAATGGTAGCTAACACGGATGGAGCCACCTGACTATACAACCACTTGTGTGGCTCTGAGCAAAGCTGTACAGGATGAAATGCTGCAGACATCATGAAGCAGTCGGACCAATCCATCCTTGTAAAACTGCTGCATGCAAATACCAACACTTTAAATGGCAATTAAGACTATAAATGGATTGCACTTGTTTCCCTTAAACTCATATATGTACCAGCCTTTTTTAAAAAAAAAAAGTAACCATTAAAAAAAACGTTCAAAATACATTAAAAACATTGATTGATAGTTGGGATTCCCTTGGCTGGATCAAAGGAAAAGAAGAAGAAAATAGGGGCAGTGTGATTCTAATCACTGAAGTTTGGCAGTGACCGTAACCTTTTGGTTTTGGGGATGAGGATTCTTCCTACCCATGAGACTTGGTGCTGCAAAGCCCAGTATTCCCCTGGTAATGCACATGTTTTTTAAGGACTGTTTATTTAAGCCCATGCAGAGTTATGACTGTGTTACGACTGTGTTACAGAACTTGTCATTTTTTTTAATGGGATATCAAAGTTTTTTACAGCAAATCCTGCATGGATCCAGGGAAAATCTCAGCAAGAGCCCCCCATGTGTTGTGTTTTTTACTTGCAAAGCAAAGGTTTCAGCCTTATTCTGAGGAAGGGAGGGAGAAGTGGAAATTGTAAGGTCTGGGAGCTCTCCAGGGAAGTAAACTGTGGATACTGCACTTTACATCCCAGCCCAGCAGACCACTTTAGCAAACTATTTTAAGTGGGATTTAAATGTATGTTATTCAGTTTGGATGCCAGTATGAAGACCAGTATCCAACAGCAAGAATGTTGTCTTGGACCTACTTATTTCCATTACAAAAGGCACGGAGGGAGGGTTCATCCTGTTAGCTTGCACCCCAGCATTGGTCATGAAAACATCCTGCAGGGAACTATGTCCAACATGTACCACCTGCTGCTGGGGCTCCCCCGGTTTCTAATCCCTGGATGCCCAGCTGCACAGTGGCTCACAGCTCTGCCCCCAGGTGACCCTGACCTCCAGCATTGTTCCATCACCCAGATGAAGGAAGCAGTGCTTCATCCCTGGTGTCCCAAAGGAGCCGTCAGAGGAGAGGCCAGTGTTTCCCAGGGAGCAGCGCTAGCCCCAGGTGCATTTCTGCAGCTTTCTGAAAGCATTGGTATGTGTGACACACCTAACCCGAGTCTCCCTGAGCTCTTACAGCATGCTTACGTGTATCCAAAATGAACGTCTGGCTGTTAGTAAGAGACAACTGTTGGCAGTGATAAAAGAGTGGTAAAGAATAGTTTTAGTCTGTAAAATAGACAAAATGAAACGTCAGACTGAATTCTTACTAAAATTTTGATGCTGTTGAGCATTGGGGTTAGCTGCTGCTTCCCGAGTGTTTTCCACTGGGTTAAGATTATGTCCAGAGTTAAGGCCCTGATTTAGCAAAGCATTTGTGCATATGCTTAAATCTGCCCTTATTCAGTTAAGCACTGACACGAATACCTAAGTGCCTTGTGATACACGGACAAACCCAAATGGGAGCCTATAGATGTAAGTTATGTAGCTGTCACAACTACCCTTTTAATGTTTTTTCCTGGTAGCACAGCTGCTCTCCTGGATTGACTGTTTAATTAATCTTCATCTAAAAGGTCCTGAGAACAGTTCTATAATACTAACAAATGTACATAAATACCAGACCTAAAATAAGTCAAATGCATGGCTCAAAGTAAAACAAATACTGCTCAGAATACTTGTTTAGATTAAGATTAATAGCTGTAAACTGAGCATTCTAGTAGCAAATAAAAACCTGTTGGCCTAGAAAAAAACCCCAAACATTCAAAGTGTATAGGATTGGCAGCACTAATATGACTTTACAGTGTGGAGTAAGGATAACAAATATCAGTGTAACATTGTGAAATGATCCACCTAACCTAAGCTTATGTAAACAAGTAGGCTTTGACAGTGTTTATATGTCTAGGCGTGATCCTGCACTTGGACCTGGACGGGTGGAGACCTGAGAAGGTAGAATGGCGCTGTGCCAATGCGGTTCCAACTGCCCAGATCCCGCTGCAGGAGAGAGGCTCAAGGGTGTGATCCTGCAAACCTGTACTGGCATTACTAGTTCTACTCCTGGGAGCATCCCATTGCAGGGTTCAGTTCGGCAGGACTATACATATATAAGTAAGGATTATTCACAAACATAAGGCATTGTAGAACTTGGCCCTAAAATGTCTATTTTCAGCAGAGAATCCCTTATCCACACACAAGATCATATTTTAACATATCAAAAAAGTGTCTAAAATAAGGATCAGAGTCACTAGATGTTATGCTTAGTAACACAATTAAGATTCTGTGTATTGGCTTTAGATATTGCAAAACATTCTTTTCATTAAGATCAAACCAACTATGAATCTTTCTCATAAAAATTAAATTTTTAACCATGAAAGTTAAAAAAAAAGAACGGACTGTGTTTGCAAGGTTAAAAGGAGACATTAACAGAAATGAGCAACTCCCATTGTAATGGTTTTCCAGTGCTTTCCCTTCTGACCAGTGAGCGCTCTGAGATTGCAGTTGTTGGTGGCCTCCAATCTTGCCTTGCATCCTCTATAGTGTGGCTACTGCCGCTCTCCTTCCACCCGCTTTTTACGAACTGGACCAATAAAACAAGAGAAAAGCTGTTGTTATTGCTTTCCTGAGAGCCTAAGGACTTTTCTCACTGCACACTCCCTTCCCAGTAACATGAATAGTAAGGAAGAAGCTCCTAAGAAATACTCAGCAGGGTTATGTCCATAAATGCTGTAATTAACAGACCTTAATGCTAAACAAAACGATTGTATCTAAACTGCACTTTTCTATATCACAGCCTGTAGAATTTCACCGAGTGTTCATATCAATACATTTTCTAAAATCAGATTCTGACTTATAGGTTTTAGATGATGAAGAAATCACCATTTCCAGTTCTTCCTTCCAATGGCTCCATTTAGGTTTTTGTTACAGGTTTTATTGTTCTTCTAAAAGCCACTGTGTTCCAGCTAAGTTCATACTGGTCTGTTTGAGTCTGCATGGCAGTGCTCTGGATTATTTAAGCATTAGGCATCAAAACTTAATAACTTTTGTAATTGCACAAGTGTATACTATATAGGTAAGCAATAATCATATCCTTTTAGAAAATAATTTGAAGTACTCTTAAGTACTGATATCACTGAATATTGGCAACAAGGAAAACATCATATTAGACCTTAAATTATCTGTTTAAACTTCACATGCTCTGATTGCATCAACCATCTGATAGTAAATTAATTAACTCTGGATTCTCACTAGAAACCAAGTAGGTTGAAGTTGCCATTTAGCAAAGCAGACAGTGATGAGCTTTGTGTTATGGGCAGGATTATTTTGACAAGCAGCCCCATGTGAATTTTTAGCGCACTTAGAATACATTACAGCTGGTATAGAGCAGGTCTAGTTGGGCACAATTTGCTACTCCATACCCTAATAAAAATGTATTGAATGTTCTCTTGGCCAGATAAGATTAGTGAGGTTCTCCTGTTTGCGTGATACAAAATTTGGTGTTACATCAAACTGTCATGTCCTGTGTCTGATATTGAACTGCTGAAGGACAGAACAAAAGCAGTAAAACTGGATGAATGAATGCTTTTCACTGCAGGAAGTCAATAACAACAATATATTACCACAAACGTTGCATTACTTTACTATCAGGAGGTTTATTTCATAGTGCTTTCTCGGCAGACTGCGTTATTCCAAAGCTTACAGTGTAACATCAGTCATTTGTGTCTGCTTTCAGTGTTTTGTTGCTTCATTTATTTTATTTTATTGAATTCTTTAAGGTATTCTGTCCTACTAAATCTTGAACAAAACCATATGATACAAAAGCAGGAAAATGAAGATTAGGTACAGGACATATGTCTAATGGCAACTGGTTAAACAGTAGGAAAAAAGGTCTCTCTCTCTTTGTTGGTGGGATGTTTCAAATACTATTCTGGGACATTAATAGTTTCAGGACCAATAGTATACCATTGGTATGCGTAGCTACTGCTAAAAATTAAAACTGCAAAAAAAAAAAGTATGTGTGAAAGAAATAGGTTCTAGCTCAACTTTTATCTTAGTTCTCACAGAGAGAAACCCAAGCTGAAGCCAGCAAAGGCATCATGGTTTGACACCCCACTTTGAAGTAAAATTGATTAAGAACACATAGTTAATATTTTTTTTTCTTCCTTACTGTAAACTACTCCTGCCTAGTCAAGCCCTTCTTATTCTGTGTGTTGAGCACACAGGGCAGAGCATGTCACCCTCAGGTAAAACTTGCAAAGCTTTATTGTCTTTGCCAGTACCTGGTCACGCAGGCAGGAAAGTCTTTTTTGTTCCCTTGGTTGGGCAGGCTTGGTGTGTCATGGGCAGGGCAAAGAAGTGAGGACTGAACAAACAGGATGGGTTTGGCTCTCTACTTACTGGCCAGAACAGCCGACAGAGCAGCTGGAAATCCAGGGTACTCCATGGAAAAGGCTGAAGTAACTCCCCTTCCAAAAAGGAGTGTGAGAAGGAGAAGAATAGTGGCTCCTAATCACAGTAAGATCTTTGCTGTTGTCTATTCTAGAGTCTGTGGGGCTATGCATCACCCCTCACATATAGCTGATGGAAAGTTGTAGAGTTAAAATTCTATCTTGTACAGAGAGGAAGAGATGTGTCTAGGAAGGAGAGGGCTTGGCTCACATAAAAACAAATGATGAGTAGGTGTAGTAGCATCTTACCCAGATCGTTGTTTTTAGTGATAGCTGCTGCTACCCTGGTTCTTGGACCTTGCTTTGTGAACTGGTATCCAAACTTGAGAATCTTGGAGTTCTCCTCCAGCATCTTGGCAATCTCCATCTCTACAGCTGTCCCCAGCTGCTGCCTCTGTCGGTGATGTGGTGAAATGTCCCCAAAAGAAATGAAAATATTGGTTTTCATATGAGAGAGAAATAAATGGTTGTATTTCTGTGCTGTGCTGCAAACTACAAAGAGACCCCATCCCTGGAGATTTTGCTCTGGTTTTTATATTTGACTTTGACCAGTTTTATTTAGAAGATTTCCACTGCAGAATGACTGAGCCACAGAGGCTACCTTTGCCAGAGCCCTCTAGGAGAACCCTCTGGGAATCCATATAGAAGGGAGACAAAAGTGGACTCGCTCAAGACTCTCTTTACCTGGTTGTCAATTTTAATCTCTGTCAGGGATTCATTCTCTTTCAGTGCATCAATCAGTGCCAAAATACCCGTCCCAGTGATGAAGTTGGATTCTACATTCAGACTCTTCAGTGTTTTGTTCACTTTCAACATATCTGCAAATGCCTGAGGGGTCAGAAAGAGGGAATATGAGACAACGTCTTGAGAGTTTCAGGGAATAACAGAGAATATGCAAAACATGGCTTAGTACCTACAAAGAAATAAAACACAAATAGGCTTAGAAGAACATAGAGGTAGATCAGAAGAGATTACACTTCTACGTCGCATAGTCACAGAGAAATTCTGCAACAGAAAATGAAGAATACATCCTAAAGCAGACCCAGACCTACTTAAAAATTGTTGTGGGTTTGTTCCAAACAGTCTTCAAACTTACAATAGCTACAGGGTCATTGCTTCGAGTAGCTGCAAGGCTGAATGTCTTCACATGTGTGTTGCCTTCCAAAGCTTTTGCAAATTCTTTCAGTGTTGGAATAGGAATATTCTGCATTAAGAAAATAAACCCAGTAATTAGGAAAGCCAGTCACCTCACTAGACACTGATTTTAATTCTTATCAAACTGATTGATTAATAGCCACAGTCTATGCAATTTAAACATCCCCGATGCTTTTAAGCGTGCTCTGCTCATAGTGGCCTTCAGAGACCCACGGAGGCCCGCGCTAGGATGTGATGTCAGCACTGCCTTTAATTGGGTCAGGCCAAGGCAAATGCGTGACCAATCTCTGAGCCACTTTCTGATTTTGCTGCTGGTTGCTCAGTCTCCATGTGCCAGCTCCTCCTCCATTTGCAGGTGTGGGCTAATTGAATTTGGCCGGTGATGATTATATAGTGCCCATGAGATATCAGTCTGCTAAGGGAAGGCAGCCAGAGGGGTGACCCTTGGGCTTTTAATTGACATCTAATTCAATATCAGGCATTGATGACCTTGAAACCTCTACAACAGTTCCCTCCACACCCCTTTCCCGTGTGTCCTGCTTCTTCTGAACAGTAAAGAAAGAGAAAATTTGAAGATAAAAGGCAAGGGCTTTGGAAATATTTGAACAAACCATCCTATGATGACATAAACGAAACCACAGCATCTACCTTTATGTTGTTGAGATTAATTTCTGTCAGAGTAGGATCATTTGCTTTTATCCTTTGTAAACTTGCTTCCACGTTGGTCGGATTAGGTGGCTCCTCAAAGATGGGCTTGACCTTTTCACCTTTCACCACATCTGCAACACAAGATCTCATGAAACGATGTGAGGAACAGGCATCATCACTAACAGTCTGGCTTTTCAATTCACATTTAGGTTTGTACTGTAGCATTCAAGAAAGGGTTTATATGAACCACAAAACCTGGAAATGGGAGCATTAGCCCCATTATCCCTGCCATGCCCTTTGCACCTTCTGTGCACCCAGAAGCATGTCACTGGAGGCTGCAGTCACAGCGGCTGGGCAGTATCATCATGGGCAAATTCCTCCTTTTATGTACAAAAGTACCGGTACAATTAATTTGAGCCAAAGCAGCTTTAAAGGCTGTTGTATAGGATGTAATATACTGCAAGGGCTGCTTTGTTCTTTGCCTGACACCCGTAAAGAAAGGTGTGCTCAAAACTTGACCATTACATTAGTGAGAAAATGTCCCTGCACCTATGAATAGACTGTGCTAACACAAAGGAACGTGACCAGGAGGCCCCTCTGTTTCCTTCTCCCTGATGATGCTATCAGCCTTACTACAAATTCAATTAGCTCTTGTAAAATTGCAACATCTGCACTTTCTAAATAATAAAACTATCGAAGCATGAAAAGCAAGTCCATCTGCCAGCACCAAGATTTATGAAGTCTTTGAGTATTCATGCTCCAAAGAGATACAGTTTTTAATTCTGGAAGCTAGAAGCTATCTATATTCTTAGAGATGCATAAAAATCACAATTAGTACTTCTAATTCCCACACATGTCGCTGTGGAGATAAATTTATAAACCCTGACCACTGAAGCCACTAGAGGCAAGAAAGGAATATGTTACTGACCACAAGTATGTTTAAACCCTTTTATTTTATGTTGCAGACAGTGAGTGATTTTGAAGACTTATGCTCGAGTCTCAACATACTACACATTGCTGTTCAGTGCAATGGGTAAAGTTCATGCCATATCATGGGCCAAAAGAAAACCGAGTATTTTTTTAGAACTCGTACTCTTAGTAGAGATGAAGTCTTACACAAACCTTGAGCTGGTTTTCACTCTGCTGCCTTTTACCCTGAACTTTTTATTTTTTTATAAATTTCTTGAGAGACCTCAAAATAATAACAGTGAGTAATACTCCAGCCTTCCTAGAGAGTAGGAAATTGAAAACTACTGGTAAAATGCATATAGAGAATTCGCCCTATCTTGGAGGCAAGGATGAAAAGTAAACAAAACCCAGCAAAGCATTTTTTGCACTTGTGGCAACATCCTGCCAAGCTGGGACCTGGGAAGAGACTTGCACCCTGTCCTCAGGTTCGACATCGCAGTATACTCAGTCTAGAGTTAGCAGTATTTTTCACTTTCTACTTCTTGTTGCTTCCCATGAGTTTTATCGTGTTTCTTTAATAATGGTGCTGTTTTGCCACACTGACAGGCAACTTTTGAGATGTCTCCCTCTTTTACTGAAGCATTTCACTTGGCTAAGGAAAGGTATTGCTTTTGGACCAAAGAATAAAGTGATGTGACGGTCATTTTCTGGTTCTTAAGTCTGTGATTGGAGCATAGTTTAGCTGACTCACATAGCTGACATTTTGACTTAGTACAACAAAAATATTCTGAAATCTATGTGGATTAGTAATGCATGCAGTTGCCTGTTACAAGATAGATGGCAGCTTGCACAGGGCCCCACTGGGGAGGCTTGCAGAGCAGCCTTAATCCTGAGAAAAATGAAGTGACACGGTGTCCTGTCTACTTTCCCACCTCCCCTTTAGTAAAGAAGGATGGAAAGGAAAGTCCTCGGCAAAGATAGCTGCTGTTCTCATGGCCTTACAAGAAGAAAACATTTTTTGAGTACTGCTTCCTTAGAAAAGAGCATTCCACAATTTTGTCTTAAAAAGCAAAGTTTAGCCCACTTGATATCCCAGAGCTTGGAGGTGATGAGCTCTGGATCGAGGCTTGGCAGCTCTCAAGAACATCTGCACATCCATGCGGTCTCTGCCTCCCTGTGAAGGCAGCTTGATGTGACTATGGTCAGAGATGTGACTCTGCCAGGGATTCTGCCACGCTCCAGCCCCGTGGTTACAAGTTGTTCTTCGGTTGCGGAACTGTAGGGACTCAGGCTGAGATGGCCTGGCCTGCGCCCTGGCTACCCCTTAGTTGCAGCTTGCTATGTTTTCTGTTTGCTGCCTAAATTGGAGTGAAAATATATCTGTTTTGGCTTCTCAAATACTCCCATCCTGTCAAGCACCTCTGCAGAGCCAGGTATTGCTCTCTAGGAAAACAAAGTTCCTTAGGAATGATTTATTCGCATAGTACTGTTGTCATTATAGATAATGAGTATTAAGATTATATTTACTTTAAAGAGCTTCCCCTCATGATTAATTAGATCAGTCAAGGTAAGGCCAAGTTACGTTACACTAAGTCAGACCAATTCACTCAACCTGTAGGTGGACAAGTCCCTAAAGATGACATATAGCCCACACGAGAAATCTGCTTGCTTACTTCTCACGCTGACTTTTCCATCTTTACTGCGGGCTCCTCCTTCATCAAATTTTGGGTTGTTCACCATGTTGTGCACTCCAAGAACAGCTAAAAGGCGTAAATACCAGGAACAGGATACAATGTTAATGGCAGGAACAAAGATTGCAGAAAAATACCTGCTACAAATTCTAGTTTAGTTCCCCAAACAAAAACCCTTTATAAAACGCTAACTCTGAGTCATGCTTGCTTGTAGGGGGAGTCTTCAGGGGTCTAAATACTGGAGATACAGACATTTTAATGTAAGTTTCTGAACAAATGAAGCAGTGTAGTATGCATATCACAGATATGCCAGCTGGAAAGAACCAGCACGGGTCATCTTGTCTAGCCTCCCGCTCAAGCAGGAGTGTTGCCAATATTAACGAGGTCAGCCATGGCTTTGTCTAGCTGTATCCTGAAAACATTCAGGGATGGAAATCCCACAGTATCTTTGGGTAACTTGTTTCAGTGCTACAGTCCTAATGATTTTTTTTTCTATAATGTACAACCTGAACCACCTATTGCTTCTTGTTGTATTGTTGGTATATCCAAGAAGAATTTGACTGTACATGGGGTTAACTTAATAAATTGGCATTCACACTGGGGTTTCTTATAGAAGCATATGGATGCTAACATGCTTGTGGAAAAAAAGAATATATTCCAGGACTTCAGATAGTGAAGATATAAACTATTATGAGAGGAATGACAAAAGAAACCAAAAGTCCATAAAAGAAGCTGCAGAGAGAGTTATCTTTTCTTCCATAGTGTCAAAGAATAAATTGTTCTGTGTTTGCTGATACTTCTTCTGTAAATTATCTAATTGGATCATGCAGGAATTAGAAGTTATTAACTTAATGTAGATTTTTACTTTTATCACCAGGTTTTTCTTATGGAAAATACTCTGTTCTGTAAGCAAATGACCGTTTAGTTGCTGTTACAGATTATTTTCAGAACTCTCAGCAGTAGGTATGCTACTTGCCGTTTTTCTTTGATACGTACAAATTCTGTCATGAATGGCTGGATACTGACCAGAGATGAGCAAAACTTGGAACTTCCTTCCATGAACTTCAGACTTCCTGAGAAGTGCCAGCTGCATTATAATCCTGTAGTACACTACATTTCGCTCAGAGCCAAGACTAATGCATCTAGAAATGTGTGGTGTAGCAAGGAATTACAGAAGATATTGGCAAGATCATGTCCTCTAAAAGGACAATATAGTAGGTACAAGAGTTTTGAGTTTTATGTCGATCTAACCCAGATTCAGATTAATCTAATATCTAATATGGTGAAATATTTCATTTGAATTTTCCAAAAATGAAAAACAAAAAATTGTCTCCCACCAAAATTTTTGTATAGACTAGTCGTCCAAAAAGATAGACCATGGACCTCAGAAAGCCCAGGAAAGGGTAGATCCACTCTGAACTGGGTGGAAAAGGCAGGAGATGTCAATGGTTCCATGGTGAGGTCTCAACACTAGGTTGTGCAGGGTCTTAGGATGACCCATTGACATAAATCTCATCAGCCCTGGCTGGTTTGCTTCTTCCCAAATTAGGGATTGAGATGATAATCTTTTACTAGCATAAACATATGATATACCCATGATACGAACTGCTTGAAAATCATAGGCACCTCAAGAACTACAGATTGGCCTTTGTTATACTGTAGGTTCAAATGTTATTTATGCAAGTGGATAAATTTCGAAATTATTTCCTTTGTGCACACTCTAAAACATGAGGTTATACTTTGGATTAAAGGAAATGAATTAGAAGTGGTGAAGTTAGGTCTAATCAGCTGGCAACCAATTTTCTGATTCAAGGGCTTAGATTCCAAATTTCCTCATGGATGCAGGATCTTCATCCATTGCATCCTCTAACATGTTCATCCCACCATTTGGGAAGTCAGAGTTGAGAGAAGGTAGCAATAGCATGCTAAAAACAATGTGGATGCAGTAAGATCAATGGTCTCCACGACAATGTAAACACCCTAGCCTGCAGTCCTACCATCTTGATCTTTCCCTTCCCCAAAGCATGTTAACTGGTTCATCGTTAACCATCGTTAACCCTCGCCTGCCACATCAATTAGAAGTAGATGAGAGATGTCTAAAATGCAGCAGCTATCGAGTCACACTTGAAGTCCTCACAGGCAGTGTGTGGCCCACAGGTGGGCCACCTGTCTGTATAGTGAAAGAGCAGGTGCTTGGGAGATGATTGTGAGGTGCTCCTGGTGGCAGGTCCAGGCAGAGAAGAACTGGATGGGTATGTAGGAGGATCATATCTATATATTATCTAACCTGCAAGGTCGTAGAGCTCAGTGTCTGAAGCGCTGGCCAGGGCTTCTTCTAGTTCCGGATCCAGGGTCACTTTCTCTTCTGTATGGGTTTCTATGGGCTTTTCTTTCGGGATAAATATTTTTCCTAAGAGAAGAAAAAAGGCCAGAGTGAGTCATAAATTATTGGAACAACTCATCTGCCTCCTGGCAGCATGGGAATAAGTCTGTGACAATGGAACCGCTTGGAAATATATCAAGGGCATGTTTTCCTCTTTCTTACTCGATGCTATCCTCAACGCCAGGATCTTAATAAGAGTCTAAAAATAAAAGGTGCAGATTTCTGCTCTGATTGTTAATATCAAAGCAAATTTCCTAAAATAATTCCCCATGAGCAGTCACAGCTGGGATTTTTCTGAAGTTCCAGTGGCCTTAAATAGGCAGAATCAGGTCGATGCAAAAACCTTGTGGAAATGTCATCATTATATTTAAATGAGGCAGCAGAAACAGTTAAAACCATCCTACTGCAAGAACATTTCAGTTTACCAAATTCCATACAAGAGTCTGAAAGTTCAGCAAACCTGTTCTCTTCGATTAACTCAGTTTAATTCCCAGTCTCTCCATGAGTATTTCCCCTCTGTGTCTCCTGGTGATCATTCACATAAAGGGCCTTACCTTGATCATGTGTGCAGGCCTGAAAAGTCTGAACTGAACTGAACCACATGTTCCCCAAGAAAGACTCCTGACCTATTTGTCTCTCCTTGTATCCTGCTGTTACACTGGGGTCAGCAGGTGTGTGCTTCCATGCGATATTCCCCAAGACTGAGATCATCAGCCTTTCTGCTGAAATGAGAAAACTGTAGGATAAATCCAGAAACAACAGAAAAAGTCCCGCTACTCCTGTAGCCTGCTGTTATAGTTAACCTCACTAGTGTGATGATATAACTGCAAATACTTGGCGCGATACCCTTTAAATCAGAGCTAGGGCTGCACTTCAGTCACCAGCGCTGCTGGGGCATTTCTCTCACTCAACACTTTCCTGTACCAAACCCATACAGTCAATAGTACATTAGGTGATGCCACATGCAACAGTGTCATTGCTCCAATAATTCTGTGAATTCCCATGTTCTACTGTCCACTGCAGAGTAGTTCCCCTCACCTTGTCCCTAACCACTACATCTCAAGCAGGCTTTAGTTAATCCCATTGTAACGGAGCTGTGATAACCTTTGGATGCAGGTGGCTTTGGCCCACTGTCAACTTTGAATTGTCTTTTTGTGCAGCTTTGTACACTCTAAATGTAATGCTTGAAGCATATCCTGTGGCTTTCTGAAATGTCTCTAAAATAGTTTAACTTTAACTGTATTAGTGATATTATTTTGTTACCATTAATAAATGCAGTTCTGATATTTAGTGTTGAATTACAGATGCTTTGCCTCTGCTTTTACAACACTGTCATCCTTTTGTGGCTTAATTTTTCCCCATTATGATCCGAAGTATCACTTTCATGTAGATAATGCCCAGTTAATTCATCCCTTTCATACAAGTTTGCCTACAGCAATTTCTATGCTGTCAGCTTCCATGACTGAGGTCACTGAATAAGCTCAGAAAAAAATTTTAATGGACATTTCTGAAACTCTGGCAAAGTTTGCTGATGCAGGATTCGAATTATCTACCCTAGAGATACTTGTCCTAAGGCTGTATAACTGCTGTGTACAAAACTAGGTGGAAGGTTATGAAGAAAGACAAAGTGGTATCATATTATGATTCATTTTTCATGCAATATTTTAAGTAAGTAATTTTTTAAGAAGAGGCTTCTAGAAGATAAAAGCCTTTGTGGGCCAAAGGTAAGAGTCATTTTCACTTTCACAGTGCACTGAGTGATATGAATCTGAGACAGTCATCCCAGCAACATCAAATAAAAACCAAGTGGAAATCTGGGGTGAGAAATGCTCTGTGAAGGTCTATTAGTCATGCTCTCCAGGTTTCATAACAGCACAGGTGCTAAGATTCCAGACTCTCTCTGTACCACCACCTAAACTGAAGGGTTGGATGGCAGCTTCCAGACACCACTGACCAAGATTTACCTTGATGCCAGCTTGACTGGTAAGGATAACGTAAGGAAAAATTTCATAACTGTGTGGCCAAGACGTGGCCAGAGGAGGGCCATGAAGACGATCAGAGGGCCAGAGCACCTCTCCTACAAAGACTGGCTGATAGAGTTGGGGTTGTTCAGCCTGAAGAAGAGAAGGCTTCAGGGACACCTTATAGCCCCTTCCAGTACCTAAAGGGGGCCTACAGGACAGATGGGGAGGGACCCATTATCAGGGAATGTAGCGATAGGATGAGGGGTAATGGTTTTAAACTGAAAGAGGGGAGATTTAGATTAGATAGTAGGAAGAAATTCTTTACTGTGACGTTGTCCAGAGAAGCTGTGGCTGCCCCATCCCTGGAGGTGTTCAAGGCCAGGCTGGATAGGGCTTTGAGCAATCAGATCTTGAGGGAATCCTACTCATCTTTATCCTGACTGATAATACTGTCCTGTAACAGCTATACTTCACAGAGCCATAGCTCACATGAAACACCGCCGTTAGGCAATAAGTGATTCCTCACAGATGCACACCCCAGCCAGACTGTTAACAAATACTGCCAGAAGTCTATACTTTTGCACATAACACTGTGAGGGGACACAGGACCTCAAGTCTTGTGTAAACTGGACACAGTGTGTATTACAGCTGGTCCTTCTCTATGGACTTTGGGTGTGGGTAGGCCACACCCAAGAAATCCAAGGGTAATGGAAACCAGTACAGGCTCATACTTTTTCCGTGCAGTTCACATATATAGGAATACAATTTTTAAGCATTTTTTTCAGGCATATGTAATTCTTGGATGGCAGCCCAAATCTTTTTAAATGCGTATATGACTCCCAATGATAGTTTCATTTAAAGCATTCTTGGCAAATGTTTTAGAAGAAAATTCTATTACTGGTTATATGAAATATTTCAAGGGGCAAGGTCATGTCAAAGATGGCAATATATATCTTTAATATATGTGGGCCTTGCTGGCGTTCAGTGGCATTTAAAAAATATTCTTTCTTCTGCTATCTAGATAAGAACATTCTTTTGCATTATCCCACTGTGAAGAGATGCTGTGGCATAGCAGATAGAGGTTAGAAAAGCTTATGCATTTAGCACGTTATTAGGAATTCATTACCTGTCCACCAACAGCAAAACTGTGTGTCTGTGTTTATAGATGGCTGTCAACCAGTTTTCCTTCATTATTTTAAGGACAGAGTTTAAAGATCCAGGAGGTCCCTCCTAGTCCCACATCCGTACATTGTAAATTCATTATGCTGTGCCATCACGGAATTGACTGAAAAAATAAAATATGGATTGCGGCTTGGTTGTTTCAATGGTTCAGCTTAAATTTAAAATTTATTATTTGGAAGAAGCCTTGGAAGAATAGTGACATTTTATTATTTTAAAGTGAGATTTATGAAGAAAGGCTGCTGCTCTTGGTGCCCTTTATATTCACACTGTACTTTAGAAGGTACTTTATTATAACATTCCATGTGGCATAATTAATGTCGGCTGTGTTACTTTTTGCCTCCAGAATATACTCATGTTCTGTGCTAAGTCTTAATAGTAATAGCTTATCTTTCTACCAATGAAAAAAAAGCAGTGACAAAAGTTATGTTTATACGTATCATACTTGAGCTACATCAGTGTCAACAACACTAAGATAACCACATTTATGTACAAAAGTAATATATTCTTGTGTTTAACTGCAAAACAAAATTCAATTCAGGTTAAAAAAAAAAAAAGTAAGCATTAAAATATCACTTTATTTTTACACATGCATAGAAACCCAAAACGTCTGGAATCCAAAGTGCTTTTTTTCAAGATGAAATTTTAAGCGTAAATCAATGCAATTCCCCCCTTCTTTCTGTCAAACTGAGATACGTGCCTGGGTGACAACTGAGGCAACTTATTATAACCCAGGGACTTCTGACTGAGAGTGCAGTGAGTAGAGATTTGTCCTGGCTCTATCTAACAGCAGACCTATTCCTTTTCACACACTTCAAAAGAGGCTCGGGGAAAAAATCCATTGAAAGCCAGAGAGAAGAAGGATTCCGTAAAAAAGCCTACAGAGAGACATAGAAATGCAGAGTGAGAAAAAAGGAAAACAAATTCTATGAAAAAAAGAAATACAGTGGGCATAGCCATAAAACCATAGACATAATTTTGCCACTTGGTTTCAGCAAGCTCTGATCTCCTGCATTATGCAAATGTCCCCATTAAAGCAATGTCAAAGTAAAGCAAGGAAATGAAATGTATTCCTAACTTCATCTCCTTATACAATAATAGTTAACTACATAACCACATATGCACATCTATAGGAAAATGTATTAATTGAGCAGGGAACTACTTCAAGTCTATTTTCCTGAAGTAAGTTTATTTGTTTATTGTTATATAAGGGGGNGGGGGGGGGGGGGGGGGGGGATTTTAATAGCATAGTTGGTAGGATTTTACTAGTGTGTCCAATCTAAAAAACGTTTTGAGGATTTCATCTTCATTTATAGTTAACGGCATTGGAACATCATTTCTGGTATGTCTTCTCTCTGCCTTTCTTCTTATGTCATTAGACTTTTGTGAATAACTATAAATTGCCACCATTTCTATTTAGTATAAATACTTAGTATTTATTCCCACCTTGTACAAGCCAAAATTGTACAAGCAAAAACTCAACAAAGCACAGAGCAATGGGAAAGAAGCCCATTTATGCAAGCTGCAAAAATGTCCTTTTATTTAAAATCAGTTTTATTAAGGATAGTTACTTAATTTTATAATACAAATGCATTTTCTGCTATAATTGTAAAACACTTACGTACTTCCTTTTCCTATAAACCATAGTTCAGCTTATTGTATTTTCAAGAAAATATCTGGTTACACTTATTCTTACTTTTCAATGCATCACTGACTACAGTGAGTGTCTGTTTATTCTCAATCACAGAACGCTGCACTGCCCCTAGAAGTGAAATTCAATAATCTTGGAAATCTGCCTTGCATAAATCACAGGCACCTGATTCACTTTTTCCATTTTGCGCTATTCTTTTCTTTTGAAGCTTCCTTAAACTCCTGTACAGAGTTGTATGAAAATTGAGCTAAATTAGTTCTTACCAGGAATAAATTTGTATTACGAAGAAGAAAGCAGGCCAAGTTCAAATAAGTGTGAAGCTGAAAGCTAGTAGTCATTAAAATGCAGTATCATAATTGCCGCTGTACTGTTACTCTTGGATTAGTGTCTTCATATTCTATGCCTTAAGAATTATGATAATGGAATAGGAAGGTTGCAAAGTTAAGCTTTCCAAAGTTATTAAATCTATTGTGCATATACACAAAGAGCGAAGTCAAATTGCAGCAGCATTTTTGACTTTGGTCAGCGTGCTATGAATCTGCCACCTTAGCAATACCCTTTAAAGAATTCTTCTGAAAAGTATACTTTTCCAAACAAAATAAGCAAAAGCCAACCTATAATCTTTAAAACAGAAGGAAGCCCAGAATTTTATCAGACCCTCACCTTAATTATCACAACAGTTATGATCCCTGTAGTCCTACAGCAGTCCTCTGGGTGACCACCTGGGTGAACCCCGCTTCCCCAGCAGTAGCAGAAAGCTCTTATGTCTGATGTGGAATGGCATCAGAGGAGGAGGAGGAGAGTCAAGCTGTCCTCCTGGGCTTCAGGTTCTCAGGGACATCAAAGAGCCTTGAAACTTAGGCAAGGCTAGATGCCACACTAGTTATGTTCCTCTCTGGCCTCTTTTCTCCCATCTCACATGTCCTTCTCCTCTGTTCCTTTCCCCATTGCCCACTGTGCCTTCCCCATCCCTTATATCTCCTGGTCCAGCACATCTTTGAATCCTGACCCTTTCCATCACCTCCTTTCCCTCTGCCCTCTCTTCCTTACCACTGCTGTCTTCTACTACAGCTTCTTTCCCCAGAACTGCCACATCTAGTCCTTCACCCTGAGCATACTCATATAGCTCCTCAAAAAACAATCCCTCCACCTCTCTGCTGGCTGTTTACATTTTTTTTCTCCTTTACAGAGCCCTTCCCAAGTGAGGGGAACGCTGTCAGAGCAGGAGAGAGTCTCCCTGCCCTGGTTCTGGTCTGACAGTGGCCTTTCAAGAACAATTTGGAAGACCATCCTGCACCCTCCAGCTAGCCACGCCGGGTCTCTCTGGGCGCTGTTGGGCTGGCACACGTGCTGTCTGCACATCCAGGCAGGAGCTCTGAGGACATGACTAATACTCACCGCAGGGGGAATATTTGGAGAATGCTATAACAAACTGGATGTACAAGAAAGTACAATATTTTGAAGATGCCAAATTCAAATGTATTTCCCTGGGGATTGCAAAGGGCATATATTTCAAGTCCCCTCTTCAAAGCACGGAGGCACTGCAGCTCATAAAAAAAACAGCTGGAAAAATTTACTTTAGAGGGCTAAAACAATGTGTTTTCTCCTAATCTTGTTCTTGGAAACAGCTGAGTCCTTTTTGCTGACACTTTCCAAAAATTCAGCCTGAGGCAGACTCTCAGCATGGGAAATTTCAGTGTGAACTGTGTGAGTTTGGCAAAGTCATGAGCAACTAAAACAGGGTCTTAGAAAAGCAAGCAGTGAAAGGCACTGGCTAGAGGCTTTACTGTCAGCAACTGCAGCACTTTCAGTGCTTTAAGAGACAAACACCGGTTCTAAATTTAAGCCTTGAAGAACAGGAAGAAGGTGGCAAAAATTTAAACAAACCCTTCCAGCGTTGGGGCTGGAAAGACTGCCTTTGTCAATCCAAGAGGGATACCATGCCTCTATACTAAACCCTAACTTTTTTATATAGAGTCTGTTAGAGAAACTGGAACTGGAACTCATTAGCATCTACTCTAATACTTTGACCTTCTGAAAATGACTATCATTATTACTAGTGCTGCATATTGATGCTCTGCTTGGCAAAGCACAACATGCAAGATAGACAGTCTCTGCCAGAGCAACTGAAAACAGGGGTTTGCCCAAAAGTTCTCTGGTTTCATCCTCCTTATTTTCTTCCTTTTCCCTTTCATCAGTTGGCTAAAAATGTTAGCATTTAATCCCATACAAGCACTTAATCCCACCAAGTGTTCCCCTTCCCTTTCCAGCCACAAATAATAATAGCCCAATCCACTGGAGTTTTTCTGTGACTGTGATAAGAACCGAATTAGATCCAAAATGAAATGGTTTGGCAAGGAGCAGAAGACCTTGTAGAAAACAGGGATAGTGGTAAAGGGTTGAAACAGCAATCCTTATAGCAATTAAAAATGGCATGGCCAACTTTTCATAGCTAATGATATTTCACAACAACAGAACTTTTTTCAGTAATGTTTCATTAGTATCATGTAGTTAAAAGAACCACTGCAACAAAGCAGAAACAGAAATATTGTTAATAGTTTATGTTTGCATTACAGTAGTACTCAGATCTTAAGTGAGATCAGCTGTGCAGACCACATTCAGTAAGAGAAAACATGCACCGTTGACATCGCCCTTTAATATGTTGTGCCTGCACTGCCCCTTACTTTCTCCACCTTTTCTTTTTATTTCTGGACCTTTCATGAACTTGAAAATGGTACAGGAAAGGCTTCATGGTGATCTAAGTGTGATAACCAGCTGTTCTAGCTGTATGTGTTAATGCAGTGGGTCAGTCTAAGTAACTCCTGTAGTTCATCAGGTTCTATGTAAGGACTTCTGGAATATCCACCCTAAGTAGGAACTAATCCAAAAATACATAAAATAAACACTTACAAGCTGCCAATCACTATGGCTACAATTATCAGCCCTAACTCCCTGCACCTCCATTGCTCATTAATAACGAACCCTCTGTTTGTGGGGATGGATGACGAACAGCTGTGTTGCACAGCAGTTCCTGAAAGCCACCAGATCGTTTGCATACCACTATGGGAGCAAACACTCACCACGAGGACATTCAAACGACGTACCCACCCCTGATTTGTGTTAGGGACGGTGTGGGGTAAAGCGGTCTGAAAAAATTGCTTGGTGGCCAGTTTGGGTGTGCGCCTGGCCGGCTGGGACCAGTCTGGCCCTGGTTCAGTGCAAAACTTGGGGTTTCATTGAAATTTGAGAGCTATCCCGTACAGGCTTAAAACCTTCTTTCTGTACAGCAATTAACATAGTAAGTTAACAAGCCAAAATATGGCAGTGGGTCAAAATCCTAATGCATGCCATTGTTTTCACCAAACATTTCCAACCTCTCAAAACCATGATTACAATCAAAAACACGACAACCCCCTGCACGACCAGCCCCCCACCTTGAGCTCATATTTAATACTTCCTGTGTTTTAACCGCTCTGAATATCCCTGTCAGCTCTGGAATTTGTTTTGGCTTGTTTTCTAGCACAATCAAAACCTGATGGTTGTGTTCAGCATATAGAGACCAACGTAGCCAACTGAATTTTGTCCTTTGGCAGCTGTTTGGTATTGCTCTCCAATAGAACTCTCCAATGAAACATCAACACAAAAAAAGAGAGGCAGAGACACCAGATAAACAACAATAATGTATCACAGACTATTCTGGAAGGAGGGTATTTTAAATGCCACCTTCTTTTCAGCTCATCACTGAATTTTCAAGTCAGTATCAGCTTTGCACGATAAACATAGGAACTGGTAGAAATGTCACTTAACATTTGGTAGAAGCATCCCACTTCCTAAAA
Source organism: Himantopus leucocephalus (assembly GCA_003993805.1). NCBI lineage: Eukaryota > Metazoa > Chordata > Aves > Charadriiformes > Recurvirostridae > Himantopus > Himantopus leucocephalus. Next base: position 9,808,612 of record RSEF01000010.1, on the reverse strand, counting down.
TTGAAAAAATAAACGCTTTCCCAGTGGCAGAAAAATATCAAAGTACAAAACAGTGGCAAAAGCTTAAACCACACTTGACCACACTAATCCTACCGACACACAAATATTCTCAAGTGGTAAATAGTGCCAAATGGTACACTGACATCAACACCTCCCATTTCTAATTATACACAACTGGATGCATTTTGGAGCTGCCCCAGAACGTAATTTTTAACTAGCAGAATTGGTGTAAAATTAATTGGAGACTGTTTGCAGTATGGCTACATTATAGCACTGCTATAACGTAAAGAAATCATTTAACAGGCATCTATACAATATAATCATATAATTATTTACCCATCTGTAAATACACCTTAGAGACCATCAACATGCAGAAGGTGAAGAATAAGCTTTTCCTCAAAAGATATTCTTCTTTAGTTTCTTTTAGGACACATTTTAGAAATGGAAACTATTTATCCTGAACTAATTACTGAGCTTTGGAAGAATACTAATTATTCTCTAATTGAAGTGACTTTAAATCTGTCATGCAGTGTCATATCTTGGAAATGTCTTTGCAGGACTGCTTTATTTCCTCTCATGGAAAATATCTTAGTATAAATGAAAATCAAGTCATTAATATTTTAATAGCGTCATTCTGTTGTCTCTTCAATTCAGTTTGTCAAAATAAGTACCACCGCAGTTACAAGCACGGATTCTAAGATCTAGAGCCAGCCATGCATGGCCTTTACACGACATTCATCATGTTTCACCAGATTCATCCAATTAGCAGAATTATCATAAAATTCATAGGAAGATTCCAGTACATTTGGAAGATGGAGATCTCAGTCATATGTTTTATAAGGCTCAGATTCTGCATGAAGTCTTTGCAGTGCGGAGCCAGGGGGATGGAGAACAAGAAAAGGGGACAGCAAAGCCCAGTGCTTGAACTCTGGTTGTCTTTCTGTAGGACACCTCCTGCCAAGTCAGGGGCAGAAGAGAGACAAACGTACCAATACGGGAGGATCAAGCTCAAAATATACAGATTCTTGTTTAGTGCCAGTTCCCTGAAAGCAGCACAAAAATGACACTGTGCTGTTCATCCAGTTTTCAAGATACTGGACCTCATCAGGTGTACGGATCTCAGATTAATTCAGTTATTTCTAATATTAACAAAGAAACAAAGGGCATTTTCATGGCATTTGGCCTTTGAATTCAAACAAAATTTAGTAGAATTCTTTGTGTTTCGATTATAGTTGTAAAATGACTGCAGAAACCACAGAACATGTGGTTGTTTTCATTTGACTTAATCTGCTAAAGCCGATACTGAAGATTTTGTCAGGAACTGTTGTTGTACAAGGAACAGGAGAAATTTAGGGAATGATTCCCTTAGCCTAAAATGCTGTCATAACCTCATAATTGTCACAATTCTTAAAATTGTAATTTTGAAGCAAATGATCACAGTGAATAAAAAACCAGTTAAGAATAGCTTTATATGCTGGCATGGCTGAATTCACTCTGTGCTGAGGGAAAAGTGACGCGTGTCGTTATTTGTGTTTGTAAAGCAGTGGCATTTCCACACCAGAGACACCAGGAATTCATAAGCAGCACTAATAAGCACTTTAAGGGAAGCAAACATAGGAATAATACTGCTTTAGCCTCATCAAAAGAAAACTGAAATAGAATAAACAAGCCAGGACGTACAATAACACTGTCAGGGACAATACTGGGATTAGTTTTGTACAGATCAAGTGCCAGCCCTATGGGTATATGCGATTCCACGCACTGCTGGATTTTGTGTACTAATGTTTCAGGCATGTTTGGAGACCTCAAACATGACTACAGTGCAGAATGCAAATTCTGAGCCCTAAGTCAGTAAATATCAGTAAGGTGAGACCTGACTGAAGGTGTTGGTATAAATATGCAGAGATCTACAAGTGGTAACTTGCACTGCGGTAGTACAGTGGTGTACGCAAGACTGGAAAAAGGAAACAATTGGTAATAAATCCATAGTACAATAACCCGTTTTCCTTTCTGTACAGTATGTGCTTGATCACTCCTGCTACTGGCAGGATCTTTGCAGTGTCCCTGCATTTCAGTGGGCTCAGAGCCGACCCTGTGAATCGCAGCAAGCGAAGTGGAATGGAGGAAAAAGCAGGTTAAAGAATATGCTGCATTATAAAATAAGACAAAAATCAGACCTAGCTGAAAAATGGCTCGTTTGTCTAAACCCGTTGTTTCAAAGAATGAGAACACAATGTAATGATAATAACAACTCTTGGCCTGCAAATAACATTTTATATCTTTGGTAATGGTACATAAAGTAAAAAATGTTGCACTTGACTTTCTTGAAATATCTGCTTTCCCTTACGCAAGTCCCACTGAAATAAGGGCAAATTCATTAGATGGCCAGAAACAGACCCAGACATAACAAGTTACTTCTTGAATGAAGGAGTGGCCTGAGCTAGGCATTTTTATTCACTGTATATAATTGAGGAAAAGGAGGTAATGGTGCTAAAGGAACATTGTTTGCTTAAAAATATGACTGTTCCTGCCCTAAGGTTATCCTACCAATGTTTGAACAATCAGAATTAGGTTTTCCTGTTTTTCCCTTTTTTTCCTGTAGCTGTAGGACAAGGGGAAGCAGAGAAACTGTCTGCACGAATAGCATTGCCAGATGTGCTAGTAAACAAGTGGAAAAATACTTATTTTTTGTAAGTGTATTCCCTGAGCTATTACTTACAGCAATTGTAGGCAATACTTACTCGGGAATGGATTTGACACGTTTCCTCCTAAACACCTCCCCCAGTACAGCGCCCTTGCTTCACATGGGAATAGTGCCGATGAAGTCAGGGCGGCCACCCTTGTCCATCCCCGACTGCAAACACATTCATTTGCTGATCTGGGAGCTGCTGATTGACCCCTTTGCTGGACCAGTGTTCCTGTGTTCCCACACCCACCAACGGGTCTGATCAAACCTGCCATAATAACTCCAGAGTAGCAAGGCAGACCAGAAAAACCATCGCTTCATCTGTTACGACAGCGCTCGCCCTGACTCCTGAGCTTCACCCGGCACGGTAACAGCCTCTGCCTCTTTTGTGCCAGCATATTCCACACCAAGGCCAGGCAGCAGTGGATGTCTGTGCCTGGCCAGTCCATTACTCAACACTGACACGAAGACAGACTGTACCTTTCTTTTCCCCTGTAAATGGTACAAAGTCTTCTCTGTCTTTGTGCTCAAGTGCTTGCTTCTCCAGGTACGAGAGCAGGCGTTCTCTGTCGAAAGGGCCCGTGGCAGGCTTTGTGGTCTGGTCCTTTTGCCGAAATCCCGCTGGAAGCAAGGCATTCTGTGAAAGAGAGGGAGCCATGTAAAGGAGATGATAGTGTTCCAATTTTAATTTGTTTGGGTTTTTTTAATGAAACTATTCTTTGCATGTCACTTCACATAATGCTCTTTGTTGACAGCAATAACACACATTACCTAAATGTAACCATTAAAACCAGTATATCTTCCAGCCTTCTTGTTTGCATCACCTCTTAATATTTTTATTAACCATATTTACAATCACAGCACCAAAGAACTGAGCAAGATCAGAGCTGTTTGCGATACACGTATTATAACTAGAGTTTGCAGTCCAGCTAAATAGATCAGGATAAGTTTTCTCTACATTTTTTTCCCCTTCATTTACTCTTTTTCCTTCTCATTTTTCTCTCTTCTCATTTTTTAAAAAATTCCTTTCATTCTAACGCAGATGTCTCCTGGACTTCAGAAATGAATGGCACGCACAGAAAGTAATTGGTGAATTATGTGGACTTCAGCTATTTGGAGTATGCAGGAAGCAAACAGATGAAGCCCCACTTGAAACGTGCAGCTGTGTGACCATGCAATTGCATCCGCATCCCATAATATAGGAAGATGCATAAGGCTCCCACATTTCTGCCCAGGAAAGCACAGAAAGAAATACAGGTACATGGACTTTGCAGTGCACGTGCAGTAGAGCCAACGTGCTGAAGATGCCCCAGAGTACTGCAGAAACACGTGCCTAGAGTGCTACAAATTTACTGCATGAATGTAGCTTGACTACAAATGCACCACAGCTTGGGTTTTTTGTTGTGACAGTTCTGTGTCTCCTGTTGAGATGGCAGAAACTTGAACGTACCAGAAAATGCATTGTGGGAGCAGTGAGGGAAGTGGCAGCACAGAGTGAGAGAACAGTAAAGCCCACCCTTAATTTCCAGGTAAATTTGTGATATAAAACTAGAAGCTATAAATCTATTGTGCTTTTTTTGAAATGTATTTTGTCTCCAGAGTGAACAGATTTTATCTGCCAGTTTAGTTGCCAGTTTTCAAACTCTTACATGAGTTTGGAAGGTTTTGGGGTAGGTAGAGTCAGAATTCCCATCCAGCACGCTTGTGACTTGTGACTTGGAGGACTGAGTGGTTTCCAGGCCCAAGATCTTTAAATTCTTTGTGAGAGTGCCTTCAAATATCCAAATTATCCTTGCTCTCGAGAAAATGACAGTTGTGTAGCTGGATCTTATTTTTCTTAATCATGCCTAAATATACTCTCTTCAGCTAAAAATATCTGCGCTGAATGACATAGTCAACAGATTTGAAAAGTTCAAAAGATCTGATCTTCACAAACGCACATTATGTTTGTTTGTTTATTGCTGTGTTCAGAAATAGCAGCCATAAAAAGCTTCTCATGCTGCAGTGTACAAACATGATTAAAGATTTAGATTGCAGACAAGCTTGTGTCTAAATAGACAAGGGACAGAGAAAGGGCACAGCGACTTGTACAAAAGCAAGTAGCACATCACAGCAGGAATAAACCCAAAATGTCCCTAGCTGAGCTCCTCATCCTTTAGGGTACACTGCCTCTACTGTAACAGAATACACATATGAAATGCTGCAGTACGTGACATTTATAATCGGCAGCTTTTGAACTATGATCCCTTCGGCCCCCATTACTAACCTCAGGATCAAGGTCATCGAGAACATGCTCTAGCTGTTTCAGTTCATCCTCTGAGAGTTTGCTGAGTATTTCATCTTCATTGATATTCTTATATTTTTCCAACTCTTTTCGGAAGGGCAGAGACATGGCTCCTGCTGCACTGCTCGACTGATGCTGCTCTTCAAGACTTCAACCATCCAGGAGTACTGAGCTTCTTGTGGCTTCACTCACTGTTAACAATAAAGCATTATGAGTATCTCCATTTAGCTGATATAGTCCTAAAGAGCCTGCATGCTGAGAGTCACATTTACACTTGATTAATGAAAAAGCAGCAAGATGTCCTGGCTCAGCGGAGGGGGACTGGGAAGCGCTGGGACTGCCTGTGCAGCAGTAGCCCAGGAATAGCAAGGAAGGGTACGGTACACTCGGGAACCTCATGAGCGCAGCAGTAAAGAGAAGCTTTGAGACATGGGTTGAAAAAAAAATCATTGGGAACTTATTCTTTTCCATAGAGATAAATCTGTTTTATTGAATTTGCTTAGAAACAGCAGTATCTGCTTGTTCTTTTGGCTAAAGGCAGAGGAAAGTGGCAGAGTCACAGAAAACAGTCCAACACTGACAAACAAGAAACAAAATGTTATGCCTTGAGGTATTCTATCTCATCCCAGCTTTGATGATGGATGAAAGCTTACCACATTGTCTTGGCTGGCTTTTTGGTACATTCTGGTTACCCAAGCAGCTTTAAAGTATGCTGGTTGGTAGTCTTATTTCAAAATTTTTGGCTACAGGTGATAGCACTTGTCATCAAAATAATTCTTGCAGTGAGGATATGCTACTTACAGCTCAAAAAATCATCTGTAAATTAGTCTGCTACGTGGGGCACCTGCAGGCATTCAAAACACAGTCATGAAAAAAATACAGACTTAGTATTTCATAAACTCTTTAAGTTTTAAAACTTGAATGTGGATCCTTTTTAGATGATCCCAACTGATCAGTAACAAGAAAGTATCATTTGCGTGGCCACAGTAGTCATTCTTATATAATCTGTCATATGATGAAGGACTGTCTTTACTTGCTCTTTTTTTCCTGTCCAGAACCAATTCTAAAGCCAGAATCTGCCTGTAAATGGATGGAGTGAAAGATAATTAATGTATGATCAGAAACAGCGCTTTCCGGGGACTTTCACTGTGCTCCAGGCCCTCCCAAGTCTGCCCAGTTTCGCCCACCAGCACCAGAGCTCTCCCAATTACCCAGCCAGCTGTGCAGTTTTACAGCTGAGTTTATGCATTCCCAAATTTTGAAGTTATGGTTGATATGGAAACCAGCCAACTGGCACCTACCTCTGGCTTATGTATCAACCCAAACTCTGATTTCCTTTGGCCAGGTCCTTACTCGTCAAAAGCTAACAAAATCCATGTGGGTTCTGTTGCTCTTCATATGAGCTGGAAGCCTGATCTTTATTTTTTAAAACATATCTCATTTTTCTATTTATCGAAAAGACTAGAAATCAGCAACCCATGGAAAAGGAAGAAAATAATGAGTAGAATTACAAATTTGAAAAATCTGGAATTCCATGAATACTGCAAGGCATGATAAGCCTCGACTTAAAACACTTAAACATCCTATCCCAAGAAAAAGCATTATCTCCCATATACATTCTCATTTTTTTCCCTTATTACTGCTCTATTTGTTGTCCCTGTTTTCATAGCATGACATCATTGTCAAGCCATGCCGAATGTCACAGCAGAATTCAACTGTTCTTTAAATTGTGAGTTTCTTTTAGGAAGTTAGTCAGCATCTGATGTTCCACAAAGTTACAGTAGTTCTGAAAAATTCTTGTATTATCAAAATTCCATCATATGTGATGAGTATGAGAGATATTTTGGCCAAAAAAAAGTCCAAAAGAGCTATTTTTTTTTTTGTGTACTGGGTGCTTAGAGTTCTACATACATTTAATTGATATAATTGGTTACCAAAACTACTTGTTAAATAATGAAAGCATTTTATTTAAAAGTAATAAGTATATTTGTTTAAATAGTAAAAACATTCAGCTGCAGTACAACATTTATATAACATGGCATCAGGCACCTTCTCTAAGTTTCTTTGGATAAACTCATTAAAAGTGTAAGATTTCAGCTAGCAGTCATTAACTGGGCTGAAAAATTTCTTTGAGGGGATTAGAGCTTCTTAAAACTCTATGTAACAGTTTAAATGGTTACTTTATTAGAATTTAATTGCATCTTTGGAAAAGACAGAAATGTAATCCCAAGGCTAGGTTAATGGTTGGAAAAGTAACTAGTAAGAGTACCTGGCAGTTTCCCTGGCTGAGGTTCAGCACTGCTGCTGTGCAGGATGGCAGGTACCTGTACCTCTCCCTCCGCTGTATGGCGTTGCGCCATTCCCAGCAGGGAACGCAACTAAGAATTGTTTTACTGATAGACCACGTATGTAATGGCTTTTGTGAAAAGGTTTGCAAAGTTGAATCCGGGTGCTAATGGGTAATTAGAGCAGAGTATACTTTGCGTGTACCAGACATTTCCGATTTCTTTGTGAATTCCCTAAGTGCTTAGTCACAAAGGGAAGACGTGCCAGGAGACACTTTTCAACAGGGGACAGTTTTCAATATTGTAACTGTTTCCTTTTAATTATTAGGAAGAGAAGATACTTGACCATCTGCAGCAAGTATACCCAAAGAGAAATATATACCCAGATATTAAAGTTGTATCAGTCTAACTTCTCTTACGGCATGAAGCACCATGTCAGATAACCCTTGTTAGATCAGTGGTGCATGGAAGAACTTGAAATCACGCTTTTCTTGCATGCATACATTTGCAGCAGAAATTCCCTTGATATTTTCCCTTTCACAACTGAATCCTACACTTCAGTGGCTGAACAAAAGCAAAAGACACCACTTTGGGTATGTCTTTGTTCACAATCCCTATAAGTAGTAAAGCTTTTCTAGAGCTTGCACCCTGCTGTAGAGGCGACTGAAAGCTCCGCTGAAACGCCTGTCGCTCATCTCCTGGCTTTATGCTCTCTATTGACCTTTCACCACAAACATGTTATCGGAAACCAAAGGAACGAGATAAATCTAACAATTCAGCATTATTCAGTCTGGGAAGGAAACGCTGAAGTCTTGAGTTCACATACTCTGGAAATTGCTGCCTAATGTGGTGATTACGATCTCCACCTTTCTAATTGGATTTCATACTGTTAATGTTGTGTATGTAAACAGGGCCATATGCTGTCTGCTGCTTCTTAGTGGGGTTTGACTCTTCTGAGTGTGCCCATACTCTTTACAGATTATATCCACTGGATTTTCTTTGTTATGATTGCTGTATGAAACTTTAACCAGTTAAAAAAGCAATCCTAACTAGCCAACAGCTCTGAGCTATTGTTATTTTGAGCATACAAAAGCAGATCAGGTGTCCCACAGTAGAGAGGAGATGTTCAAACTAGTTGCAGAGGCAACGCGCTGTTGAATGTCACCCTCCGTTAGGGACACTGAGGGAAGCAGGATGAGGGACCATGGGTATGACTATGGAGTTTCCCTTCAAACTTACCAGGAAGAGTGAACAAGGAGAGTAAGGAACAGAGGAGCACAAATCCCATTTGTTTTTTCCATTTAGTTTCAATAGGGAGCATCACGGTTTACCATGGGCTCAAATACCTGCTGTTAAACAGCAAAGCATGCTGTTAGATGCCCAACAGCTAAAATCCATGTGGGTTCAGGATAGTACAAAACTATAAGCGGTAGCATTTCTGCTAACTATGTGCTACTTTTAAATCTTTGTGGAGCACAGATGTTTCACAGTGAGCTTCAAAGACTCCATTGCTATATTTTTATCTTTGATTACATCTAAAGAAATATATACTTCTGTTTTATCTGGGGCAGCTTTTTCACTCATGCCTGTCAATGTCTGGATTCAAAATATGTTTTCAAAGACAAAAAGGGTGTCATTAGTCAGCCTGCACAAAATCATTATTGCTCTATGTAATCAAACACCTGCTGTGCCATAACTCCTCTATACTTCACTGTGTTCCATACGTACTTTTTGGTTATAATTCTTATAGACTACTGAAAGGGTTTTCTAGAGTAACCAGGCTGTATTTTCTGCTGAAACCATAACACTGTCATAATCTTCTACTGCTGATACAGATATTTCTTTCTGAGAGGGAATCTGTCCTCTGCTGAATTAAGGTCAGATGTCAGAGAGGTCCCACTTGTGTTGGCTTGGATCCCTTGAGAAGTGTTGTAATAACCTGACCTGTAGAACCTTCTATGGACCAGCAGCTACAAAAGCACAGCAGATCACTCGTGCTGTCTAAACCACAGGCTATACACCTAGAAAAACATCAGGTCTCTGAGGTCCTGTGGAGATGAGAATACTGTGATAGAGATCATTTGAATTTCTAGCTGTTGATAGTGTGTATGAGCTAAGAATGAAGCTGCATGGCAGTGTGCTTTTATTATGTAAAGAGATGTGCTGAATGGGAAATAATCCAATAGACTCTCCATTTTTATAGAAAAAAAGTCTTTTTTCATAATCAGAAATGAGAAATTGTTCTCACTTTTGCAAATCATGGCAACTGATGTTTAGAAAGGAAATCCTGATGCATGATCTCCTTTAAACCATCTCCATATCCACAGTGGTGGATATTTGTGTTTTGAAAATTAGTTGCGAAACTGATCTGTAAATGTGGAAAAATTCTTCCCTTTCTTTAAATAGTCTAAACATGAAAATAAGAAACAAGTGGAATAAATCCCAAGTTAAACTGATACTGGACCAAATAAATAGGATTGGGGCCATTATGATTAAGAGCAGTGTTTGTGCAACACAAGCAGATGCTCCGTAGAAGAAGGGTGACTGTCCCGCACCCTCCAGGCAATGGAGTGCTTATGCCACTCCGCAGTTTACATTACAGTTAGCTTCTTTACTGAGGGATAGACAACTCCTAGGCAAATAAAATGCAAGACATCAATTCACTTTAATGGGAGTTCAATCATGCCCTTCATAAGAAAATAACCATCAAGTACATTGCAAAATTAACCATATGAATGTACCGTTATTTATAGAAGATATAAAGGGATGTAGTCCCTTTGATTCAGATAACATGAAAGGTTTTTCACTGGCAATTAAAGAAAGATGAAACATTAATGCTTCTCCTACCGGTGTAGAATGAAGTTATATAATAACTAATTTCTGATTGTTTCTAAAATAACATTAGTGGTATTATTCATAATCATTCAAAACATGAAAGTAAGTCCTGGGTAGGAAGTAGTTTTCTTTACAATGCCTGATGAATTTATAACCTGTTTCTGGGTATCAACATATTTTTAGATTATAACCACTAGAATTGTTTCCATACAAAAATTATGACTAATTATACAATGACTATATGAGGATTTAAGCCAGTCTTACTGAAAAAAAGCAAGCTTTAAATCACTCAATTCCTACCTACAGGAAGAGGATGTCAGAACAAACCTAAGCGTTACAGATATTAGTGAGATTGCGTATGGTGCTCTGATGCTCCAGTGATGCGCCTTGTATAGGAAAGGGAAAAGACTAGAGACACTTGTCCGTCTGTCATGTCCCCTGCAGGGAGGGACTCCCCCTTGCTTTTAGAGGGGTAAAGTTGTGGTTATAAAATAATGAAGCAACCATCTTCTATTTCTGCTCATTGCAACTGCTAACTTTGTGGAACTGGAAGGTAGGTTTCTTCCATCTCTAGAACTTAATTGATTATTTAAAAATCCATGGAAGGGTAATTAGATTTTGTAAAATAAAACCATAACATAACTGTATACTATAACCATAATTGTCCATAAACATAACCATACCATAACCACAAAACCATAACCATAAATGTCTGAAACTGAGGGCGGTAGGAAGTGCCAGCCTGAAAATACTGGAGAGCAGAGTCTTTTTATACAGACAAAATGGACTATGAAATGGCAGCTCCACCCACAACTCATCATGTGTAAGCTTCAGAAGCACTCTGCTGCCGGGCTCTACAAGTGGGCGTTGACTGACGGTCCTGGGGATAAGATCATGACTGGCTGAGACTATCGTAATGATGCTGATCAGTGTTACAAGTGACAGTCTAACAGTATAAGTGCCCATTTGATAGCAACTGGAAGAAAACAGCCTCATTATTTTCTATAGGGCACCACCGATATTTCGTTAACTACCAGACTCTGCAGGTTTGATTCTGCAATAGGAAGGTGCTGGTTTACCTTGGAATGACAGGTTGTACCTCCCCTGGTGAGCACCACCCCAGAGCATCCATGCTCCCAGTCCTGTGACACAGCAGCCCAGGGCTCTGTGCTCCCCAGATGAACACGGACAAACTGGTTCCTATATCATGGACATTACAGGAGTAGCTGTGACGCTTAGAAGATGGTGTCTTCATCCAGTTAAGTCTCCCAGATTTTGTGTCGTGTAAAGAATTGGAGTTCTTGTCATCAGCACACCTACCGTGAATGCAAAGCAAAGCATACAGTGGGGTACAAATTACCCGCAGCTTTGTAAAAAGGCATCCTCAGGAAGCCAAAGGCCAGGTTCTGATACCCTCGTTGATCGATCGTGTTTACGTGGACATCAACTACTGTGGTGCCTTAAACACCATCAGCCACATGAGAGCCTCTTCATTTCACTGTCCTGTCAGAAGAAAGAAATGCCTTGTTTGGGGTCAAATGGAAAGTCTGCAGCAAGACGAAGACCAGAACAGTCTTCCATGTATCGAGTGTCAGACAGCTTTTCCTTTCGCTATGGGTTTTCTTCCATGGACAGTCTTATTTATTTAAGTGGATCTTTTAAATGAACGATCTGAGCCAGGTGAAAACACAGCACAGAGAGAACCAAAAGTCGGGCTATGAGCCTATACTGCTGATGGCAGAACTATGATCATTGACAATGATCACTCTTAGATAACTTCTAAACCAAAGTCTTCTAGAATTCATCTTTCCTTAGCTGTTTTTTCTCCTTACTATGTACGGATACATAGTAACAACCTATATTTTTTGTATTTTAGCTCTAAAGCAACAGAAACCATCCGTGATGTGCACATTCTGATCGCTGAAACAATAACTAGGAGAAGGAATTGTACTTGGAAATGATCTTTTTTACAACAAGATAGATCAGACCAGGCCTGGAAAAGACAACACTAGTGTTTGTTTTTCAAAGGGTGGAAACATCAATAGAAAAGCATTGTTTCACCTGTGCTGCCAACAGATAGCAAACAGCATGCTACCTTTTTGTCACTGCTGTTCTCAGATTTCTCTATTTTAGAAGAGCAGCTGGACCATCAGACCCAGCCGCTCTTTGAAAGAATCCTAATAAAGAAGGATTTAAAAAATAAGTTTACAGATTTCTGTGACACCAAATAATGATGACCAAACTCCACTGTTAAACAGAAGGCACTGCTACACTTGTGTGCTCTGGTCAGTAAAGAGAACCTAGGCGTTCACCCGGTATTAACCTAGCGAGTGCAAATAGAGGTGGCTACGGGATGCTACCTGGTGCCTCTCAATGCAGACCCTGCAGAGCTACCACAGCCTCCATCAAAAGGATACTCAGCCACAGGAAGACATCAAACTATTGGATTCAGTAACTTAGGAATGCTACCAGAAACCCCTAGAGCAGATTAATAACAGCAGAAATGCACGACCATTGCTTGGCAGAATTTGTAAAATACTGGAAATAATAATAATTTGGGGAAGAAAGAAAAGTTATGCAACGAGAGCGCAAAGCGCACCATTTTGAATAAAATTATTTAGATTGTCAAGATGAGAGAGGCTACTGGCTAAACTCATACAAATCCAACCAGGCTACGTGAATGGAGGAAAAGATATATATGGAATTTAGGTTGGCAAAGTCACAAAAAATGACTCACATAACCTTGTTCATTTTTTACATAGTGGTAAAAATTTACAAATATATATATTGCGGAAGCCAGTTAAGAGCTGCACAGCGTACAGCACCACAGCAAAAGCAGTCTATTAGGTAGCAAACGGGTGCAGAATAATGCGGAAAAGATCATAATATTGTTAGGATAATTCAGTGAGGCATCTCCACACATCCCTGAGATGGAGTTCATTTTTCTAATAATTGTATCCCTTGCAAGCAATTAGAGGATGCGATGCCTGCAGTATTAGGCCAGTTGGTCCCAGGTGTTTCTTTCCCATTACATGTTCCTATCTCCAGACGTGGAGAGCCAAACAGAGGAAGTTCAAGGACAATTTCTGAGACTAAATCAGTTAAAGAAAAGCTTTCATATGAAAAGAAATTGAAAGACTCCACCTATTTACAACAAATACGCAACTGAATACCTTACTGAAGATTTCCTCTACTAAACGTTTTCAAAAGCGTAGATCTACACTCTGTATCATTCATGGTATGAAAACACTATTACTTCTTCCTGCAATTGTTTTTAAATTCATATTTGACATTGATACATTTCTGAATTTGTTTCATCATTAATGATGTTACAGTGTTTTTTCATAAGTTTATGTTACTCATAAGCTCAGCGTGGTCACATTAATCTGGCCAGTTTTCATTTATTTTCTGGTGTTATAGTCCTCAGATTTCTTTACATGATTCTCATTGATCAACTGTGGATTTTTACTCCAGCAACAGAAATTCCCTCAAAGCTTCCATCAAAGCAAACCCCCTTGCATTAGCAGAGGGCCACCCTGATAATTTTGTCATCAGAAGATGATAAAATGGAGCATGTGTGATATCTAATGCCAACATGCAGGTTTTGAGGATGCATTTTGCTCATCGAGAGCTTGGAAATGTTACTAAATCCTACTAAATCCGCATCCTGTCCCTGAACCTGCCTCCGGAACGTTTGTTCTGACCTGTTCCACGGCGGCGGAGCAGAACCGCCCTCCATCAGCCCTGCTGGATTGCTGACATACAAAAGGCATGGCATCTCTAAGCGCAGACAGCTCATCTGCATTTACAAAAATACCTTCTTTTCGTATTTGATTAAAACCGCTTTACCTAATTTTTGTCATTTAACGCCTGACATAAAGGATGCGAGAGCATCGAAATAGATACATACGCATTCCCTTGCAAATCGCGCTATTAAAACCAAAAAACCAAGCAGAAAGGGGAGAGGCGCTCCGCACACCGCGGGAGCCTCGGACATTTCGGGGCCGCCCGGGCGACCCCCCCGCCCCGGTTATTGCACGCCGGGAATGATGATTTCTCGCGGCTTTCCTGCCCGCTCGCCCGGCTGGGGTCGGTTCCAGCCGCCTCCCCGCAACCCCCCGCGCTGCGCGGAGCCCCGCGGAGCCGCCCGCCCCGGGCCCGCGGGCGATGCCCCGGCGGCCCGTCCCCCGTCCCCCGTCCCCCGTCCCCGTCCCTCCGCCTTACCCCGCCTTGTGCCGGCCCCGGCCGGCTGCGCGCCCCTCCGCGCCCCGAGCCCAGCGCCGGCGGCGGCAGGTGGGTGCCCGGCGCGGCGGCTGCGCAGCGCGGCCCCTGCCCTACCGGGCACGCTGGGACTCGTAGTCCGGCAGCCGCCAGCAGCACCCAGGGGTCCGCGGGCACCGGCACCGGCAGCCCCAGCCCGCCCCCGCCCCACCAGCGCCGGCTCCACCAGCAGCATCCCTCCCGCCCTCGCCTGAGCCCGTCCCCCCCTCGGTCCTCCTGGCGGAGAGAAGGCTCTGGGGAGACCTTATTCGGTACATAAAGGGGGCTTATAAGAAAGGTGGGGACAGATTTTTTAGCAGGGCCTGTTGCGATAGGACAGGGGTAACAGTTTTAAACTAAAAGTGGGTCGATTTAGACTAGACATAAGGAAGACATTTTTTGCAATGAGAGTGGTGAAACGCTGGCCCAGGTTGTCCAGAGAGGTGGTCAATGCCGCATCCCTGGAAATATTCCAGGTCAGGTTGGACGGGGCTCTGAGCAACCTGATCGAGTTGAAGCTGTCCCTGCCCATGGCAGGGGGGATTGGACTAGATGACCTTTAAAGGTCCCTTCCAACCCAAACCGTTCTATGGTTCTATCACTTCTTTCTGCCCCAACCCTGCAGGTGAAGTCCCACCTAACCCACACCCAGACCATGTTTATTCCCCCTCGACTTTGCCTTGGCGTGATGTAGCCTCAGCCCTCCTGTGTGTGACCCCTCTATGTGGAAACCATGAAAACAGAGTACACTGCGGCTTGGATGCTCTGCTAGCTGCACCCATCGCCCCTGCCCCATGCGCATCTCGAAGCAGTCGAGCATGCGCGCACCGCCCATGGATGCACGGCCCCGGCAGATGTGCTGGACAGTTCTGGGCACATATGTAGGCAGCCGGCCCTGAAGGGTATGGTTTGCTCCTCTCGCAGGCACTCTGCAAACTAGCCCAGCAGCAGAACCAGCCCAACTGGTCTGGCAGCAGAAGCCTGGCGACCCTCACCCTGCACCAAGATGTGTGGCTCCAGGAAGCCAGCTCCGGAGTGGAGGGCGCTGGCCTCTGCCCAAAGCCGCCTGCCTGGGCTGCAGCCAGGGTGCAGGGTGCAGGCTGGGGGAGAATGGCTCTTGAATAACTGGTTCTCTATCTCCGTAAGGATTCAGAAGGATCTCCGTGGGTATCATCTGGAGACCTAAAGGACAGGAACATCTCAGGGTGCCCCTCTTCATTCAACAAGGACGAGTCCCTACCCTGGCACTTCCTAAAAGCTTGGTGTGTCTTTTCAAGGAGACTGCTGGCTGTACCATAGTGTGGTGAGGTGATGGCATTACAGTGACGTCAAAACCTCTCAGAAGAACATGTTGATCTTAAGAGAGGACATGGGAAGAGACCATTGTGATGCTTTTCCTCTCTTCTTTTAGTTAGTTTTGACAATTCAATTTATATTTGTGCTTTTATTCTATACTGAAGTTAACCATTGGTTGAGATTGTATATAGTATGTAATAAATTTGAATGTACTCCCTGTAATCACGTATGTCCATAATTTAATTTATCAGATAGCCTTCACTGGATACTGTGTTTTAGCTGAACTGAGGCCCTTAGTTCTAAGCACTAATGATGAGTCACTACCAGCAGAAAAGCTATTCCTGTGTCTAAGTTTCATGACGTGTTGGCAGGAAAACAACACGTTGCCTTGTTAAGAAGCAGATGCTGCACCAGAGATGAATTTTCCTATGGAAAAAAAAGTGCAACTAGGAAATACAATGCCTTCGGCTTCACTCCATACCCTGCCAAACACCGCAGGCATCTGTAGCAAGACTTACAGCAGAAAACTCAGACTAGTATCAGGGACTGAAGGGTTACCTTGGGCATTTCGCCACTGCTGCTCAGGAAAACACCTGTTGTGTATCCACAATAATCTGCAGAATGCACAAAGGTGCTCCAAACCTGCAATCATCTGCTTGAAGACTCCTTGCCTCAACCTTCTCATGAAATGGGATATTCAGCTATAAGTTAACAAAGCTTTTGCCAAACATCCAAAATGTTATCAGATCATCAGAAATGGAAAAGAAACAGATCCATTTATTCCACGATCTTCCCCCCTCTCTCTCTCTGCCTTGAAGTGTTCAGAGAAAACAGGACTTGCATCCCTGGCTTCACTTGTTCTGTACCAGAAGTGTCAGGGAAGCTGAATCAAATTGCTTTGAAATCTGCTGCTTGGCAACTTGGTGGCTCAGGCTGGAGATGAATCTGTTGGTTTCGTGTTGGGCTTGAAGCTTCACTGCAAACAGGGCCGGTTCGACATGAGACAGAGAAATGCGGATTTCATTCCTAACGTGGATTAAACCCTCTTTTGGGGTTTAATCCTGGTCTGTAGGATAAGGGGTTGAATGAGTTACTCATAATCATACAAATACTGGGAAAGGGAAATGTATGCTATCAACAAAGAACGAAAGTTATCTTTGGGGTGTTTGTTCTTTGATAAACCTCTGCAAGTTGTTCACTCAGATTTTCCTGTCACGCCTTAAAATATATTTGTTAAGTTGAAACTCTTTCTCAGTTGAAATGAATGGGAAGAACCCCTCCCATGCTGACTTTTCCCTTTGTGGTTGCCTTGTATCTGCTGACAAATTCAGTTCCTATTAGTTTCTGTTAGAAATGTAACAATCTAAGACCTCTGCAAGGAGCGCAGAGTTTGGCTGGAGTCAAGGTTCTTCTCTTCTTTGGCTGTGGTTTCAGGTTTCTTTCTTCCTTTTACCACATGCATAGAATTTGCAATCAAAAAATTAGAAACATGATCAATCCTCGCCTAAGAAAAGATGCAGGTCGCCTGTGTTCATGAGACATACAGAGAAAAATATACATGGCAAATATATTAAATGCAGATGTACACAACAGTATACTTACATGTATAGGAATAACATTCTCCTTAAAACCACAGCATACAAAGTAAACCATATCACACTTCAGCCTCGTGTACACAGTGTGTGTTCAAATTAATTTTTCATTCTCCCCAAACCACAAAATTAAATCACAAAAGTATTCAATACAATTCACAAATCTGCACCATGTCCCATGTATGGGATACCCTACACCCCATGTATGGGCTATACCTGCTATGATACATTTACATCAAATGACTGTGACCCGGACTGACCATATTCCCAGTGTGTGGGACTTCACAGACAGCACCCTGAAAGCACATCTAGAAGTGCAGGGTAAGGTTCCAGAACAGCCCTTTTTCCCCGGTAGGAATCTCTGCATAATATTTTGCCCATCTAGGCTTTTTATGAGGTTTAGATTGGATATTAGGAAAAATTTCTCCACCGAAAGGGTTGTCAGGCATTGGAACAGGCCGCCCAGGGAAGTCGCCATCCCTGGAGGTATTTAAAAGACCTGTAGATGTGGTGCTGAGGGACATGGTTTAGTGGTGGACTTGGCAGTGCTGGGTTAATGGTTGGACTTGATGATCTTAAAGATCTCTTCCAAACAAAACGATTCTATGATTCTATGTATTTGCCCTGTGGAAAGAAGCACAGTGGCAGAGTTAACACCCTGAGGATACAACAGACACGGGGACAACTCATCTAGAAAAAATTTTGCTCTGCTCTGGGGGGCACCTTCAAGAGCCAGCGGTCCTGTGGACCCCGAAACAACGTGTTTCCTGGCTCTGCTTTCCCTGTGACCCATGAGAGTTTGGTTCAGAGCTGCTGCGTGGTGAATGCAGTGAAGAGGTTTGGCGTTTTTCCAACGCTGCCTAAACTGAGCTTACTGCCAGCAGGCTGCGCCGGTAAATCCTTAACTGGGGCACCCAAAAGCAAGTTTTATTTCACTGAACTATTTGTAGCCAAGATGTGGTCAGTTGTTTTAAATTGCTTGTTGTATTTTTTTAATAACAAAGCAGAGGGGCTGTTGTGATCTTTTCATCTGTTTTCCTTATAACACAGCTTGTAAGACTTTGCTTGATTAATTCCTGCTTGAGCTGGAGCTTGTCTTTTAGACAAACATCTGGTCTTGATTACTGTGCTGTGCATGTTTTGATCTCTTCCCTTAAAGACCAGCTGTTGATCAAATTCAGTGACCTGTATATAAAAGCCCTTGGTTCAATGCCTGATCAGCAAATCTCGGACCTAGCGTAGAGACAAAATTTGACTCTTGTTCACAGGTAAAATTACTGAGTTGCGGTGACACTTCTGAAATGGCTTTGAAAGAGAACCAATGTATGTAGTCAGCCCCAGATCATAAGAGCCTGGTGGTTCGGGCCTTAAAATGCTGCCCAGCAGCATCTCAAGTGGTCAAACGGACGCTATATTTAGACTGGGGTTTTTTAATTGCATTGGTTTGACAGATAATAGGGTTTTCTTGGACTGTTTTATAAGGCAGAGTACAGTAATACATTAAACAACACTAACTTCAAGTCATTGGCTATTTCACCCAAACGATTTCTGTGAACCCTTCTGTATCCATAGTACACTAAATCCTGAAGAAATGTGTTTAGATTTGGACACTGCACTTGCTGTGGTGATAACAGTAATAATAAATACCTCATCTGTACCAATTAATTTGCAGCAGCAGATCTCAGACTGAAGCACCATTTCCATTTGCAGGTGTGGAAAGTGAGACACAGACCAGTTGGCTATTTGAAGTTGGGGGCCCACTCGGTGGGCATGCCACCGGGGACAGGAGCACGGGTCTCATGCTTTGGGACTCCAGAAGGCTGAAAGGTGGAAGAAATTGCCCGAGGACATAAGACGACTTTCTGCTCCACCTCTGTCTCCACGAGTGGACCTGCAGGACAGTTTGTTCAGTGTTGGACTTCCTTTTTTGCCTAATGAGCCTGAGGCCCAAGGTCAGACAAAGGCCCTCCACAGCTGAGCAATATGCACAGGGTATGCTTTTCTCAGCACATATTTCTTTTATACAGCCAGGGCACAGTGAATTGAGTCATTTTGGATACGTCTAAACTGTCTTAATGGTTCACTCAAGAAAGAAAACCCCGTGCAGTGTGGTCTCAGCTGCTGGGCAGAGAGCACGTCAGGCAGTGTGTGGGCTCCTGCAGATAGGGCTTGAGATGCTGCGAGTCTGAGGGTCGGTGCTCGAGCTTGTCTCCAGACATGTCTCAGCAGGCTGGGCCTGGGCTGGCCGCAAGGCAGCCATCTGCAAGAAGAGGGGAAAATTCCGAAACACGTGTAGGTAGCTACCCCTGTGGCCTCCTACCAAAGGCTGTGTAAGCCAGCCTGCTCGTGGGAATGTGCTCCTCTTAACTCTTTGTGTCAGAACGTAAAATTCTCAAAGCATTAGGGTTGTGTCTCAAGAGAACCAGGACTGAACCGTGTCCTTCTTTGCTGCCACTGCAAGGAATACGATTTCCTCACTCATAATTTGTTTCAATTTGAGTTTGGCCGCTCTCATGAAAAAATTATATAGGATAGAGGGTCCAGGCATCACTTTTTATTATCAGCTAGTTTACTGACAATATCCTTCCTGTCTATATCCTGTGTGAACTCCCCAGCCAGGAAGATATTTCTGTCTCAGGCTATACGCATTGAACCCACCTTCTTCATTTGTACCACATCAGCACTGTAGAAAGTAAACATATTATGATTTAATCAGTTTAGGATTATGTCTGAGGCTTTGGATGTTCCTCTCTTGCCGCATGCAGCTCAGCTCAGTGACCAGCAGTGAGGATGCTTCATGCTGTATCCACTCTTGCTTTGTGTGTGCATCGTTTCAGCACTAGTGGAAGTTCCACTGCTGTTCTGGTCTTCTATGTCCTTCAAGGTTTTGTGTTTGCAACACTTCCCTCACCTACGTATGATTGTTTTAAATTATATCACAGCCTTTGAAAAAGAAATCCCTCCACTAATCCTTCTGAGAACATTATATTTGCCCTCTGATACACGCATTGGTCTGTCAGCTTGGAAAACGCCAGCCTTCTAACGACCGAAGGATTATGAATCTATTGCTGAGCGTTTGCAGAAGTGCTCTTGTGGTCATAAAAGTGTCTCTTCATTCACCCACAGGCTCAGTGCCAGAAGGGCTCAGCGTGGCTTTGTGGGTCTCTTGCCTCCAGCGCCGAACAAGAGGGAATCTCACAGCGGTCAAAAGCCCAGCTCCATCACCCGCTGACCGCTCCCAGCCTCCTCCGCCTTTGCACGCACTGGGAGTTCCTTTCTTTGAAGTGAAACACTCTTAGACGGTTCAGCCCAACACATTGGACTGTTCTATTTTAAGTTTGCACAATTTTAATTTTAATATAATTTATCAAATGAATTCCTGTCTATATTAAAGTTAATAAAAGCCTCACTAATGACTTCAGCACAGTCTTTATTTCGACTTTGCAAAATATCTTTAATTAATGTATTAGTCAAAAGTTACTAGAATTTTACATACTTTAGATAAACTCCATATTAAATAAGATGGATTATGTATGTTGCCTTACACTCCATATATCTTATGGAAATGAAATCTTGGCACTGCTGCAGCAGACAGCAGAACTTACACTGACGCCAGTGGGGCCAACATTTCACCCCATTTCTTTTCCCAAATCTACCAAGAGTTTCCAGTGACTCTGAACAAATCAGCCACTCACTATTACCAACTGTCTAAGCCTCAGAATAATTTTTCTCTAGGTCGCTGAGGTATTGTAGGGCTCTTGATATCTGGAAAATGCTTCAAGGTTCAAACTGCTATAGCTGTACTAACGATTACTGGTTATTATTTTCCCGCTACAAATACCTTATCCTCAAAGCAGGAATGGCAATGTCTGCTGGGAAGGCTGCCCAACAGTTTGTATTGTAAAACCATATTTTCCATTGTTTCATGTTGCCACAACTTAGCTGTTCAACTCATAGAATCATAGAATGGTTAGAGTTGGAAGAGACCTTAAAG
>RSEF01000010.1:9758991-9787280 GCA_003993805.1 Himantopus leucocephalus | reverse complement strand
AGGTGCTCCAGCCCTCTGGTCATCTTCATGGCCTCTTCTGGACCCTCTCCAACAGGTCCATGTCCTTCTTCTGCTGGTGACCCCAGAGCTGGAAGCAGTACTGCAGGTGGGGTCTCCCCAGAGCGGAGTAGAGGGGCAGGTTCACCTGGCACATCAAATGAAATCCAATCCAATCCAATCCAATCGCATATGCCAGACAAGTGCCTTAATTGTTTGTTTATTTGTTTTTTATTTTGAGGCGTGTAAAGTCTAACAGTTTCCACCATCGAGATAAGAAGAAAGTAACCCCATGGTAAAGAACCAAAACCTCTGAAGACCGCGGCCTTTGAGCAGCTCCAGCCTTCACGTACACTGAAACTTGACAGTGCACATACTCGACCAGGTAAGAACTTTTACCGTTTTCGAGACAATTTGTCCAGATTGCTCTCATATTATAAAGCTTTAAAAAAAACCTGTACGTGGCTAACGTTTACTAGCACACGGTGTTTACCAGCACGTGGTGTTCACTAGCACGTGCCGTTTGGTAGCTGAAGCATCCAAAACCTCCAGCTCACGAGGCACAGCCCAGCGCTGAGGAGCACAGGCCGGCGCCCGGCCTCCTCAGCCCAGCGGGAGGGCGCGTGGCGGCTGCTCTCGGCCCACGGCTTCGCGGCAGCAGCCGCCATTTCCCCGCCGTTGCGCCCTCCGTTGGGTCAGGGCACCGACCCCAGCCACAGGGGACTCCCCTTCCCCTGCCCGACGAGGACGCCGCCCGTCGGAAACACCCAGAGGAACCCGAGGCGCCGGCGGCGGGGCAGGCCCGGCGGCCGGACTGCAGCTCCCGCCGTGCTCCGGGGCGGCGCGCAGGCGCGGCGGCGGGCGGGGCGCGGGGCTGCTGATCGCGGCTGAGGGAGCTGAGTCGCCGCCGCCGCCCGGGTGAGCGGGGAGCGGCTGTCCCGGGGCGGGGGGCGGCTGCTCGGGGGGACGGAGGGCGGCGGCCACGCTGGGGTTGTGGCGGGGGTGGCGAGGTGGGCTGCAGCCCTTCGCCCGCCGCCAGAGCGCGGCGGGAGAGCGGCGGGAGGGGCCGCGGCGGCGGGAGGAGGAGGAGGAAGAAGAAGAAGGGCCCGGGACCCCAGCGGCTCACCGGGGCGGGGGTGGGAGGCACCGAAACCTGGGCTGGTTTTCCGGAGGGGGAAGGTCAGGGCTGCCTTAGCGCGGAGCTGGAGGGCCGGGGCGGGGTGCTGGCGTTGGCGGGGGAAATGCGGGTTTCCAGCGGTGGGTTCCCCCGCCGGCNGGGGAAATGCGGGTTTCCAGCGGTGGGTTCCCCCGCCGGCGGCGGGTGGGGGGGCTGAGGGGGGCCGGGGGTGTGTGGGGGGGTGTGTGTGGTGTGTGTGTCTGTTGAGGGGTAGAGGGTGTTGGTTAATTTTTTAGCCAGCACCCAACTTTGCTGTGAAACCCGTGTAACTTCCAAGACTTTGCCTGTAGATCTGGTTAGCATTAATTCTTTCAACTTGCTATATATGTCTTCTACAAGTTATAAAGCGTGCGAGTTGCCTGGCAGTTCGTTACAGAAGAAGGCTTTGCCGGCACGCCGGTGGCTGGCGGAGGGTTTGTGGTCGGTAGCCCCGGGACCAGGCCTGCGCCCCGGCAGGGAGCCGGCCCCCGGCAAGGGGTGCGATGGCCGAGGCCCAGCGGGCTCCCGCCCGCCTCGGCGCACCCTGTTTTCTGTATTTCCTGAGAATTTCGTACATAAGCTCGTAGTATAAGCCTCTGAAAGCTACCTGCCTGTTTCTTTGCGGGTCAGCGCAAGTTGTGTTGGAAATCAGTGCCCTTCTAGAGAGGTTGCTGTATGCTTTAAATATAAATAATATATTGAATGTGTTCTGAGATCTAATGTCTTGCTACTGTGTCAGGTGTATGGAATTTGAAAGACAGCCTGTGATGTAGGGGAGAACCTGAAATGGGAACTCAGAAGTTTTCCCTAAGTAATATAATGGGAATAAAGTGAATTTCTTCAACTGTCCCATTCTAGGATTGTAAGTTTCACCACTTTTCTGTAATGGTTACAAATATCTGAATGTTTCTATAAACATTCAGTAGCTTGCATCTGATACTTCTTTTTGAGTGAAATGCCTGTAGGCAGTTCCTCTAGGAGATGGTGTGTGTCAGTGTCATGGGCAGTACATCTCTATTGAAGAAATTCCAGGTATTGTCTGAAAAAAGTGATGCAAAAACATCCCTCATCCTGGCCAGGCAGTAACTCCCGATGCAGTGGTGCTGCCCTGCGTGTTGGGAGAGGGAATGGACAGCTGGAGTGGTGATTTCTGCCAGAAGAGCTT
Organism: Himantopus leucocephalus; assembly: GCA_003993805.1. Lineage (NCBI taxonomy): Eukaryota > Metazoa > Chordata > Aves > Charadriiformes > Recurvirostridae > Himantopus > Himantopus leucocephalus. The sequence goes on along the minus strand of RSEF01000010.1, from coordinate 9,784,962 downwards.
CTCAGGGCCGGCAGTACCTGTGGTACCTGGGATTTTTAGCTTATCCCAGCCTTGTATGTATTTGGGATCAGAACACCTGCCCTGCAGCTAGTTTGATGAGCACACCTGGAAGTGTCGTGGAGATGGATGTGCTGAAATGCCACCTCCCGTGCTGCCGGGGCTGCTGCTTCCATGCCCCATGCAGCTTGCTGAATGCGCGCTTCGGGGCTCCTGGGTCTTTTGCCTCTACTATTGCCTGGGCTGGATGGCTATGTCCACACAGCCCTGCGGTGTGGGTGACTGGTTCTCAAGAACAGGCACACAGGAGTAAGTTTTTATGGGACAATGCCAACTTGGCAGCTTAGCCATCACTCAGAGTACCCTGCCTGCAAGATAGCTGTGTCCTAGTTCTCTGTAGTTGTATACAGGACCTATGAAAGAGCAAAGTGGGCTTTGTCTGGTTCCAGGTGCCCTCTGATACAGAGGAAGAGCTGGCAGGAACTGGAAATGCAATTTCTTTCGTCATGGAAGAATCTTCACGGTCGGTGTAGCTACTCTGCAGTATCTGTCTGTTCTCCTCCACTCCCTGGGTCGCTGTATGGACAAATGTGAAGTTGGGGAAGCTCCGCTTGCCATCTGTAAAACTTAGTGAATTGTTTCTTTAACAGAACGAAGCCTCAGGCTTGTTTTTGTAGGAAAATAGCTCAGAATAGCTATTCCTCAATGCCTGGAAAACTCAACTTACCCTGACAAAAAGCGTAGGCAAAGATGAGCTGCCACCTGCTGGCTCTGTAAAGCTTTGGGCTAGGGAATGTGCTGGTTCCCTGGGCAGGAGAACCTGGCTGGTGTACCCTACCCCAGACTAGAGGTTCGGAAGGCTCAGGTGAGCTCTTGAGAGCTTTCTGCTAAGAAAAGCAGCATTAGGCTGTTCAGCAGAGCTATCGTGAGGCGTTACAAAACAATCCTAAGGAACCTGCTGGGGTTATGGTAATATTTATATTTACTCATTTTTCTCCTAGTTTTGGTAAATAAAGATAGCTCTTTCATGTGCAGCACATTCTTTGTAAGCCGTTCCGTATAATCTCGCACACTGGAAAATTAAATCATTGCCATCATAGGGGTTCCCTGGGGAAACGCTCAGATTAGGCTCCTCCAAGCAGCTGGGATGTTGTGGGGCCCTGAGTGGTACAGGAATGCCGACAGCCCTGCGGACCCCCCTGCTCCGGACCCCCCTGCTCCAGGTCGGGTTCAGCCAGAGGCTAGGTGGAAGGAGGCTCCCAAGGAACAAATGAGATTAAACTGAACTCTGCGAACGTGCTGGCCAAAACCGGCTTGGTTTGTTTTTCATGATGTCACTTCTATTTTAAAATCCAAGTTACGGAAACCATTTACAGTGGACTTTAACAAGACTGTAGTTTCCTGTGGGTAAGGTATTTCTAAAGAGTTACTTCTGTTAGGGTCCCAAGAAATTGTGTTCTTAAGTATAATAGAAATTTCTGGGGGGTGAATTTTTGAAAGAAAATCGGAAGCTAGCTGTTTTTAGAATCTTTTGGTTTTTAAAAATACACTTTCAGATACAAAACCAAAATAGTTTAACTTGTAGTTAAGAGGCGTGTGAAAGTTGCTTGACAGTCTTTCAGGAGATGATTCGGATAATTATAAAATGGCCTAAAATAAAGTAACTGCTGTCTTCTAATTTCTTTAGTTGTTCATTGATTTCTCAGGTGAAGGAATAATGGCAAGATTTTTGTCTGTGTGATGTCCAGCAGAGTATCTTCATTTCTGATTTTCAGCTCAATAAACAGAGAATTGACATTTGATTGATTTTAAGTGCTGTCTTTGTTTCCGTTTCCCCAAACATTTCGTGTGGGACTGTGAAGCTTCTAGAGTGAAGAACTTACTTTACCTTCTAGTTGTGTACCTGAAAAAAGAGTACTAGCCCTTTCAACTTTTAATGTGTGTAATGTTTTCATGGTAAACCTGAGAAGGATACTTAGAACTAACTCTGCTCATCAAAAAAGTGCAAAGTATTTGCAAAGCCAAAATTGATGGTTACAGTTTTGCCTACAATTTTGCCGTAAGATGTGCCACAAATATTCACAGTCTAAATAACTGCTCCTTCTAAAAGCTTGTAATTTGTTACGCATGTATCTTTATGCTGCACTGTGACAGTGAGTGATGGAAAGCAAATAGAGTTGCAAATGTGTTTAAGGGGAGGTGAGGGGCTTGTTTGATTAGATTAGGGCTTTAGCTGGCCTTTATGCCCTTTTTAGGCAATGAGAATTCCTGTCACCATGTTTTAAAACCTGATTTTTAGCACGTTGTATACAAGTGTCTTATAGGTTGTGGTTTCTGTTGTAGCGAATGTTTCTGAAAGTCGTTACCAAGCAATCTCTATGTAGTACAGACACGCTAATCAGTGCTACTATCATAACTTTTTAAAGGTGTCTCAAGTTAAGTATGCTTTCATATTTTAAATAATACCTTTGATTGATGGGTATTACAAAATATGTCGAAAAGTCTTTACATTTAGATTTGCCAGGCCACATGTGATTCTCTTCCTCTTGCTGAAGTGAAGACTCAGTTACAGGAATCGTGGGGGTTTTTGGTCTGCTGCTTTATTTTTCACATTTGTGTGTGTGTGAACACTGTAGCTCAGGATTTGTAATGGCTACTTTAATCATATTATAAAAACAAGTGAGACTAAGGGCTATGACCTGAATGTTAATTAATGTATTATAAAGGATACATATTTCCAATGTAAAGCATACCAATGTAGTAAATAAAAGGTAAATAATTCTGGGTGACAGCATTTTACAGCAATTCTTGGAGAGGAAATACAGCCTACATGAATGTAATGTATGGTTATGCAGTGCTGCTCTCTGTCAGAGTAAGGGGAGCATTATTCTGCAGTATGCTAACTATTCTGCTCCTTATAATTACCAGTTAAAACTACACCTTTTAATATTTGAATGCAAATAGACATGCAGAAATGTGGTAAATAGCAGCGTGTTGATGTAGGATTCAGACCCTGCAGCCTGGTCACAAACAATGCTGTGTAATCAGCTGCAGGAAATGTTTTTCTCTTATGATAGTGTATAATGGCTTAAACTGTAAGGAAAGAGAAAACATTAAGGCTCTTCGAATGAGAAGTTTGCATGAAGATTGTGAGGCATCTGCTGCGGCTATCAGCTAATTGTCCTTCAGCTGTTATGCACCTGGAGAAACAAATACCATGAGACTATGAAAGGAGGTGGCGTGCTAGACCGTAGAGACTCTGCTTTGGTTACTTTTGGAACATGGCTTTGAAAAACATAGGTGTACAACTCTCTGCGTTTCCTGCAGCCGTTAAACCCTGATGTTCTGTCACCTCTTGCAAAAGGTCCAAGCTCTTCCAACGTGATTGGTTTTAGTTCAGAGGAAGCCAGACACCGTTCTTTAGACATAATTTAGCATGAAATTGAGAATTCCTCCTGGGTTTTGTTATGTTCTAGAGAACTTCACCTAAGTTTGTACTTCAGATCACCTGTGGCTTACAAATAAGCTCTAGTGTTTATGTCAGTAATATTTTTTTAAAAGCAGGCATCCTGAAAATAGCTGTAAATATATTCCTCATTCAGGTGTAGATGTTGGTAGGAACTGAAAATTTACCGTTCTTGCAAAGACAGTTGTTAAAACCAGATTTACTTTACCAGTAAACTTGACTGAATGGCATGGATGAACCTTTATGTGCTCATATGTTCAGTGTCTGAATTAAAATATCATTGTATGTAACTGTCACAGCCAGGGAGACCTTTCTTGATGTAAACAACTGAGGTGAAGGAATCCTGTAAGCAGGATTCCATGGTATAGTATTTATATACGGCCCTTCTTTTCCTTTGACTTAAGAGGCAATAATTTTAAATTGGTCTGTTTTTCAAGTACAGTGTAAGTGCAGGTTTGAAGTAATGTGGTTAGTGTATGTGGTGTGAGCATCTGAACTGGAATGTGGGCTGTTGGAGAACAAATAACGTTTGCTCTATGTCTGATCCGTGGTGAGTATTTCTATAGAGCTGAGAAAGGGGTTAGAGAGGCTAATGAGCCTGAATGTATGGGTCTAGCTTTTGCTCCCCACGTACATTATGGACACTCTTGCTCACTTACAGAGAGTTGTTCAAGTTACCGTTTCTGTGTGTGTGCTCTCCTTGAAGCAAGAATTTGGGTGAACAAAAGGAGAATCCCAGAACTTCTTACAGAAAAATGAGGGAAACCAACTTGTCTGCTTCAACACTTATATGATTAACTGTTTGTTTTCTCCAAGCCAAATCCTCAAAAATTGAGACTGTTAGAAAAAAGGCTCCCTGTGCTGTCCTTGTCTGTGAGAAGTACTATATAGACTGTACATCTTTTGAAGGACCCTGATTTCCTTTAAGTATAATATTTAGTGAGCATTTATGNCAGAAGCCTTTTTTTTTTTTTTTTTTTTTGGTAGTAGGATTGACTGGAGTGCTGCTATTTAGGAGCTGTATTCCTAAGGCTTTCATCAAGGTGTTTTAATTTTCCTCGGACAGAACAGAATGTTACTTCAATGGCAGTGCTATAATTAACTTGGCGGCAAACTTCCTTTGTTTCCTCTGTAGGTAATACACAGGGGTATGAGTCAGTAATAACCAATTAGCTTGTTTGTAGTGAAGTTCTCCTTTACTGCCCCTGAACAGCAACAGCAACAATAAAAACATTTTAACTCTTCTTTTGACTGCAGTATCAGTAAAAAACGATGGCGTTAAGCTGGACTCATAAATACTAGGTATAGTTGATATCTCCTCCCTCCTACCCTGCAGCCTGCCCTGCTCTGTGGGAATTATGGGCTTGGAGTTCTTGTTGAGAAAACTGGATACTGGTGTTCATCTGAAAATATATATAGCTTAATTACTGATGGAAAAGGGCATGGCAGGACGGGACTCTTGTCAGTGAAGCAGCAAGGTGTAGACGGCTTCCAAGCGCTCTTTGTCTGTTGTGGAATAACAGGTAGATGCGAATACAGGTGAAAAAGCTTTCCTTTCAGAGGTGTATTTGGAGGTTGAAGATACTTTGTAGTTGGGATATTTTCCTTAACTATGGCTATTTCTTTTAACAACTTGTTTTTTATAGATCTGGTTAAGAATAACATTTGGGTTTTGACGTGTTTGAGCAACTTGCTACTGCCCAAGTCATGACGCTCCCATTTCGAAAGGACTTGGACAAGTACAAAGATCTCGATGAGGACGAGATTCTTGGCAAACTTTCGGAAGAAGAACTGAAACAACTGGAAACTGTTTTGGATGATCTTGACCCTGAAGTAGGTATTAGCCAAGAGAAGTTTTATTTTTTTGTTTGCTAAGAAACGAGTCTGAAATAAATTCAAATCTTTTTTCTTTACTTGAACAATATACTTTTGGACAGAGTTTTTTCCTAGTCTGCTAATGATCTTATTTACAGATATATATGTGTATATAATGTTTCAACTGTTTATTTCCTGTTTACAATGTGAATGCAACTGCAGTGGAAGAAAATGGAAGAAGGGGTTGTCAGGAGGAGCTTTCTGGGATTTATTTATAAATAAAAAATTGCTCTTAGTCATGTTCTTGAAAAGAAAGTTTATTTAGAAAGGCCTGTTTAACTTTCCTGTTTCCAATGTTGTCTGGTATCCTTTTTTATTTTGTTGCTTCTGCTGTTGGAGTTTGATGGGAGAGGGAGGGGGAGAGGGGAGAGGGAGAGGGAGGATGCTAACCTCTTCTGAGGATTCCTGGTCCTGTAGGTAGTCTATATCTGTTCCTGTCCTGATGCTGAGTTTGCAAAGAGGAAGCAAATAATTGCTCCCCTCCTGAATGATTATGTCAGCATGGGGTATTGAATAAGGAATATTTTAGCTTTCTGTTATAAAGAGCTGAGTTATGTCTTCCACTGATACTGCAGCTAATGTCAGAGTCCAAGCCTTGTGTTTTCACCTCCTGATTCTGATCTTGCTTTAACAGGACCAGGATTAAGTTTAAGCTTGATGTTCAGGGATCACTTAAAAGAATATTATGATCACCTGTTTTGTTGCACTGCAACATATTCTTAATATTTTAATTGGCTTTATAGACATTTCAACAGGGAAGAACTGGGAAAAGTGATTGGTTGTCTTTTATGACAGTCTGAATTTCTATACCTTCTGTTCTTTCCATACTAATATCCTCCTTTTTGTTCTGGATTTTTTTTCTTTAGTTGAAATATGTTGATGATAGCAAAAAGCACTCCACCTTGAGTCAGGTCAAAAGTAGAAATACTCTGTTAAATGCCGGAGAATAGTACAGGCAGTTGTCTTAAAGACTTGAAAATACATGGATGTAAGTAATGGAGGAAGCAGTCGTCTTGGTGAATGTCTAAACTGGAAATAGCTCAGTTTTATTTACTACTCATTTAAACAGTGTTCATTCTAGAAAAGAAATGCAAAGTAACTAGCAAGTCTAGCGCTGGGAGCTATTGTACTTAAAGAATTGCTTCAGCCCTATTCAGAGTGCAGTGTGCTCTATTTTTAATTATATTCTTGGTATCTAAAGAATAGATTACCTTGCATCCCCCCAGTCCCTCAAAAAAGGAAGTTGGCAGGGAATCAAAGATTGCCTGAAAAGGATGATGTATCAGGTTTGAACCTTGGGGAGAGGGAGGAGGAAGAGGTAAATGAAACTAAACAGGTCTTCACTCAGGCTTTCTAAGCTGTACTTGTTTGCTCCATTTTGTTTTGCAGAATGCGCTTCTGCCTGCGGGCTTCCGACAGAAAGACCAGACTGCTAAAAAGGCTTCAGGTCCCTTCGACAGGGAGCGACTCCTTGCATATTTGGAGAAGCAGGCTCTTGAGCACAAAGACAGGGAAGACTATGTGCCTTTTACAAGAGAAAAGAAAGGTAACACCACCCTTTCCGGTGTAGATGGTTATGAAATCTCTGAAGTGGACTAGCCAGAACTACTGTAAACCAAAGTTTATTGAAGCACTGGCGGCTCTAATGCTTTTTAACTCGTGGTGTTTCCAAATGAGTGCTACTGTGCAGAGGCGGGATGCTTCCTGTTGAAGCGTTTTGTGGCGCTGGGGCTGGTGTGCTGTTTGCATGTAGCACAGGAAGGAAATAAGACTCGAGATTTTATCAAAGATTGCAAAGTTCTGATGGGGATGGTATCCTTAAAGTAAGAGCTACCCCTGATTTGTGGCAATACTAACAAGTGCTGTCATTGCACCTGTGGCTTGTGCCCTGTGGTGCTGAGTACAGACAGTAACATTTGTAATACTATGTTGCATTTTAAAAATAGCAGTAGAATGATGTTGTGGTAGATACTCAGTAATGTTCAAAGGCGTTGTAGGCTGACAAGGCCAGGCAAGTGGTGTATGCAATCATGTTGTCTTTCTAGTATCCTTACTGAGAGGTTTAATAAGATTGCATAGTTATTATTAACTAATTACATAGTTAACATCGCAAGAAGCTTTGAAATCTGGCAATGGTTTGTGGTCTAAAAACCATGGAAACATTGACCCAATGAGTGGACACATTATTAAAGCCTGGGATTTTAAGTCTTTTTTTTTTTTGGATCTAGTCATCTTGTAGACTTGATGGGGAAGCATTGTCCTTTTCAGGAGAAAATTAAAAAAGAATGTGCATCTTAAATGTCGTAAGAGTAGATTTTAATATTTTTTTTCCCACAAAACAAGAGTTACCAAATTTATTGTGCCTTACTTAGCACTATTGGTAGGGACAGAAACTCCCAGTTTCTGTGCTGGACACATATGCATAGGAGGAGGCTTTTAGCTGTCACCACAGTATTTGTGTACGGCTTGTGAATCCTAGCTTGTCTGAACCTTCCCCAGCAGCAGGGCAGATCTGCTGCAGTAAGAGTTCAGTAAACTGTTTGATAAGTTGTAGTCCAACTGCCCAAGATGAACAGGCTCCTCTCTTCTTAAGGGCTTGAAACCCTTTAATTCTACTTAATTCTCTGGTGTGAATCATTGCTTATTTCAGACTTGAGTCTTCATTCATCTGCTGAGTTTGTATATGTGACTGTGATTGTGGTTTATATTCAGTGAAAATTTTGTTTGGGGTATTTGCATTTTCTCTGCCTGTACCAGATAGCTGTTACTTGACAATGTTGGTCTCTCTTCTTGAGATAACAGAGAGATATAATGTGCTGCACTGTATAGGATGTGCTACTTCCTTAACACACAATGTTTTGCCTTATTTGTGTAGTTTAACACCACTTTTGCTGAGAGACAATCACGGTGATGCTCCTTTGCTGACAGGAGAACGGCAGTTTGCTGACTGAATCTGTAAGAGTAACTGAGTTAAGGATAAAGCAATGGATTGAATGTAGAAGGCAGTCAAAGGTGCCTGTAGCAGTGGTACCCTTATGGTACCTCTGCTGCTGGAAAGTACTTGTTGATCCTGTGTTTGGCTATGTAGTGTGCTGCTGTTTCCTCCCCTCTTCTGCTTCTTGCCCGACGTATTTGCTAATACGTGTTGGAGATGGCCTAATGGTTTAATGTGATTGAGTTCAAGTATATTCGAGCCTCATAGCTGGTTTGGGGAATCCCTTGCAGCCAGGCTAGCTTGTACACTGCTGCTTCAGGATGTGAGGCTGGGCACAGAGGATTTGCTCTAGTTAGTACTTCCTTTTCTACTGAGTACTAGTGCTCCATTCAGATAGGTGGTTCTTTAATGTCAGCTTACGCATACATGCACACAGCAAAACTATTTGTTTGGGTAGATAAAATCTGAGAATCATGTAGAAAAACAGAAGAGTCCAGCTGTAATGCAGGTCTTGGTTAAGAAAGATCAAATGTCATTTCCTTTATGTAATAAAGTATTACTAAATAGCAGTCTGTCTGGGTGTTTGGGTGTTGCAATATGTCATACCAGTTTAGTTAGTAAAATTTCCTGTATCTCTTAAAAAAAAAAAAAAAGAGTAAAAGAGTTGCCATTTAATAACTTTTTCTACCATTTCTTTTAGTACTATAGAAGAAGAGAAAATAATGTGAAAAATGAAATGTAGCTTACCTTCATTAAAACTAAAAATGTGGAAACAAATGTTCGGTATGGAAATTCATGCTGTATTAAATGGGTGGGAGGAGGCAAGAAGGCTGAGCTCATTTTGTAGTAGGTGAGGGATAAACTTTTCCTTCATGAAAATGTTATGGTTCAGCTTTGACTTGCTGCCGTGTTTGTGGCCATTTTGCACAAAAATGGCAAACCTATGCAACTTAATCTTTTCAATCAAGAAGTCATGATCTTTATCTAGATGTAAAACTTGGAAAGGCAGTGGAGCAAAACGTAATACTTGTGTAGGATGTTTTTTATCTAGAGGGAGCTCTTATCCTGATGTGCTTTTCTTCAATATTAAAAAAAAACCAAACCAAACAAACAACTAAGCTGACTTACAACTTTTCTCTTTGGCTAGATAAATGTATTGTGGAGAAATGCTAACAAATTATGGAATAAGGGTGGTTGAAAATCTTGCTCGATTATCCTGTTAATTCAGAAGAAAACTGACAATCATAACCTTCGGATCTAGAGATTTTGGGGGAGAGAGACAGACTTGAGTTGCAGCTGTTTTCTTGGTGCTATTTTTGTGGGTTGGGCTTTGATAAAATACTTCTGTGTGCCTAGCTGGTCTCATTGCTCAAACTTGGTCTAATTATGCACTTTGTGGAGTAAGAAGGGGAAAATCTATCCTTCTCTTTCTTTTTCCTTTTACTGTTTTAGTAGAACTGATGATCTGCATGGTGATTTGGCCTGCAGGTTTATCAAAGAAGCCTACCCTGAGTTCTTTTGAAACATCCTGGCTTGCTACTGATGCTGATAACGTTGTTTCCCTACTACAGTGTAAAGGAAAATCCTCTCTTCTAGTTGTCCTAAGTACCCCATTTTGAGGTACTATGTTATTAAAACAACATTGCATCCCTTTCACTGGTAGGTGACGTGATTTCTTCAAATCTTTGGAACTTTTTTTTTGCTACGTCCTCTGAAATTTCGAAGATCTGAAATCATGTAAAGTGTTCTGATGTAGTGAGATGAACAGTGCTAAAGAAATGTGAAGCTTAACAATCCCTAAATTATATTCTATTGCATTTTTCCAGTGCCTGACTTTGTTTCTAAAAGCATTCTTAAAATCATACTTTGTTTGTAAACACAATTTAATGACTTAAGTCACATTCTGTTCCAATTAAGTGTTGAACCATACAGTAAACCATTGTTCAGGGGATTCATGTGGTAATAATTTCAACAAAACTAGCTTTGTCTCAATCTGTGGACATAAGTATGTCATAAAGATTTTACGAGGCATACTGCAAAGAGAAGGATCTCTCATCTAACCAGTGAAGCGAGGCTTCAGTGCTGGAGTCTGTTGCCCTCGAGCGTGTTCCATGCATCTGACCAAGTCTGAGCAATGCTCCTCGCTCTTCTTGGAACAGCAAAGGATGAGAATTATTGCACCTGAGATAAAAACATATCTAACATCAGTAATGTACTTTGTGCTGTATAGTGCAAGGCATTAGCAAATTATTATGTAAACCAAGCTTTGCATTTCTAGCCTTTGCACTCTCCTAATCGTGGCTTTTTCTTTCAGCTCTCCCACTGCATTCCTGCCGGGGTATGTTTGTTCTGTGTAGATTTGCATTTCATGTAACTTCTACTTTAATGTTGGGTGGTTTGTTTTTTTCCTGCTCTATCACCCAGAAAATATTGTTAGGCTGAAACTGTAGTGACCTTGCTAGAGCTCTTTTGGTGCTGCCCTGCTTAGTTGTTGCTCTACATCACCATTTGCTTCTCTTGCCGCAGGATTTGGGATGCTGTGTTCTCTGTTTGCCTTTCAGTCACTGGTCTTTAAAGGAAGTGTGTTGCATGTTGTAAAACGAAGCTAATATCCTGTAGGAGCTTTGGAGAAACAACTTGTCGAATTGACATTCTCCATACAAGACCACTAGAACAAAATAACGTGATACACTAGCCTTAATGTAAAACAGTTTTCTAACTTGCTGCTATGTGCTCTGCAATCAGATAACGAGTAACAGTGCTGTCTCTACAGTAAGACACTAAGGAAGTCACTTGCAAGTTGAATTAAAAAAATTAGTATTAAATTGTGCTTAGAAGTGAATTGATGAACCTAAGTCTGTCACATGGTGAGAACTGGTGATGGATGAATTGTGGATTATATCAGTTTCTGGATTGATGAAGCTGTACAGAACATAAGATATATGGACTATATCAGATGTTGCTTGCTCTTCTTCATGAAGACACTGATGAGACGAGCTTGTATTCGATTGTTCTCAGGTGACACTTGATTCCTTTTCTGCGAACGGAGTACTGCAAAGTGGATTTTAGACTTTTCTGATCTGCAAGTTGTGGCCGCTTGCTGCCTGCTAGCATGGGGCTAGGATGGCAGGATATGTGAGAATAGTATCAGCAATATGCAGTGCATGGCTACACTGAACAGACCTGATTCCTGCAAGATTTTCAGTCCCACCTTAGATACTGTAATTCTGTGTTGAAATGGCTGGGGCACTTCAGCAGACATCACGCAACGTTTCTGCCTGTTGAGCAGTATGATTGTGTGGAACTTGGAACTGAAAGTTCATTCTGTAGCAAAGAAAACCTGTGAATTAGTCCTGGGATGTGCATCATTTAACATGTTAGCTAACGGCACAGAAGACCTGAATATATAATTACTACAGAAGTAATGTGAACGTTTCTGAAATTTGCCTCTTCATGTTGTAAAGCTTAATCTTTGCAGTATCCTTGTTGGGTGAAAAGGAGGATGTCATGTTCCTTCATGTGATCAAATCCCTGCTATTTGGAAACATTCCACTTGAGGGCTGAGAAAGCTATTTATCTCATGGGCTGCACAGATGTGTAGTCTTTTTTTTTTTTCTTTAAAAAAGAAACCAACTTACATTAGTAAGGGGGGAAGGGAATTGCCAAACAGTCTTGGCAGCAGGCCTTGACTTAGATCATTGTCCCTAGAGACACAGGGACAATGAGAACTTACTTTTTGAAGTAAGTTCGTCACTAGAAGTGGGGAGTGGGGAAGGACCTGCTTTCATATGTGCATTGTAAACCTCTGAACTCTGGGCTAGGATGACATGAAGCCAATGAATGCGAGATTATATACACAAGGGTGTGACCTGTTTTATAACAAAAAATGCTCCTGACCCAGCTCATGTGACTGGAGTTCGCTGGAATGAACATTTCTGGAGGGGAGTGGCTTTTAACATTTCTGCTTTAATAATAACTTAATATACATTGGTTTGTGTTTTGGGTTTTTTTTTTTAAGTTATCTTAAGAGTCAGGCATGTATGAGGAAATTTAGTCTTACTCTTAGGAAGCAAATGTTTAGTACCAGAAGTTCCTAACCTATGAATTTAAGAAATACTTAAAGTAAGATCAGGAAAAGTTGTTCTTTTTTTGTGGGTACTGTGTGATGAACCAGACAGGAGGCTGATCTAGGTTGAAATACATTTTTACAATTGAGATCAGTTTCCTTCTCCCACTCACTGCCTGCTGGACTGATGCTGCAAATAGGATGACATGAACGAAAGCTCAGGTGCTCAAATCAGGGTTTTCTTCTCTTCTCCTTCCTTGTACTCTGAATTCCTCACTTTTTTACTAGTCTGTATTACCGAGGGAAAACAATGCAAACATAGCTAATGAAAGGCTTTAGATCGCATGTAAGCTGTTCAGAGCGCTTCATGGGTTAATGAAAACCTCGTCAAATGTTCTCATATCTCTTCTGAAAATTAAAATTTAAGTTGAAAGTTATTCTCTCCCCAGTAGGTGATGCTGGTAAAATAAAATGGGGGTAGAAATGTACTGTATTAATTATATCAAAATAATCTTAAACATTTACTACCTAAACCTTCATTTATGAAGGTTTCCTTTTAATCCTGAATCACCACGAACATAATTTCTTTTGCACTGTCCATCAGACCTGAGGTATGGGTGGTACTGCATGTCAGCTCCTTTCAGCTACTGTTTGTAGTCAGTACAGTTATGTAAGGAGATTTATTTTCTGCTTCTAAATATGGGTAATGACCATTTATACAACTTTCCAAAGAGATAGCAACCCAGGAACAAAAATACCGTGTTGCTACCAACAGATCTTGGTTATTAGACTGTGTTGTCAGAGAAAAACCTGATAGACTTTGTAATCTGTGCTAGTGGTAATGCATTAAGTTCCTTTAAAAAGAAGATGAACCACAAACTATTGTAATCTAGGATGGGAATTTGGAGAGCGAGAAAAAGTGGACGGGTTTTGTTATGCCCATGTCTGCTGTAGGACACAGGAGCTGACTTCAGGCATTGCTTCCCGCAAGTGGTGAAACCAAAGTCCCACTTTGTTGGAATTTCCCAGAAATAAAACTGAAACATCCCTATAAAGCTTCTTGTCACCAGGAGGTATTTAAAAATGCTAAACTTAGTCTTAGTCCAAACATGTAACAAGATACACTTGTATGCAGTATGAGGGGAAAAAAAAAAATCTTAGGCTTCTGGCTTCTGCCCAGCTGGTCTGATTCTGGTTCATGGTGCGTTGTCATCCTGTAATTGGAATGAGCTAGTATGATTCACGTGTGGAAATGTTCTTTAGCTATGAATATGGAAGAGGGCGGGCTCCTGAATTAGCACTGAGATGTCATAGGAAGGTTATCGACACCGCTTCCTACCCTGGGAAATAACTAAAGGAAGTTGGAACTCCTTTCCCACAGCTCACACTGATGATAGCACAGGCAACTTGGAAAGTTTGGAAAACTTTGAATAACTTTTAAGATTAGATTCATGGTTTTCTAGTTGCGATTTACTTCTATCAAATGCATCAGTTTTGTTCTTTCATACCGGAGCTTTTATTTACCACGTCTATTTGTTCTGAACCTAAGCACCCATTGCCCGTTCTGGGTTCTTACCCAGCGCTAGACTTTGTTCTGAAAGGCCAATTCTAAATCATTCATATCTGAACTGCTTTCAGAATAACTGTTAGAATAGCTGTCTCATATTCTGATTTCTTACCCTAACTTTTCAGCTGAAGATATATGCAGGAATTAGGCTAACTACAGACCTCTGTTTATAACGCATGTCTGCTAAAATAACTTTTCCCATTACCTGTCTGTAATGATTAAAAAGTTGGCGGAGAATGTGATATTAATACTGCTCCTTTTCCCATTGAATCTGCTGTGACCTTTCTAAGTATCATTTTAGAAAATAGCGTCATTGGCTATGGTTTCCTCAAGCAGCTCGGGCATCCCCTTTTTTACTTCAAAATTGCATTAACGTCTCAAATCAGAAATATTGTGTATGCTGCTAAAACTGCAGTGAATACTCAGGTCCATGATTTCAGATGATTCTTTGATATTCTATTTCTCTGACGCATTCAGATTACAGTTCTGCCTGGGTCCCTTTCTCCCTTGAGAGGATATCGGTCATTGTTCTCTAGTGACAGTAAATTTTCCTTACAGGCACTTTTTCTAGGCTGTTTAAAATGGAGGTTTATACTTTGCTTTCTAATACTTAGGAGAAACAAGTAAGATTGGAGTCATGATACAGAGTCCTGAAGATTTGGAATAAGTAATGTCATGTTCCTGTTTATGCTCTTTCCTTATCTCTGACTTTCAAGAACAAACAGAAGAAACCTCATGTCCTTGCTGCTCTACTCAGGATTTACTAAATGTATTCCTTGAGTATAGAAAAGTTTAAAGATAAGTAGTTCTGTAATGCAAAGTAACATCATACTTTTCTTTTTTTTTTTTTTTTTTTTTNNTTTTTTTTTTTTTTTTTTTTTACTCCAGGGAAAATATTTATCCCCAAGCAAAAACCTGTACAGTCTTATACGGAAGAAAAATTCTCTCTTGATCCAGAACTGGAGGAAGCCTTGACCAGTGCCACAGACACAGAATTAGGTGACCTTGCAGGTTAGTTTTTTTGAAGTATATACGGGCTGGTGTGTATTTAGACAAGAAAGATGTATAATTAATGTAGTAGTGTATTTGTTATCTGAAATGTGACTGTGTGAAGTTGTAGCTGTGGTAGGAACTAGAACATGTTAGATGCCAGTTTGGTTGTAGCGTATCATCTTCGTTGATTTGTGATAATTTATAAGAAGGTAGATTATTTTGGCCTGCATAAGATATATGATTTTCAAATTCAAAACCTTTAAGTTAATTGCTCAGGCTGGCTGGTTTTTGGTGTGTACCCTACTGCTTTTTCTTGCCTATAAGAATGTGTTGCTATGTGCCTGTATTCCTAAAGCTTCAGTCAAGAATTTTGTGACTGAACTGCACTTTTAACTTTGATGCTCGAACCTGGTGAGGAAAAATCTTTCTAAGATGTGAAAGCCAAATAAAAACTCTGTAATTAATTATTTTTTTTCTACTTTTCTTTAAGTTATTAAGAGATAGAATGGCTTACTGTAGTGACAACTGGGTGTTTTACAAACATCAGTTGTTATTATTTAAAGGAACTGCATCTGAGCTGAATTATTCAGGAACGGTAAAATTGGTTTTTTTGCTGTTTCTTTTTTTCCTTTTACAGCTATACTGGGAATGTCCAACTTGATAACAAACAATCAGTTCTGTGATGTAGTAGGAAGCAGTAATGGAATTGACAAAGACAGCTTCACAAGTAAGTGTGTACCCAAGTGCTACATAAATGAGTTCTTTGTACTGCATACAGTTACTATAGCATTAACTATTTTCTGTTGCACTAACATTCTTTATAGACTATTCAGTCTTGAATTGGAAATGTGCATGTCTAACACTGCTAATTGAGTTCTGGCAAGAGTGGAATTAAAATATGTCTACACTAAAATCTATTCTGCAGTTAATTCACTTTTTGGTGGATAAAAGTAGGCATAAAAATGCATTTGTGTATGTTGGTTTTTAGGTTTCATGTTTGTGTTTGTAATTCAACTCCTATATGCTGTCTGAAAAAAAGCTGGTGTCCAAGAAAAGCAGAAAGGCCATGAGGACCTTTGGAAAAGAATTGAACTTTATGAAAATATGGTCAGGAGAGGATGGTGTGCTTTTTGGGTAGGGGAGATCTCATGTAAAGACTGATGCAATGATCTTTAAATACAGTAAATGTTTAGTATGTTTAACATTTATTCACAGTGAATATATGTGACCTGTTTGATTACAATTAAATGCCTTTTCAGATATAGTAAAAGGTGAAAAAATGTTGCCTGTTTTTGATGAACCGCCAAATCCCACAAATGTGGAGGAGACACTGCAAAGGATTAAAGACAATGATTCCCGTCTTGTTGAAGTTAATCTAAATAACATTAAGGTAATTATCTGAAACCTGCAAGTAAATACGCTGCTTTTTCTCAGTAGAAGACACTGCAAGCCATAAAACTGTAGTAAGAGAGCATGATAGGCTTATTTTAAGTACATCAGCCTTTCTGCTAAATGTTGCAGTGTGTATGATCTCAGAAACCTGGAGCTAAACCGATAAGCCATCTTGGTTTCTTTTGCCAAATGTGTATTTAAAAAGTCTTAGATTTTCTTACTGCCAGCCTAGAGTTCTGTTGCTGCCAAGTTGGCAACAGTTCCAGCAGTTCACCGTCAGGGAGTTAACTACTACTTTGACTCCTTTGTCCTTGATGAAGCAATGTGCTCTCACTTACTGCTATTGCACACAAAGTGATATTTGTACCTGACATCCTTCTGATTCTTGTACCAAAGAGCTGTTGGCAATTAGGGCTGCTTCTGCTCATAAGCCTAACAGTTGTGTTTTTAAATATGACTAAAACTTTTGCATATTTGTGTGAGAGAAAACAGAACTGTAGCACTCCTGACTTACAGTGCAGACTGCAGAGACAGGCTGCTAGCTGCAGCCTCGCTAGCAGCCTAGGCTACTTGTTGCCCTTATTAAAGTATGAAAATAAAATACATGGTTTAAGAATATGGTACAATAGAGAAATGCTAGCCAAAATAAATGCCTAAAAAGGCAACAGAGCAAAATTGGTGGTATATAAGAAACTGAGAAACAATAATTCTTAATTATTATCTAAAATTATTCCTTTTACACTTGGCTGCTACTACACTGTAAAAATTATGAAACTATAAATTGGCAAATTCTGGAATTATACTTAATAGAACACAGAGAATTAAATGCTAATGGTTTCACCAGTTTAAAGCTCTAAACCCTTTTATATTTGTGAAAGGTTAATTTCATACTGATAGCAGAATGTTCAGTTCATGTAAATTTTGCTCAGTAACAGTTCCAAGTCAGCTAAGTGTTTTTTAACACTTCTATTGTGACAGTGGCATCAATGTAGTAAAGATGACTTTGCTTTATAGAATTGGTGACTCTAATAGCCATTGCATCTTACGTATAGCTTTGCTACACGTGTACGCCCGTACTGTGGGACTGCTGGAGACCGGTGATAGTTAATATTATAGTACGTTTTGCCGTAAAGAGAATAAGATAACGGAAGAAGTTGGGAGGGAGGGGATAAACTTGTGTATCTCAAGAGAGTGAAATGCTATTTTTATTTCAAGAACATACCAATTCCAACACTGAAAGAATTTGCAAAAGCCTTGGAAACCAACACGCATGTGAAGAATTTTAGCCTTGCAGCCACCCGAAGCAATGATCCTGTTGCTGTTGTAAGTACTCTTGCTAACGTGCTTAAGTGGGGTGCAAGGGAAGTTAGGATGGAAAAACAATGGTAAGGGATTGAATTCAGTCCTGTTTAAATATTTAGGGATGAAAATGATTAAATTCTGTTACACTGTAAAGTGTGGGTTTTTTAACAAACCTTTGTTGTATCAAAGCTGGTAAATGATTACTAGTTGACTAATACGCAGCAATGCGTCAGATGTATGAGATAAGTGCAAATTCTCTTTTTCCAGTCCCTTCCCCCTGATTTCTCCTTTGGCTAACCTCCTTCCTGTTTTTCTTTCTTTCCTAATTGTTTAGTTCCTGATGTTCATTCCATGAGCCAATAGTATATTGAAAATTAACTTTAAAAGAAGCACATTTGAGGACTGAAAAAGCTCACAATTTGTTTCAACCAACTAGGGTTTTAGTTGAAGAAAGTTGTATAATACCTGTTGCTCTGATCTCCCTGCTACCAAAGACTGGCTTAAAGCGTCGGCATATAAGGCATAATATTAGTCAAGGTATCTAGTTTGACACAATTGAAACCTAAGCATTTATCATCTGGTCTTGTTTTTCCTATGTTAAATCAAAAGCAGTACCTTATTTATTTGCAAAAAAAAAAAAAAAGAGGTAAGAAAACAGCCCTAACTGTTTTGCCAAGACAATCCCTTGCATTTGTTTTAATTACAAATTAGAAAGAAAACTAGTTTGAAACACTCCATTAAATGAACAAATGAATGTTTGAAAGCTTTGTTTTGGGTGAATTAAAAGTTCCTTTTCAACAGAACTGAAACATTTGTAATAAAAATCTATAAAGGCTTTTTTTCCTCAGGTGTGGTTTTGATACAAAAAAAAAAAAATTAAAGGTTATGATTTTTATGACAGTAAACCTCAGCTGGTACCTGTTCTTGTTTTCTTATTTTCTGAGAAATAAGACCAGGTCTATGCCATTTCCATAAGAGTGCTTTTAGCTACATGCTGGTATTGTGCTTACAGCTTTGAATTTTACTGCTTCCTACCAAATCTGTAGACACAAGTATTTTGAGAGTCAGATCTCCCATTTACAAATTAACCATATCCAATTCTCCTTTCAGTTGACTAATGCCCTTTCTTTGGCCTTTATTTAGCAGCTTGCATTACTCATTGTATGCTGTGAAGGCTTACAAAATGGAATTGGTCCAATATGCTAATGTCAGACACTTTATATTCTGTGTAGCTTTTTAGTTTGTAACAAGAGAAAGACAGGCCTTTTCTTGACTAAATACTGTTAAAAGGGAATGTAGGTAATGCCTGGTTGAAGACTCATTTCAGTCTCAAATAATGAGTGAAAACTTGCAAAGTTACACTATGCATCTGTCAACCTGTTGCTCCTACTGAACTAGTTAGTGGAAATGGTTATCGCTGTGTCCTATGATGTACTGCAGCAAAATTCAAAAGTTTAATGATGCTTTCTTGCATTCAAAGGCTCTTGCAGATATGCTGAGAGTAAACACAAAATTAAAAAGTTTAAACATAGAATCAAACTTCATCACTGGAGTTGGAATTTTGGCACTGGTCGATGCACTGAAAGACAATGAAACATTGACAGAGATCAAAATTGATAATCAGGTAAGCGAAGTGGTGGTAATATCATAATTAAAATCAATCTATCCTAGTTGACTGAATATTTTTAGAAGGCAGCTTGTCATAAACTTTCAAAAATATTTTACTTTTAAATATCTTAACCCCATGAATAATTGTCCTTAAGATCCTCAGAAGCATCCAGTTGAAGTTTATTCCTGGTCACTTCTGTGCTTCCTTGTGCTTTAAAGTGCACAAATGTATTTTATGACCTTCGTCTTTTAGATTAATCAAATTAAGCTAAGTGTTTATTGACTAATATGATGAAAGTATTCTGATGTCTTTTAGGGTGAATACACATATGCTCTGTTGTCTTTGTGTACCTTTTATTTTAATAGAGGCAGCAGCTGGGCACAGTTGCAGAAGTAGAAATTGCCAAGATGCTTGAAGAAAACACCAAGATCCTCAAATTTGGATACCATTTCACACAACAGGGACCTCGAGCCAGGGCAGCTGCAGCTATCACGAAAAATAATGATTTGGGTAAGACCCGTCAGTAGAGAGTGACTGTTAAATGAATGTGTGTGTGGCACAGGTTTTAAAGGTGCCTGTTTTTTTCTGCTTTTCTGTTCACATAACCAGGATAGCAAAATATGAGTAGATCACTTTCAGATTTCTCTTGTGCTTTACTCCTACTCTTCTTTTGCTGCTTGATGTTCCCTTTTATTTTGTTGCAGACTGTTCAGGTGTATGAGTTGAGGATTTTTAGCATAGTCTACAACAAGAACTTTAAAATTCTACTGGACTTGCGGCAAAGGGAGGGAAAATAATAGTTTGGATTGTTCAGTTTTATTCAGATAGGATTTGTCGTTTGTTTAAAAGCAATACTTGAAATTAATAGTGCAGGATGCCTTCTTCAATGCTGGCACACCCAGTCTCATTTGGATCGCTCGAGCAAGGAAACTGAACGTACTGTCATGTGCAGAGGCTGGGACTGGGTCATCTCTTCCCTTATGGTTTTGTTCACGCACAGGCACCTTCCCAGCCTCTCTCAAAGGCAGCTGGTAGCAGTAGCATCTTTATTTGCTGCAGTAAGTTTTGTTGGAGCTCATCTGTTAGAATCCTACCTAAATGGACCAGCAGAAAATTGATTAATAATATAGCAGATTAATGGAAATAGTTTGTATACTAATGTCAAGTCCTTGAAACTCTCAACTACAATAAGAGAATGTTGTCCATCTATTTAAATAGAATTAAATTTTAAAACTCCATTTAATTAAACGTTTTGACTTTAGGTGCTTTCTGGTAAGGATTGCACATTTCATCAGCATGGAAATGGGCCAGGCAGTTTAGTAGTAGTAGTAGCAGTAGTTCAGGAATACATTAGAGGGAGTGACATAGGAAATTAGAATTTGGTTTAAAGATCTCCTTCCCCTCCGAGTAAAGCTTAAAGTGGAGGAGAATAGCTCTGAAAAAGATGGAGGAGTAACAGAATAGAGCACAGAGAGAGAAGAAAGGCACTCAGACACTGCAAAACTGTTCTCAAAATAGATTCTAAACCAGTTATTCTTATTTTTTCATCATAATGCTTCAGCTGTCTCTCTCGTTTAAGGCTTCTTTTTTCACTAGTTCTCATTTTTGTGTTTGACTGTTGGAAATCTATGTTTCTATTGATATCTTGCCTTTTTTTCTTTGCTTTCTTAGTCTGGAGTATGCGAGTAAAAGTTTCTGCAAATACCTTTTCATCTCTCCAGCCCTGAAGCTACAGAGACAGGTTACTCTGAATACCCAGCTGGGTATTGAGCACTGAAAACTGAGATGTTCACACTCTTATTTCTGTCTTTGTACGTTTCTTCTAAAAAAAAATAAAAAACAGTCTACCTCTTCTTTCTCCCTTCTCTACACTATGGCATACTACTTCCCTTTTCTTTGTTTGAAACTGTACATGTTGCTTTTAACTGCATGATTGGAGAAGTCTAAGGATGGAAACTTCCATCTGTTCTTGCAGTTTGATGAAAGCAGGTACGCGTAACTTCTGTCACTGATGGAGATGATTTGGATTCAAATGGAGATAAGTCTATGGGTCACTCTCAGAGTGAGCAGTACATTGGCTTTGTAAAGAGTAAAATTCTAGTGTGATTCTATTCTGATTGTTTATTTAGACTGTATGTAAAGCATTTCTTGAGACAGGAAGGGGGAGGGGAAACAAAACAGCTTTCCCCTGTTATTTTGATCTGTGAAGGTAAAGAAGATCAATTCACATTGCAAATATCTGTACAACTACAGAATTTCCAATTAGTGGATGTGAGAACAGAATCACTTTCTTCTTATATACATGTGCTTGCTCCATGTTTTTTAAACAAAGCGGAGAAGCCCTATGTAATTTCTAAGACTCTTAGCCTCATTTGTTGTATCTGCACAGAAAAAGAAAACACAATTTGATAGGGGGAAAAAGAAAATATCAATTAAAAATACTACAAATATTGAGCAAAACTCCAGTCATTCAGTCAGTCTTGCATATTCTGAAGTCTAAACAGCATGTGAGCTTTTGTGATTTTATTCACAAATTTTTGTTGCTCTTGCATTTTCTGACAAATTAGTATTTTTTATTAATAAATTCAATGTTTTAGGCTATTGAAAGTGACATTATTTTTTTGCAAACTGTGTAAAAAGTATTAGATATACTGTGAAACTCTCATGTTGTTTCTTTTGAAGCCATGTAAACTTAATTCTGCACCACTAGAAAACTGCAGTTAAAAAAAAAAAAAAGAGTACTGGCTAAATCTGTTTATCAAACATAAAACTATTCATGTTTCCTGCAAGTGTCTCCTCACAAATATTTGTAGCTCTTCATGAATAACACAATAAGCACTGCTAGAGCATAAGCTTAAAATGATGGATAATACTAAGTGTTAATTAAGTTGTGTTACGTGAAACTTCATGTGGCAAAGTAGGGAATGACTAGTATGGTTCCCTTAACTGTTATGTTGTAGAAATATGAAAATGATAATTTTCATAAATGATAAAATAGTAAAACTTTTTTCTCTCTTGCTACAGTTCGGAAGAGAAGGGTTGAAGGAGACAACTAGTAGATCTTCTTGTTGTCAAAACTGTGTGGAGACTTCAAGGGTCGTCAAGGCACACTCATCACCGTGAGCTTTGGCAATCTTGGACTACATTTACCTGGGTTAGAAGGGAAAAGACTGGAAACCCCATTCCTTTTAAAGCAAAGCTATATTAATAATCTGCTGGTATGCATCACGTTTTTCAGATTGAGACACAGTAACTGCACCAGTCTCTGTACCATAGTTTTTGGTTGTTTTTTTAAGAACTTTTTTGTATTTCAAGACTTCGGCTGTGCTTTCTACTAAAAATGTAATTGCAAATCAATGGTATAATTGTCTGTAGTCAAAGAATGGGACATTCAAGATCATTGGGCAGATAATGACCCAATTGAAATGTTTGTTAGAAAATCTGGGGTTGCTTATATACGTGGAGGGGTGTGTATATTCTTGAAAACAATGCGTTAGTGATAAGGGATTCTTCACACAACAGTTGGACTCATTGCGTAGAGCTGTTCAGCCTTGTTCATATGCACTGAAGAGAAATCTTTCACAGCTATCTTATTTGTAATGCTACTTTTAAAATTTTGTATTAGTTCTTGATACTGTGATTAAGTTTAAAGACCTCCCTTTAAACCAAACAAAAATAAATTGGCTAAGGACTTCTCCCAAGAGATTTCAGGGACTGAAAAAAAGTGGAAGCCTTGCAAGAAAAAAAAAAAGTAGGAGCCTTGCAAAATGACAGTTTTTCTATTACACCTCAATCCTTAGAGTCTTTTTCAAAATGTCCCATAACTGTATCTTAATCTGTATCTAAACTGGATATGTTTTTAGACTGATTTCATGTGTTCATCAGCATTATTTAGTTTATATTCTTCGTTTAAAAATCCTTATCTACGTTCATAAGTATCAATTTCTCTAGAAGTAGTGGACATGCATTTGTTAAATTCTGCATAATTCTGTACAGGAAAAGCAGCCTTAACTGTAAAACCAGTGTCCGAAGTTGCTGGCAAACGGAAAAATTCCTTTTTTTTCAAGTGGTTGCATTAAGCTATTAGTACTCCATATAAATCTATTATTTTTTAATAAAGCAATGAAGTAACACTTTTAAGAAAGGATTTTTCTGTTCTACTTACATCTTGATGTTGAAACACTACATAAGACATGCAGAAATTAACCAATATGCAGTGTCAAATCTGTACGGCATAGTAATTATTAAAGTATTTAAAGTTCTATATCTAAGCAAACTAATAAGGCAACAAGAATCACTTCAACTTCTGTACATAATCACAGTAGACTTCCTTGAAATAATATGAAAATCTAGAGGCTTTTTGGTGTAGGTCTGTTTGGACTGTACTGTACTAGTTGGCTCAATGTTGTCATGAGATCGTAAACTCAGAAAAATGTTCTAAAGGAGTGCTCGGCTATACTTATAGCAACAGAGAATTCAACTGACAACTGCTTTCATCTAAGGGTCATAATATGGTGAGCATTTTACGTATAGGGAACATATTGGACCGAGATTTTTGCATCAGGTTGTTTATACTATAAAACTGTAACAGAGCAGCTCTCTGACACTATGCCCATGTTGTAATTTTTTGCAAATCTTGTTTTGGATCTTTAAAGACCATCTTTATTCTGGAGGTGTCTTTGAATTTTACTACAGCTGTACAGAGAATTTTAAACTATAGTGCCTTCAATGAGGATGTATATAACAAGTTTATACTTGTGGAAGAACATGTTTTTTCCTATTTCAGAATTGGGCTTTTATTATAATTACAAATAAATTTGTGCTCTGAAAAGCAAGTTGGAATTAATTCTGTTAATACCAAAGACTATATATACTATAACTTTGAAACAACTAGAAGTGATCTGACTAATAACAAAAAGGGCTTTTTTTGGTTTTGGCTTTTGTAAATTTTCAAGAACTTTTTAGATTTTGAAATTTAAGTTCTTGTATAGTAAGCATAAAGTCACAAGTTAAGTGTCTTTTTACAGACAGTGCTGTATAAACATGGCCAAAGCATGTCACGTGCTGAGTTGCCTAAAGCTGTACTTGACTTTTTATTTGCTAGGCACCATAATCGTTTTGTGTCAAAAAGCAGGCTGTAATGTCTTCCTTCATTTGTTGAAGGGCTGCATGTTCATGAAATCTGTTCACGTATTGTGATTCTATGATGATTTATTTTATGATTATCTAACAAGATTAGGCAGTTACCTCCTACTTGAAGATGAGGAGAAAAAGGAAAGGCTGGATTATGGAAATGATAGCCCAAATCCCTTCCTTACTTTATTAAATCAAGGTTAGCTGCTTTATGATCTATATTCCAATCAACGGTGGGGGCTTTTAAGCCCCGACTCTCAGGTGTCCTGTCACAGATGATAGTAGTGGACCGTAATAATTGGTTTGGCTCTGTAGACAGCAGCTAAGTACTTGACTGCTTGTTGGCTCTTTCAGGACAGATACCTGACTGGCTGGGCATAGAAAACTAGTTTAGTGGGGTGTTTTCTTCAAGCAGAGGAGTTTGGCCCTCCAAATTGTTGTAACACATTTGGCATGGTGCATGGAACAGTTACAATAATCACTTTTGGGCCTACAATGTGTATATCCTTTTTGGAATAATGGAGGAATTCAGTCTGTAGTCAGGAATCGTAAACCAAAGTCTGATTTAATGCTATTAAGTGTAGTGAGATCTTGTGTATGAATTTCCACTTTTGCACTCAAAAAAAATTATTACTTTGATAACCAGCTACCATAAACACAAGGTCTTTTTTCCAAAAGAGGTGATACCTTTTTCTTCTTGATTATTTTCCAGGCTTAATGCAGAAGTCAAATGACCACACATGTTGTTGATTCTGTTGGTTCCGAGCTAAGCATGGAAACATAGCTTATATTCCAAAGCAATTATCTATTTACTGTTGTATTTTAAAGAAATAGCCTCATTCTCTCTACAGCTTGAGTAATACTGTTTGTAAGCTACAAACGAGCAAGTGTTCAATTTAAATTTCCATTGAGGAAACATGAATTGAGTGTTTTAGCGTATCAGCACTATATGCTGTCAGATTGTAAACCAGTAAAAGTTTTGGATGATTAAAGTACCGTATACTTTTGTTGTGTTTTTTTGTTTTGGTTTGGTTTGTTTTTTTTTTTTTTTTTTAACATTGTACACTGACTTGCTTCAAGTTGACCCATGCATTTATTTATGTCAGACCATTACTACTACTTCTCCAAAGTGATTGACCAAATGGCACTTCTGGAAGCAAAGGGCTACCACTGTGGAACTCGATTTTCACACAGCAGGTGGCAGAAGGATGTGCAAGAGCCCATAAAGAGAGTGACAGGGTATTGTCATGTCTGTTAAATCCAAACAAGCAAGCAAAGGAGTGGGATGGGGTGTGAGGCTCCTTTGTGCAGCATATTTCAGCCACATTTGGCAGTGGGGAGGGGTATGGATAAAATGGCGACCCCTTTCTGAGACACAGTGGGTCAGAGCCCTCTGCCTGCCTTCCAGCTGAGCGCTTCAGTGTCTCACCGACAGAATTGTGGAATCGTGGAATGGTTTGGGTTGGAAGGGACCTTAAAGATCATCTAGTTCCAACCCCCCTGCCATGGGCAGGGACACCTTCTGCTACACCAGGTTGCTCAAAGACCCGCTCAGCCTTGAAACACCTCCAGGGATGGGGCATCCGTAAGTGTTCTGGGCAACCTGTTCCAGTGCCTCACCACCCTCACAGTAAAG
>RSEF01000010.1:9724502-9758891 GCA_003993805.1 Himantopus leucocephalus | reverse complement strand
CAGCAAACAGGAACTAGGTCTAATGTGTGTGCGGGCCTGAGCCCGCAGCCGATGGACGACTTGTATATAACCCAGACGGCAGCGGAGCAGGGTGACCTGAACTCAGCAGTCGGTAGGAACAGGACTTTAAATATCTGTGGANCAGTCGGTAGGAACAGGACTTTAAATATCTGTGGAGTAATACTGTGTGTGCCTAGCCAGCTGGGGGGGTGAGCGCCTACACGAATCATGGAGATAAATCGCATTTTCTGTGTTGCTGCCAGGCTGTGCCCATGGGCTCCCCTCCTCCAGGCCTCGGGGCCCTGACAGGCCCTGCGGCTCTCACCAAACCAACCCGCCTTCGCCGCTTGCTCGCAGCGCCGCTCCCTGCGCTAATAAACCGTTCCCGCTTCCTCGGGGGGGCCGCAGCCACCGCCCGGCCGCCTGTCGCCGACGCGCGGCTATCCCCGGTAACGGCCGCGGGGCGCGGGCCCTTTAAGAGCGGCCTCCCCCTCCTGCGCCGCCGCCGCCTTCCCGGGGCCGTGCGGCGCTCCGTGCTTGCGTCACCGCGCGGCGCCGCAGCGTGGCGGCGGGCGCGCGACGGGCCGTCCTCTCGCCATGGCCGACATGGAGGACCTCTTCGGCAGCGACGCCGACTCGGAGGCCGAGCAGAAAGGTGCGGGGCGGCCGCGCTCCCCCTCCCCTCCCCTCCCGGTGGCGGCCCGCGCCGCCCTCCCGTGCCGCGCCCCTTCCCTCAGGCGCGGGGAGGGAACGGGCCCGCGGCGGCCGGAGCGATCCCCGGCCCGGCGGCGGGGTCTGGGTGAAGGAGCGGTTTGCGGCGGCTCTTCTTCCATCGCCGGCGGCCCGGAACGCTCCTGGTGGGGAACGAAAGCAAAGCGCCCTCCCGCGCGTGGTGCCGTTTAACCGTGTGCTCGCCTGGAGCCGCCTGGGTTTGGGGTGGGCGAAACGAGGCGGGTCCCCTGCGTGCGCCGTCCGCTCTGGAATACCGTGGGGCGGTGCGGGCTGGAAGCGACCTTAACGATCACCCAGTTGGACCCCGCTGCCGCGGGCAGGGACGCCTCCCGCTAGACCAGGTCGCTCAGAAGTTTTAGCTGTCATCAGCATCCAGAGTAAAACGGTGGAACACCTCCCGATTCAAGTCATTTGTGTATCTTTGAAACGCCCGTCTCGAGTTCTGTAAGTTATTTTTCAAGGCAGATGTTCCTTTGGTTTTTTTGCTGCTTGAGGTGGTGTTCGCCAGCCTCAGCGTTCAGGAGAAGTGCCGTTGTAACAAACGGGTCAGGGTGCGTAAAGCAGCTAACTTGAGTTAAAGAAACGGTCGCAGTTGGAGATTTGTAGGATGTCACAAGCTTCATATATGTATTTACTTATTTTAAGCCCTCACTATTTCAAAATTTATTTGCTTTTGTATAATTGTTTATCCTTTCTACAGGTTAGTATCTTAGATAATAGCTTGTGATTTGAAACTTTATGTGGCATCCATAATTTTTCGCTGTGTCTTTCATAGGCTCTGCCTTTATTATTATTTTGTTTTGTTTTATTGTTCTAGGTAACTTTTATAGTTCTTTTTTATAGTTACCTGTAAGTTCTCTCTCTGGCGTTTGGATGGGTTTTTTGATATTTTTTTTTTTAAAGCAGTGCCTGTCGTCTTGTGTGTATCCTTGTAGGGACATTTCAGCTTTTGAAAGGGTGATGTTTGTTTTGCAGATTCCGATTCTGGATCTGAATCTGATTCTGATCAGGAGAATGCTGGCTCTGGTAGTAATGCTTCTGGCAGCGACAGTGACCAGGATGATGACAGGGAGGCAATAAAGCCAAGTAATAAGGAGTTATTTGGAGATGATAGTGAGGATGAAGGGGCATCCCATCACACAGGGAGTGACAACCACTCTGAAAGATCCTACAATCGCTCTGAAGCTTCGGGACATTCTGAGCATGAAGATAATGATCAGTCAGATGTGGACCAGCACAGTGTTTCAGAAGCTGCTCATGATGATGAGGAGGATGATCGCGGGCATGGGTCAGATGAAGGCAGTCATCATTCAGAGGGAGATGGTTCTGAAAAAGCACATTCGGAGGACGAGAAGTGGGGCAAGGAGGATAAAAGTGATCAGTCAGACGATGAGGAGAGACAGCAGAACTCTGATGATGAAGAGAGACAGCAGAACTCTGACGATGAGGAGAAAGTGCAGAACTCTGATGAAGATGAAAGGCCGCAGATGTCTGATGATGAGGAAAGACTCCAGAACTCAGACGAGGAAAAAATGCAGAACTCTGATGATGAGGAGAGGCCACAGGTCTCAGATGAGGAGAAGATGCAGAACTCGGATGATGATGAAAGGGCCCAGCATTCTGACGAGGAGAAGATGCAGAACTCTGACGATGATGAAAGGGCCCAACACTCCGATGAGGAGGACCAAGAGCATAAATCTGGTAGGTGGAATGCAGTGGTAATGATTTGCTTCTGGTGTGATCTCTCTTTATTGTTTCATTTGTATTGGCCTGAAAAGATTAAGACTTCAATATAAAGGCATTAATCACGTAGCTTTCATTTATAGTCATCTTTGTACTGCTTTTTTATGCAGCGCTTCTAAATTCCTTTTCATCTGACTCAACTTATTAATACAAAGGAATTTTAAAACATGTGGAACAAAATTTTTAATTTGCTGAGAATAATTCTGCTCCTTAGTAGAGTCTGCAAGGGGCAGTGATAGCGAAGATGAAGTTCTGCGAATGAAGCGAAAGAAACCAATTGCATCAGATTCAGAAGTGGACAGTGATACAGAAGGACAGAAAGGTAAATGGTGGCGTTGTTTTGTGGGTTTTTGGTTCATTTAATCCTCACCTTAAGCGTGCCATTCATCTGCTACAGAACTTGGTAAAACTGATGGCACTCACTATACGGCCTAACTACAGAGCCAGGAAAATAATAAAACAGCACAGCAAGAACTCTGTGTGGGGAAGTACGCGCTGTATTTCTGCTTCTAGTTAGCTCTATCAGTTTTTCAGTTTCCTCCATGAGAGACAGAGCTTTTCTTCTGCAAATGTTATTTCACAAATTTTTACTGAAAGATGTTAAGAAATG
Source organism: Himantopus leucocephalus (assembly GCA_003993805.1). NCBI lineage: Eukaryota > Metazoa > Chordata > Aves > Charadriiformes > Recurvirostridae > Himantopus > Himantopus leucocephalus. The sequence continues at coordinate 9,755,806 of RSEF01000010.1, read as the reverse complement.
GTGCGTCTAATGAGAGCAGACCCGAGGACCTATGCTGGTTTTTGTGATGTTTAGCTGGCTGAGAAAGAGGTGTTGATTCTTCTGAAAAGTAAAACCTCCAGAATGCCTAATGAAGTTGCTGTTTACACATATTTAAGTTGTTTACTTGAGTAAAGGATGATCTTACAATCTTAATTCTTCCCTTACCATTTTTCAGCTAGATTTTCTTATGTAATAGAGCCTTTCCAGGAAAACATACCTTGAATCCTTAGCTTTAAAATACATGGCAAAACTGTTTTTCAGGGTAAGAGAATAATGTGTGCTTCATAAACATTTGCAATTTTTAACCTTTGTAGGTGATTTTAAGTGGTAATAAAAGTAAAGGGTGTGTTAATTTCTTTTTCTGTGAGTGTGCTTGTGCGTAGGGGTGTGTGTGCGCGCATATATATGTGTATTTTAAAATAGTAATTTTTCTGCTCAAGAGCATGCAGATGTCATGGATCTGTTTGGAGGTGCAGATGACATTTCCTCAGGGAGTGACGGAGAAGACAAGCCACCAACTCCAGGACAGCCCATTGTGAGTAGATTTGACTTACGAAATAACGAACATGCCATTCCACTCTGAAATGTAGAGCGCTGATTAAGTTTGATAATATTCCAGTGGGGAAAAAAAAGTAATGGCATTAAGTAAGCATTACAGATAATTTTGCCCTAGCTAAAAGAATTATTAAAGCTTCAGGCATAGCAATAGCAGATGGATTCATTTATCTGTCTTCTCCCATCCCTGCTCTACTTTTTGTACTTGAAAGAAATATAGTAAGTAATTTTGATTGTCATCAAGTAAAATACAGAGTCATAGCTGTCTTTGGTACCTTAGCAAAGCTGTTTGACAAATATTTTCATTACTGTCTTTGGTCTCTTGAGTTTGCACTGCTATTTGAAATCACTTTATGTGGCATATGAAAATGCTGAATTGAGTTGCTTTCACTGAAAACACGCAAGTTCTTTTACCCAGAGCTTCCCGATCTCACTTTCTGCATATGGATGACATTTCTTTATGCAAGATCTAAGTGCTTATTAAAGCAACAGTAGCCAGGTAGACTTTTTTTCACGTATGCTCCTATTCTCCTTTTTTTCATTAGGATGAGAATGGACTGAGTCAAGAACAGCAGGAAGAAGAGCCTATTCCAGAGACTAGAATAGAGGTAGAAATACCGAAAGTAAACACAGACTTGGGTAATGATTTGTATTTTGTGAAGCTGCCCAACTTCCTTAGCGTGGAGCCCAGGTAATTGCACATTAAATACGTGATTGATAAGTTTTTTTAGTGTTCCCCTATATTACTTTTGTTTTAGTAATGCAATTAAATATGTTGGCCGTATTTAAAATGGTTGATGATGCACATTTCTGGTTGTGATCAGTCAATAGTAATATCTATTGTTGTTATCTGATCAAGTGCTGAGTAATTTTCTTATGAGCTTGGGTTTCAGCTTGCTGGAATAACTTTCTGTCTTTAAAAAACAGTATGATTTAATTGAAAGCACATGCTGTCAGTTGAATTTTAAACATAGGTTCAGGCTCTCAGAGATGCGAAAGCCGAATGCACAGGATCTTTATGCACTTCTGACTGATAAAAACATCATTCTGAGTTTTAGAATAAGCCCTTTTTTATTTGCGTGTGCTAAATGTACTGTCTAACTATGAAGAGGCTGGTTACTGATTTTCCTATTTACCTGACCCAAGGTAAAGACATTTTCTGGAATTCATAAGGAGAAACAAAATAAATTATTAGAGTTGTTTGTGATGTTAGGCTTGGCCCTAAAGCCCACCTTCAGCACTTCTAGCAAATTGCTGTTCAATCTGTCTCTTTGAGTGTTTTGTTAAGCAACTTTATTGCATTGTTTAATAGGTGTCTTGTTAGCCAGCAGTGTAGCGTTGTTTCTGGTATACGTTACTTAAATCATTCTTCCCGGCTTTCGTGCTATAGGCTGTTTTAGAAGAGAACTATGAAGGACCCAGTTAGTGGCTGTAATCAGTGAGAGACGTCCTGGGGATCTGTGGGGGTCAGACAGGACCGAAAATAGAATTGTACAGCAGCGGAGTCTGTTTATCTCTTCTGTCCCTTGCAGCAGCCTGGAAACTATTAGGAAGGAGGCTAGGGAATGGCCTTCCCCTACTCATTCCCACCCCAGTCGTCAGGTTTTTTGAAGGAAGAGGGGAAAAACAATTTCATCTTCCTTTTCCTTTGGTTGATTTTGAGATTCAAATAAAAAAAAATTACAACGATTGTGCTCTTAGAAAATCCCTAATTCACCGCATTTATAAGATGATTCTTATTTTCCCTGTACAATATTGTATATATTTTGCTCCAGACTTAACCCTGACGTCATCATCCTGATACTAAGGAAACAGTATTTTCTGAGGCAGACTTGCTTTCTTTGGCTCCAGCCGTTCAGAGAGTCTGAATGTCCAAGTGGCCGCAGTTGATGGTAGCGAAGACGTTTGGGTAGGCCTCCTGCGGTGTACAGGCAGTGCAGGAAATCACATTACTGCAGAAATGGCTCTCTGGCAGCTGCAGTGCCTACTGTTGTGTGCAGTGTATAATTTAAACCTTCCAAGCACCTGTTATTTTGCACGGCTCTAGAATAATCTGGATTAATTTTTAGAAGAATAAAGACTGTATTATATAATTTATTGCAGACCTTTTGATCCCCAGTATTATGAAGATGAATTTGAAGACGAGGAGATGCTTGATGAAGAGGGTAGAACTAGGTTAAAACTCAAGGTATAATGTTAATTTTCCTTTTCTCTTTTACACTCCTCAAGCCACATTTCTTCCAAGTCTTTTTCAGGTATTTTAGAATGGTGTTTTGAGTTCTGGTTCAGATCGTGAAAGTGTGGACCAGTTCAGCACTGAGGAAAGTTGATTCAGTTTAGTAATAAATTTAAAAAAAGCTTAACAGCTGCGTTTCACCTATAAAAGCAATACTTTTCACCTTCATTTCTTTGCATCATTCAGCAAATCATCTAGCATTTCTGACTGTAATTCTTGACCTATACAGAGTATGTTTTGCCACAGTATTCCTTACTATGAATTAGAAAAAGTGTTTTGTGGTGGGTTTTTTTTTTTCCCCCATAGGTAGAAAACACAATACGATGGCGGATGCGACGAGATGAGGAAGGGAATGAGATCAGAGAAAGTAATGCGCGGATAGTCAAATGGTCAGATGGAAGGTTAGTTTGGACTTTTTTTTCTGTTGAAGAAATACAGTTGTTCTTACAGTGAAATGCCATGGTGTGCCAAATGGGAAGGTCAGCAAACTTTCATGTCAGTTCTGCACAGCACAAATTATTGTAGTTTCTGCTTTGAAAATTTTGTGCTCTGCTTAGTTTGGATTGAAATATAATTATTGGCTGTATATAAAAAGGAAACATAAAGGCTTTCTCCATTTGTAAATGACAGACAGTAGTGGCTTTATCAAATAACTGATATATGAATCTCTTTTAAGCATGTCTCTCCACTTGGGCAATGAGGTCTTCGACGTGTACAAGGCGCCACTGCAGGGAGATCACAACCATTTGTTTATCAGACAAGGGACCGGTCTACAAGGACAGGCTGTTTTCAAGACAAAGTTAACCTTCAGGTAAGCATGCTATTCTATTCTATACCAAATGTTAATACTACTTTTGCAATTAAGTGTTTTAAGTAGTATATAAAGATTAGAGATACCAGTTCGTAAACCTTCAGAGCTTAACTGTTTAACAAGCATGCTATTTTCCAACGTCAGTATTTTGGTAAGATTTTTTCTGAAATTAGGTGCCCCAGTTTGAAAGGTTAATATGCCATTCACTGCAATATGTAGGCTACGTGTATTTTTTTAATATCTATTTTAATTTGCATTTTTAAGTGCAAGTCCTCATCTGAATTGGAAAGAATACTAATATTTCCTGAAATTAACCTTTCTTTTAATGCACAATTGCTATCCAGATTATGATTACATCTTGGGATATTGATGTGAAATGTGAGGATGATTATTTAGGCTGGTAGTGGACTGTAGATGGTTTGCTGAGAGAGGAATTGACGTCTCCAGTAGCTGTTACAATGCACATAAGTAAATAAAAAAGGAAAAAAGGATGATGCTTTTACTTTTGTGCAGATGAATCTTTGAAATCTTAAGTATGCTGCCCCTACCATTGTCCTTTAAAAATGGATACATTCCTTGAAGTATTTAACCCAGAGCAATTTTTTTTAACAGGCCACACTCTACAGACAGTGCCACTCACAGGAAGATGACTCTGTCTCTGGCAGATAGATGTTCAAAGACCCAGAAAATTCGTATTTTGCCAATGGCAGGTCGCGATCCGGAGTCTCAGCGCACAGAAATGATTAAGGTATTGTGGTATGGAACTCTTATCTGCTGATTTAATCTAAAAAATCACAAATGTAACATAGCCGAACATTTTACGACTTTATGAAAAACAGAGTGTATTTTGTAGCTACAGACAAGAGTTGTTAGCCACGGGTGCAGTTTGCTTAACCTTACAGATTACAAAAAAAATCAGAGTATGTACAGTCTTTACACTGCTGTGAAATTGGTTCAAAATCTACAGTAGAATACAAGGTGCTCTTGAGTTGATTTGTGGGTTTTTTCCCCTCAATCTTTATATATTGCTTCTTTCTCTGGACAGAAAGAAGAGGAGAGGTTAAGAGCTTCCATTCGTAGAGAATCTCAGCAGCGAAGAATGCGGGAGAAGCAGCATCAGCGTGGTCTGAGTGCAAATTATTTAGAACCTGACCGCTATGATGAAGAGGATGAGGGAGATGATGCAATCAGTCTAGCAGCTATCAAAAACAGATACAAAGGTGGCATCAGAGGTAATAATAAACCTTGACAGCACGTAAGTAGGGCCTGTGTGATTCAGGTGGATTAGTTTCACAGGAGATTCCCGGTAAGATCGTATTTTGCCAGCTCATATTTGATACGTGAGGAGACATGCATTCAGTTTGTATAAGTTTGTTTTGTTCACTCTAGAGTTAGATTCTGCCAGCTTTTTGTGGGACTAAATATAAGAGAGTTATTTTTAATATTCTTTCTTTCTCGCCAATTTCAGATAAATATTTGTCTTTTCATTTTTCTCTGTAGAGGAACGTGCTAGAATCTACTCTTCTGACAGCGATGAAGGCTCAGATGAAGATAAAACACAAAGACTACTCAAAGCAAAGAAACTTACTAGTGATGAGGTAAGAGAAGGATTTTGTTCTTAAGCTACTCATTTTCAGTCAGGAACATTTCCTGCATTAAATCTAGTTTTTAAAGCTGAGAATTTTGTAGTTTCACTTATGCTGTGATGAATGTATTATTTGACTTGGTATGCTTTCCATGGTAATTAATCACCAATTTCTTATACGCTGTATTAGTTCATAGATCTGAGTGATTCCTGAAGGAGGTCACTATTGTTAGTGCTGACTTAAAGATGGAAAAATTTATGCAGAGTTATGTAAAATGACTTTACCAAAATTATGCAAGAAGTAAGGAGACTTAATATCGGAATCCTAATGCAGTATTGTCTCCCAAGCTACGTGGTCCTCCCCTGTTTATTCTGGAAATAGCAGAAGTGTTTTCACATTGTATTTCTGCTCTTTTTAAATAGAAGAGTTAAACTGAGTTAAAAAGAGTTAACGTCCGTTGCTAAATAGATGTTATCTGTCACCCAAGTATCATCCTAAACATGAGGCCGTGATCAGGTTAACTGTTAGCTACAGCAGTAGTTCTGTTTCCTCTTCTAAAATTCTGTTTTATTGGTTTGTAATTTATCACTGCTGCGTATAAGCAAATGAATCTCTCTGTATATCACGTCTTGAGGGTTAGTTCATTTCAAGTAATGTCACTTCTGATACAGCACTGCGGTGTAACACTTTTCAAAATTGACAGATACTGTTTCTGAGATTAAAACTTAACTGTTTTCATCCATTGGCAGAAGTGGAACCAGAAAGTATATGGACTCTGTCCTATATCAGCTATACCTGCGTAGTCTATTTTCCTGATCCTTGCCCCTCATTGTAAAATGCTTCTGTGGCAAAGAGGCGTAGGACTTTACCGTGTGCCTTGGGAAGCTGAAAGAAGAGGGAATTTTGGAATTTGTGACAAATGGCACTTGATGCTGGCTCTCTGGCTTCCCACTGCCCTGTTCAAGAGGGAATTGGGTTGGGTCGGGTGTTTGGCCTACTTGGTTTAGTAGCCCGTTAGTTTGCTTTCCTTTAGACATCACTGGTTCTGCGTTACTGCCATCCTGCCGTTGACCAATATAGTGCAGCCCCGAGCTGCGGCTGTGCTTGCTTTTCTCTCAAGCCAGGCATGGCTTANGCAGCCCCGAGCTGCGGCTGTGCTTGCTTTTCTCTCAAGCCCGGCATGGCTTAGGAGTGGTGGTTCGGGCACCTACAACCTTGTAGGTGGAGAGAGAAGTTTTTACACTGGCATGCTAGTTTGATTAATCTTCCTGTCCTGTTTTACTCTAAATTGTATTTTATTTAAATGTTTATGTGTAGAATATCATGCAGAAGGTTAAAAAAGAAAGTTTGAGAGATCAGTGTAAGCTTATGGAAATATTTTTTTTAATGCTTTGTATCACCATTTCCTTTAAGAGATTATTTTAACTGTTTAAATTATTTTAACTCTTGCCCTAAGATTTTTTTCAGTTGATTTCCTACAGTTGTATCTAGTGTGCTACTGTAATAGCTGGTGAAGTGGCTAGAACCTTATTTGTGAGTTTTAGAGGCTTCCATAATAAAACATCCTTTTCTTCTTCAAAGAGTAATTTTGCAGGGTAGATTGCTATGTGTCCTTCCAGTGAATGAATGCACGTCAGACTCCTGTAACCACAGCTGCTGAAATTCCAAAGTTGTGTTTAAATGACCAATACAGGACGCAGTTTTCAGTATGACACATACCTCTATAATGTAAAAAATCTTAATTTTTGAAGGAGTAAGTTTGCTGTCATTTGCATTTCTATACTGTGCTTCCTGTAAACTTCTCGAGAGGTACATCTTACTTCCCAGCCTGTTGGGTGTTTGCTACGTTCCAAATGCCTGTTCTTGCTGCTGTGACACTACTCTTACACTGGCAGCTGAGTATTTGCACTAATAGGCATTGTAATATGAAGCAGAAGTAAAAATTAGTTTTTCTTTTAGAAACATAGATTCTGGCTTTTTATTATATATTGAGGAAAACTTAGTATTTTAGAGAACATGACAGTAATCCAGGAGGCAGCCATAGTGAAGCACGTAGACAAAACTGTAATTTTGTGAGCTCTGTTAGTGTTTGTTAATAGAAATTGAATTGTTTGTTTATAAGACACTAGTAGTTGCTAGTTCATGATATAGCAATATCAGGAGTTTGCAATTCCAGTCTCTCAGAAGAAAAGGTCTAGTCAACGGCATTTCTCTGCTGCTTGAGGAACGATAGCCTCCATTTTAAAATTACTGGACTTAAAGGTAATATTCCCATCAGGGCCACGGAGGGGTGCTACAGTATTATGAAAAAACCCCAGCGATGCATAACTGCTTGCTTTCAGTCACCACGTAGGAAGTGTGGTATTTGTAATATGTATCCGCATACGTGAAATGCGGACTTCCTTGTACACAGACTTGCTTTTATGTGCTGTCAGTCAACAACACAGCACAAATCTTTGTCCTGATAACAATTTGTTACTATTACTGAAAATGTCAATCTATCATTAATACACTTTATCACCACGCAGCAAGTAGTTCTACTGCTACTGTAGTTAATAGGGATATTCTGCTAAAGAGGAAGATGAATCATTTAACGATAGCCTGGTTAGATTACAAGCGAATGTCTGTTCTGAGGAAGGTGCTATCACTGAGGTTCCCACCCTTACTGATTTCTGTTTTCCATGCTTCAGATTCCTTCCTAACTGAGATTCTCACTGTACTAACATAATATGTTGATATAGAATAAAATGCTTTGAATAAAAGAATTGGAGTTCTGAAACTAATACTTCATTAAGGTCCTGAAGCTAAAACTTTGCTGCTTCTTAAATCCAAGTAATACATGTTCAAAATAACCAACACCCAAAACCCCAAAAAACCCCACCCCAAAACCAAATGGAAACAAATGGAAAAAGAGATGAGGTTACTTAGACCTGAGGGTATTTTTAGAGATCCTCCTCTTTTTAAACAGTAATTGAGTTGCCGCTTGTTTTTCATGTCAAAATTGATATTTGCATTAACAACTAGTGATTTGCAGTTTGATTAAACATTTTCATAACATTCTGATTTAAAATGTTGTTTGGAAGGATGATTTAAACTGAACTGGTATAAATGCATGTGGAATAAAAATCAACCTGTTGATTCTATATTTAGGTGCTAAAAATTGGGCACCCAGCCTATAAAAATCATTACGGTATTGCTTGCAAACCGGTCATTAACTTGATGATTTGAGTTCCTTTGCCCAGCTCTTTGAAGCCTCCTAAACTATCATATTTCTTGGACTGTAAACTGTGGTGTTGATTCTCGGTACTAGTGGTTTCTCATCAGTCTTTGCCTTTATGCCAGAGTGGTGTGGGGTTGTTTGGTTTTTTTTGGTGGTGTGGGTTTGGAGTTTTTTTNTTTTTTTTTTTTTTTAAATTAACAAACAAAACTCCTGCCTGCTTACTGAATTTCTTCTTTGCTTCAGTAGCTCTAATTTAGGGCACAGACGTGTCAGTAGTCTGAAAATTTAGCAATGCTACACAGACTGCCCGAAGGGAAAGCTTCTGCATGTTGAAAAAGTCACTACAAATTCTAGGAATTACCCATGCTCATCAGACTTCCTGAGAATGATATTGCGCATGCCATAAATCCAGATTGTGAGATAAATGACTTCCATGCCCTAGTTCAGTTTGAAGCAGATATGGTTGCGTGTCCATTGAGGTAACTGGAGCTGCAGCTGTAAGATGGACCCTCTCAGGTTGGGGTTTGAGACTGGTAGCAATGCTGACTCAACTTAAAGAACTGATACGTAAGCAGTCTTGCATCACAGTAGCACAAAATGGAAAGACTTAGAACTAATAATTTTGCTTTTCTTACAAGAAAGACTTTGAGGTCTTTTTGTTGTTGTTCTGAGTTTCTTATTTTAGCTTAAAGTGTGTTGGTTTATTTTTGTCCTTTTTTGCCTTTAGGAAGGTGAACCTTCTGGAAAGAGAAAAGCAGAGGATGATGACAAAGCAAGTAAGAAGCATAAGAAATATGTGATCAGTGATGAAGAGGAAGAAGATGACGATTAATATTCAGGAAGCACAAAAGTTGACTTTTTTTTTATATATATATATATTTATATATATATTGTACAGTTCTCTTACAGCAAAGATGTAAGCAACCACAACGGGGTTATTTTGATAAAGGAAAAATCCATTGAAGTCTGTGTTTCTGGTGTGAATAAAGTTTTTTTGACTTCCTTTTACTTTTTAAGATTTTTCTCTTACTGCGGCAACTGTTGCACCAGGGATCATCACAGTGCTGGTTTTTATCTTGCACAGTACATTTCAGTTTTAAGAACTGTACTAACTGGTTACCCAAGTGAATTAATCAGTGATTTTTACTGAGTTCATTAGGACAACTGTTCTAATCTTTATGGAACGCTTAAATGATAAATGGGTATGGCAATTTAGCTTACTGTTTGTATGGAAGGGTTGGAAGAACATATGAGTGGGTACAGTACAACTCTGTTTTTTTCCTAGACGTTCCTTATTTCCTGTTGACTGTGGACAGTACATTACTATGCTGGTATATTGTGATGACTGAAAATATTTCTTACCACGTTTGAGTAAACTGTGAAGTTCCTGCAGTTAGAATAGTTAACTGAACACGTAAGACTTTTTTTTTTTCATGCATTGAAGCTCAGAATGAAAATCCACGTCATGCCCGAGCATTAATAATAATAGTAACAACAATAATAATAATTGGCACACGCTAGTGATGTAGATGTCAGAGTAAAAGCACTTACTTAAACAAAACTAAAAAATTTCTGCAAGCAGAGGTGAAAGTCTTTAAAAGGTGAACTGAACCACAATACAAAAATATATCCTAATAATAGTGGCTCACAATCTCATTTAATCCTTATGGTGCTATTTCCTATTGTTCCTGATTGGTTTTATAAATAGGCTTGTTTAGCTGGGAAGTCGCTGGAGGAGAATGTTCTGGAGAAGATCATTGCTGCTTTTACGCTATCTGTAAACACTTTATTTGGTGATGTGATACCAGCAGTAAAGTGAGAAAAGGCTAGAAGAAATACCTGAGCTTTTCCACGCTTTCTTTCCAAGATGAAATGTCCCATATGTAATTTCCCTCATTGGTGAGAGCAGTCAGGTATTACCTGTGTTGCTTTTTTAACTGACTTTTCACACAGTCCTGCAGAGTTTGGATGTGACTTGAAAAAGGTGACAGGAAGAGAACAGAACTGGCTTAATGCCTCTTTAAACAAAACCATTGACTGATGTGAAAAGTTTATGATGTGGATTTGTGTTACCTAAGATGAAATAAAGTAGCTGATAGTTATGTAAGAAGGACTGTTACCCATCTCTCTCCTGCCCAGCTGAATNTTTTTTTTTTTTTTTTTTTTTAATAAAACAGAGGAGGGTGCAAGTGCCTCATAGTGAGCATTTTGCTCTCGTGACATTCCCTGGTTCTTTGAGATGCGGCTTTCAACCTGGACATCTTGCTTTTGTCACCTTTAATTAGGCTAGTAGTTTGTCAAAATACTCTACCTCCGTTTCTGCTGCCTGGAAGGTACGGGAAGCGTTCCAGCTGCAGCAGGACAGAGCTCTGCATGTGTTAATGTATTCTGCTGAGCAGCTGACTGCAGTGTAGACATTTGCAAGTATGAAAACAAAGTGAAAAATTTCAACTCGGAAGTCTGAACGCCTGAGAAACTGTTCTTTTTCTTTTTTTTTTTCCTATAATTAAATTGTTATCTAAGAGTTCCTGTGCCTCTTTAATGTGCAGATAAAACCTTTCTCCATCTGCTGGAATTTTGACCCTGTAATCCTCTTAGTTTAGACCTCTGCTGGGAGAGTGGCTCCTTACATGAGGTTACCTGCTCTCCATTTGTAACCTGCTCAGGAAGAAGCTGGTGGTTTAGAAAGGGACTCATTCTAGATGGATGTCACATGCTGTATGTTCACATAAAAGCCTCCCAGATACCTCTGAAGCAATAAAATTGGTGTATGGAAACACACCACCATTTCACTGGGGATGTGTTCTACATGCTTTCATGTCAGTTTAATTAAAGTGTTGGCTGTTTTTATTTTTGGTACGCTCCTAAGAGTGAAAATGTTTTAATCACTTTCATAGGTTTGATGCTGACTAAGCCTTTACTAAGTAAGCGGTTCATTTTAGCTTCCAAAAATGAGGCTTTTTGTGGATTACAAAGATGAAAAGAAGTAATATTTTACACTGTCATCTTTTGTAAATTGCTCTTAAGTCTTATTTAAATGTGGAATTTTAGAAAGTGTTTTCTCAGCTTAAATTGGTTTAACAATCATCTTATAATTAAAGTCACTTGAATGAACTTAGCCTTAGCCACAGCATTATTTTAGTTATGAGTCGAATGTATAGTTTTATTTAACTTGAAGATGGGTTTTGCTATCCCTTTTCCCAGTCTCCAAGCATGTGAGAATTACTTGGAGTTGTTTCTCTTTACCCAAGTAAGCCAAAGGAAAGAGAATATAGATGGAACTGTGTTTATTCTTGTACTGACTGGTCAGTACTTCTTCCAGAAAGGGCATTATTTAAACAACTTCCAACAAATTAAAATTTCTTTGAAGAGCTGATATTAGCCGTAGAGTACTCGGATTTCTGGCTAGTGGCAGGATGTAGGATAAATTTTCTTGAAACAGGCACTGAAAGCTGTTCTTAGCTATATAGTTTTTGTTGTTTCAAGTATATCCTTCCACCCGAATCCTGGTTTCCAGTTGTTGATCTGGAGTTTTCTTTCCAGTACCGGGTAGCATTTTCCACCAGCCGTTTTTCTCCATCCTACCCATGCAACTTGGCATGGATTTCATGTTGCAGCAGTCGTAATGGACCGGGGAGTGCCCACTGAAAGAGCAGTTGCGCCTGCGGTCCCTCGCCCTTCCTAGCGGCAGGTTTGGCGATAACCAGCCCAGCTCAGTGAGTCAACTTTTTAAACCATCAGGAAACTTCTGTTCTGCTGAGTTGTTGGGTCTCTGCCAGGCGTGCCTGCACAGCTGCCGTATTGGCCATGGGAGCATCAGAGCCAGCTCAGTAAGTTGGCGTGGTCGTGACTTGGGGGCCGTCGGGGAAGGGTGATCTCTTTGGCAGAGGTAAACATTGACGTGGCTGTCTTTTGAAAACTTACCCTGACCCTACAGAAAGAAGCAAATCGTTTTCTCCTGGTGTAGCTGCAGGATGGAGCAGGATGAGGTGGAGCAGGATGGATCCTGTATATGGCAGCGAGTTTGCGCTCAGCTCCGATACGAAGCTGCAGCCCGAGGAATGTGTTAAACATGAGATGGTGACTTTCCTATGAAGTCATGGGTATTTATTTCTCAGCCAGTAGGCGCGGGGGTCCTCGGTGTCAGCCTATTCTAGTAGAGTGCTTCTCGTTAACAGCTTTAGACTGCTAATCAAGCTCTCTGGGTGGTGTTGAATGTATAGAAGTTATTACGTGGGAACGACCAAGCAGATGATTTGTTTCTGATAAATGGTCTTTTAATTTTTGCTATAAGAAGTAGAATGTGTTACACTTGTGAAACTTCGGCCGGCTATTCTACCGCTCAGGAGCTTGCCTGTGGCTTGACTTGGAAGTGCTGCTCAGAGGGCGATGTGACTAATACCCGCTGTTGCCTAGTGATGCCCTTTGACTTGAGCTGGGGTTTTTAATACTTGTCTGGACATGAAAGACTTGCAGAAAAGCTGCAAACTGGTATTGATTACTAGCGTGAATCTTTAATTGCTTTAAAACTCCAGGGCATTCTGAGGAGTTATGTAAGCTAAGCAGTTGAGAAAATAACGTAAAATTAAGTAAATCTATGCTGAAATTATCTTCTGACAGAAAGCCCTATAAAAAAAAAAAGCTTTTACAAGAATTTTAGTTTCTTGAGGTTTTTCTTGTGTGTGTGTTTTCTGTTTTTTTGAGGCTACTTTTATGCTTTAAAATCTATGAATCTTAGTTTACTGGGCTGCTATTTAGGAAAAAAAAAAGTTAACTTTAGAAAGTGGTTGGGTTTTTTCCATTGAGGCTTAGTCTTGAAGGAATGAGAGGTGGTAGAGCCAGTTTGCCAACAAATGTAACTTCACGTCTCTGGGTTATGTTGAAATTTTCTGGGAGGCAGTAGCATTCATGCAGTTATTGATAGTCATGGAATCATATCCATGTTGTATGCTTTATGGATTGTAAATTAAATTGTATAAAACAGTGGAAGCATTAACTAACATACCCTCTTTTATATCCTGTGACTGAGTCAGATTATATCAGACTTTATATTGTTTCATGCTTTTTCTGTTCTTTGCAAGATATCTCACTTCAGAATATAACTGTGGAAGTGAGGCACTAATCTTAGCCTGGTAATTTGGCAGTTTTCTGGTTTGTTTTTTTTTTTTTTCATTGAGTGTAGATATGTACGATAAACTTTCTGTACAGGACAGGTCCGTACAATAAGGCTCATTATTGATCTCTATGATAAATCTATTCTTGGAGAACTTACGTGGATACTGAAGGAGCACTCTCATTTTCCATATGTAAAGGAAATAAACATTAGGGTTTTGGAAACAGCGGTATCAGCCCTTCCATTCAGGTGTTTAGTGGGGAGACCGTTGTGCTTGGTTGGGGGTGTGTGTGTGTAATTTTAAGCTCTAGAATTCTGCTATAGCTTTTGGCCCAGTGTTGGTTCTGATGGTATTTACTGCCAGCAGCTTTGAGGTTTGTTTACTGGTATAGAATAAGGTAACTGTCTTTAAACTGCATGAGCTTGCTATTTCCCAGTCTTAGTTTTCAGCTTAAAATAAACTGCTACTTGGACTATGCTGTATTTGTGAAGGGAGGCGCGTATCCCGGAGAAGATAAAGAAGGATCAAGCCAAAGGCTTGTGGCTAAAACATGCTTCCGTTTGGTTTGGTTTTGGTTTTCTTTTCTTGTTTTTTTTCCCCTCTCAAAAGTAACTAGAAAAAGCTCAAATGCCCAAATCACAGCTGTGCGATTGAAAATTGACCCCGGGCAGCTTGCACATTTGCAGACTCACACCTGATCGTGTTAGGGGGTTTCTCCNTGTTTTTTTTCCCCTCTCAAAAGTAACTAGAAAAAGCTCAAATGCCCAAATCACAGCTGTGTGATTTAAAATTGACCCGGGCAGCTTGCGCATTTGCAGACTCACACCTGATCGTGTTAGGGGGTTTCTCGTTTCTCGCAAGCAAGTTAATCTGCGTTGGTTTCAGGGCAACTGTTCATCTAGTGTCTGAAAGGTATCTTGCTTTAAGGAAAGCTAGGTCTTTCACATTTTTCTTGGAGGGTACCCCATTTTTATTAACATTAACACAACTTGAGTTATTACCCCATTTCCATAACCGCCTTGCTACACTCTGTATGTCAGAACAGTAAATTGTCTTTTGGATTGAAGTTTCTGCGTTGTTTCGCTCGATACAGGTTTTTCTACTGATTAGGAAAGAAAATGAGAATACTCTTCTTTTGGAAAAAAATGCAAAATACCTTCTGTCATTTTGAGAAGCATTGGTGATCGTTTACAGCTTCATGCCTGATGATGAAACAAGAGGCTGAAATAACAAGGACAGAAATAGTGAAGTGTTAGCGTACTGACTGAAAATGTTTGTTCGTTATTCTTCCCGACGATTCTGTGAATTGCCTTGGGATGTAGGTGGTGTTCCTCTCTTCTTTTTGGAACCAGTGCTTTATTGCACATAGGCAGTCTTAATCTAATATAAAAAGCTTATGGTTTCATAGAACTGCAAATGTTGGCCCGCATGTGTCAGCCTTCTGAAAATGACCAGGACACGTTCTTCTGTTGGGACTAATTACATTTAGATCAATCTAGTGGGAGAATAGAGGATACAGAGCAAACTCTTGCCGTACCTACAGTAAAGACATTTAATCCCGTAGCAAACTGTCGTATTTTAAAAAGAATTAAATTGATGAAGGCAAAACTTTCAAATTAAAGATTCAAGAAAGTCTGTAAAGTTTTGTAACAGTCCAGCTACGTAGAAATGGTCTAATATACCCAAGATGTACATTGCAGTGCCCTATGTGTGACAATGAAGGGAAATCAATTTAGAGGGGAACAAGTCAGCAAGTTGACATGACAGGCCTGTGGTTTTTAAGGAGGGTTGACACTCGGAGAAGTGTTTGGGCTTATGGTGAAGGATAGCCAACCCAATAGTATCGTAGAGATAAAACGGTCAGCTTCCAGAATAAACGCACAGGATCCTTAACCCAGTGAACTATAGGCACTCAGTCTCGGGCGTGAAAGCTGTCTTAAGGAAAAAAATCTGTCTCTTCATCTAATGAGGGTGTATAAACCCTGTTAGAGCCCCTGGTGAGTATTTCTGGTAGGTTTGTAAAAGATTTGAGAAATGTGTTGTACAGTGAAAACACTAACTCAGGCTCCACCTGTCGCTGTGTGACCGGGCACTGCTACAAAACCAGACTGGTTTGTTCCAGGTAAGAGGGGGATCAGGTTCCCTGAGAAAATAGGTTTTCTTTTTCTTAAGTAGGAAGTGCAAATAAAGCACGCTTGGGAAGAAAAAGATAGACAAATACCTTCAGCACAGGAATTTGTTACTAGCTGTTCTCTTCTCTGAAGTTATCAAGACAAATTGGTCTCCGTTTCCGCACCCAATGAAGTGTGCAGTTACAGGACGTGCCTGCTCACTGTCAGTATTAATTTCAGGTCTGTACTGAAACTTTTCCAAGGATTTACAGAACGAGCGGGCAAGCAGCGATACAGCTGCCATATGGGCAGGTTTTGAACGGGGTCCATCACAGCCCAGCGCGAGGAGCGCAGCCTTACACCAGGTAGCGAGTTCTGGCGCCCAGTCAGCGTCTGTGAGCTTGGTTAACCTTCACTTCAGGAAAGGGACGTCCCACCGAGCACAGCACCCTCAAGACATTGCTGTCTGCTGCGTCCAAGTATTCCAATAGGAGATTATGTCTTCAGCTAAAATCGAGAGCGCTTTCTTCTCTTGCAGTCGTGCTTAGTCACCGATAGTGGGATGCACATAGAGAATAGATTTTTATTTTGACAGCCAGGAGACTCGATCTGGCTGCTCTTATTCCATGGACAAGCTGGATAGGATGCTGCTGTAAATAAAAAAAGTTTTACGGGTATTAAAATACCCATGTCTGAGTTTAAATATACTTAATTGTAATGGGATGAAAAACTTAGAGAAGGGGAATGAATATTCAAGGATAGCAGGAGGTGTCCTATATTGCCTGAACGAGATCCAGAGCTTTCCGAAGCTCTAACTGCCCCTGTTCTTATCACAGAAGTAACATCTGTGCATCTATTTAGGTTATTTATGGTGCTTGTCTGGTTGATAATTAGGTTTGTGTCTGCTGTGAGCATTTAGATAATGTTTTCCCAGGATCTCCACTGGCAGGTGGCTGGGTTTCTGCTTTTGGAATAGAGTGTGGTAGAAAGCACCTTCAGGAGGGTCCCGTCCTGCCCTCCGGGGGATGTCGGTGGTTTGATGCTGCGAACAGTCAGCTCAGTCCACCGAGCTGTGCTGTCCCGTGGCCTAAGTGGACTGCGTTTTCTTTTGGAAGCCGTTCATCACGATTGCTTTGGGTGGAGGCTTTTCTGTTGTGAGCTGAATGATACTGCTATTTTTCATGGTAGTGGCACAGCACCAAGAATTAAGAGCAAAGACTTGGTTGTTTCATATTCTAAGCTATTGTTAAGGACCTTGTCAACAGTTTGCTCTGGGAAGCTCTTCAGAACTGTTAATTGCTGTAATTGCAGGTATGGTTAGGCATATAGCTGTGTGCTGGGTTGTAAGACGCTCGCATCAGTGCATCATTTTATATTCACTGTGAATTAATTGTAGATAATATCAGCATGGACTTTGTCTGCTTAAACAACTGGCGTTTTGATAGTATCTTTAAATACTTTCTTCCTTCTGAAGAAAAGCTGGTTTAGCAAAGTTGATTACTAGAGGATATTGATGGGCTTTTCTTTGCTAAGAAAGCCGCTGTGCTCAGTTGGTGTGTTCCCTGTGTTGATAGTACGCATGGCTGTGGGAGAACCTTCCTGTATCAGTGAGTCAAAATTTGCATGAGGGGCAAATAAGGGAGGATTGGTGTTTTATGAATACCATTCCCGTTTTTTTTTAATAGATATATTCTTATATATGAATGTATATTTTTAATGTAATTCTAATGTCTCTGGGCTTAGTCAAAAACTTACTTTGTATCTACAGATGAAAATGCTTTCGGTACAAGATTGCGAAGTGACCACGCTTAAACTGAGAACATCTCACTAATCTGTGGATATGTTACCCTTTTACAAATCCTGTTTGATCTCTCAGAACTAAATAGGATTATTCTGGCTCTCAGACTTTCTCAAACACTAAATCTGGAGTAGCTGCTGGCATGTAGCAGGCAGCACCATGTATGTGGTTCTCTGTCTTCAGGTTTAGTCCTTCCATAGCATGGCATTACCAGATGCTGGGGAAAATGAAATCTGTGAATGCTGCACTGCCACTTTGAAGACTTGAGTCATTTTTGTAATTTGGCACTTCACTGGACTTCCAGGCTGCCATTTTCCGTAGTTATTTGCTACCTCTGCTTCTGTTTTTTCAAATTTTAGGACAACTTTCCCTTCAGTTAGCCGGCAAAGTTTTTGAGTAAGCAGGATTATCTGAGCTTTTTCAAGTCACTTAAATGTCCTTAATACATGTGACAATGACATTCGTTAAAGGCAATTCTGGATTTCCATCATGTGAATTATATAAATGTGTAATGCATTGTGATTGCAATATGTTCATTAGAAATACTTACACCTCTGCGTAAGTCACACGCTGTGTAGAGCAGTGTTTTAAAATCTGATTTCTGTCTCTGAACTTATTTGCAAGGGATCTGCACCACGTAACTAAGAAAAGCTGGCCAGCCGTGGATAGGCTTATGCCGGATACGCGGGAGGGCTGATACTACGGGTTGAGAGCGCTGACCTGGACGCTTGGGACACTTCATGGTTTTGTATGTAGCACTGGATATGACAGTAGTTTGCATCTGAGATACACTTGGCTGCACAGAAAGAACAATTCCCAGATAAGCGGGAAGGAAGCTTTTTTAAGGGAAGAAATTATTTTGAGGCATGTTTCATAAACTCCTTTTGAGCCTATCTTTATCCTCTTTTTTTTTTTGCCTTCCTTTCACAACATCTTATTAAATCTCTTCAAACCTTCCTAGGCCAAACAGGTTTTTGTTGTTACACAACACCATCCAAGGTGCGCCAGCGGATCAGCTGCTATTGCCGTGGAGCTAGAAATGAGAGCTCAAGCTTCTTGACACACTTAAGGAAAACAAGGTGCCACATTTGAGTTGGGGATCTCTGGGAGTAGTTTCAGACAGACGCATTGCGTGCTGCGGGGCTGAACTCTGAGCAAACGCACATTTTTTTTCAGCAGACTGTGATTGTTAAACTTGAAAAGAGTATACAGCTTTCAAAAGTTATTAGAGGTTTTAGGTAAATTGGCTTTTTGAAGGCCTTTGATCTTTAAAGGGTCCGGCTTTTAGATGTTTCTTAAATCAGGTTGTATAGGTGTTCCAAAAACCTGAAAAGCTTTAAAATTAAAGGAAGTCTGAAGTAGATGGAATAGATGGGGGAAAAAATAAAAAAAGCAGTTGTTTTGGAAGCAGAGAAATGGCAGAACTCTTAGCAGGTGTTTAATCTAGCAGAGGGGCTTTGTTGGATGAAGCTGAGGCTGTCTGAGTCTGCAGTGCTTTTAGCATCTCTGCCGGTCCCCGGGAAGCCACCTCCCCTGGGGCAGAGCTGTGCAGGACCACCCAAAGGAAATGTCCAGAACTGGGGGGGAACGAAGACACAAGTCACAGTCATTTGTAGTGTATGTTAAATCTTGGCCTGCTACACAGGGGTTTGTTGCAGCTGAGTTGGAGGGAGGCAGAATGTTATTTCTCGCTCTTTGGAAAATGTGGTAATTAATGAAGAGTGGGCTCACAAATTAAAAAAAAAACCACCAAGCATGCCCCATCTTTCTATAAACACACACTAATTACTCAGAAGTACACAAGTTGTCTGCCAGAAGGATGTGTTTTTCAGGACGTGA
The DNA here is from genome assembly GCA_003993805.1 of Himantopus leucocephalus. NCBI lineage: Eukaryota > Metazoa > Chordata > Aves > Charadriiformes > Recurvirostridae > Himantopus > Himantopus leucocephalus. Next base: position 9,736,515 of record RSEF01000010.1, on the reverse strand, counting down.
TTCCAGATGGTTCTTTCTAAACCATATAAATATATGTATTTTAAAACTGGTAACAAAGACGACTGTAAAATAAACTGAAAACTTGCATTAAAAAACCATTTAGAGCACATACCAGTGCAATTTAGGCTGAAAACTCAATTTGGATTCAACAAGGAAAGTAGGTGATACTTCCCACGTATACACACGCACGGATTCTGTGCCTTTGCACCCCTCCGATCTGGCCAAGCTGTGCGGTGTGCTGGGGTGCAAAGCAGGCTAACCCCAACGGGTTAGTTCGGGTTAGTGCCCCGCTGTCTCGTGCGGGCCCGCCACGTGTGTCTCTTCCCCTGTTAGTCATTTGTTTATCATTCCATCTCGTGGGCTGAGCTTTCGCCGTGTGTTTCTGCTCGTGCAAGGCAGGGCTGCACTCTCCTACGTATGAAACGTTTGGCTGTTGCACAAGTCACGGTCTGTTAAGCGTTTTTGAGACAAGGTGCAATTTTTATTCTGCTCCAAGATAGTAAATTTATGTGAAGGGTCCTGTGAGTGCGTTTGTTGATAGCTTTGGGGTTTAGCCTGCGTGTGAAGCCTCTCTGAGGCTCGGGTTGTGCGTTTAGGGCCACGGTGTGACGTGGCAGGGGAGGACCAGCTGGAGGCCCATGTTGGATGGATGGGAGCACAGCTTACAAACCATACAATCATAGAATGGTTTAGCTTGGAAGGGACCTTGAAGATCATCTAGTTCCAACCCTCCTGCCCTGGGCAGGGACACCTTCCACTAGACCAGGTTGCTTAAAGTCCCATCCAGCCTGGCCTATAAAGAGCTTACTTAAATGTTTAGAAAGCAGGAAAATGTTTGCTGAGATTAGTATAGAGTGGCAAATACCTAAAGCCAGAATTCTGCAGTACAGAACACTGAGTGCTTTGGTTCTCGGGTGGCTCGGCATGAAACACCAGAGGGTTTAGGTTCATAGAAAAATAGGTTTGGATGTAGACCTCCGTGCTCTGAGACAGGATAAACTTGATGTAAGCCTTCCTGACAGATTTTAACCCGTAAATTCCCAGTGATGATTGTGCTGCTTAGCTGTCTCCAGTTTTCCAAAGGTTTCCTCAGTCTCAGCTCACCTCTTGCTACAGCTTCAGTCAGTACATTTTTTACTCTTAGCAGATGAGGACAAGCTGCAATTCTCATAGCTGCTTTTTCGGCTTTTTTTCTAAATGTGGTGGTGTCTCTCTCATTCAGTTGTGGACTACCAAGCTCTTGCCAGCTTTCATTTGCTTGGACTTCAGGATCATTCCTGCTTCTGGGAAAAAACGTGTCTGAAGGCCTTACAACTTAAAGGTCTGTTGTCTGTCTGTATGTGGGGAGTCCGTTTGTGAAGATGAAGCGAAGCGGCACGTTGCGTGAGGTCATTTGGAGGTGGCAGGTGAAATATCTTTGTGCTTTGGTGTGACCCTTGGCAATGCATTGGCAGAGCTTTGATGTGAAAAGCTTAGAGTGCTGCTTTGGGCCGGCTGTAACTAGTCCACGTCGCTGTTCATCAGTTTTAGGGTTTCAGAAGGGAACAGGGCAGATTAGGAGAGAGCAGCACACAAAATTCTTGTCTTTGGGCAGCTTTTTGGTTCTTGTGACCGGTTTCCATAGCAGGAAAATATGCAGCTTTGGTTAAACCTGTTATGTGTGACTTTGTTGTTGTGCTGTGAAATGGTTCCTGTATTTAACAGCAGTGTTGAGCGGTGTAAAATCTGCTGTTGCCAGATAGCGAGTGGGTGTTGTGCCAGTGTGTTTGTGCAGATAGGAACTGCTCCGGCAGCTGAAGGGCAGCTGGCAGCTTTCCTGCCTCGTCATGCGCGCTGGCGCGCTCTCCGCTGCCCAGCGAACTGATTCACCACACCAACATAATTTGCTGGTCCGGGGCATTCTTGTGAACCCTACTGGCATCTCAGCATGGTCAAGGGTAGAAAATGAGATTGCCTTCTGCATGCAGCTGGGAGTTGGGAGTTTGTGTGTTACTAATATGGACTATGAGGGGAATCTGTATTTTGAGCTGAAAATCCCCGCATATGCTGGGATTCCTCTTGTCCAAAGCCATGCACCTTTGGGAAAACAAGTTAAGCAGTGTTTCTCTTTCTGCCAGGTCTACCAAGGTGATGGCACAGGTGTGTTTCCATGGAGTTTGGTGCAAGTATGGGGGCTTGAGTACCGTGTGCGCTCTTCCACTAGCAAAAGAAGTCTCGTAATCCCAGTGCCGATCAAATTATCATCTGTGCAACAGCATCGCCTCATGGCAGTTTTTCTTTCTCATTCTGAAAATCTGCCAACTCTGTACAACAAGAAGAGCGGTTCACAGCTGCCATTTGGAGAAAGGTGGTGGCAAGGAAGGATTTCGGATTTTGCAGGAGTGAGGGATGTCCCTGGGGAATGTTTTTCAGTAAAACCCTGATAATTCTCCCCCCAGCAAATCCCAGGTACTGCTTTCTGAAGTGGAGGGGTGGTTCCTGTGTTGGCTGTGGCAGCCTGTTGCCCCACACCAGCTCTTTGAGCGGCCTCGGGGAGGTACCAGGGCAGCTGACGGACCGTCCCCCTGCCAGGGCACTTCTGTGCTTCACTGCCGCGTTCCCCTCCTTTGCTTTGGGTCCCCTAACTTCTCTACAGAAGCCAATACTGTTGTCTTCTTTCTGCTTGAGGCAAATTCTGAATCAAAATGAGTATCTAGCAATGGTTTTAATCTTTAAAAACATGTAGTCATGTTTGTTTCCGTTTTCAAGAGCAGCTGAACACCTTGTTTCTCTCCAAGCCCTCTTGCAGGCCGCTGAANGTACCAGGGCAGCTGACGGACCGTCCCCCTGCCAGGGCACTTCTGTGCTTCACTGCCGCGTTCCCCTCCTTTGCTTTGGGTCCCCTAACTTCTCTACAGAAGCCAATACTGTTGTCTTCTTTCTGCTTGAGGCAAATTCTGAATCAAAATGAGTATCTAGCAATGGTTTTAATCTTTAAAAACATGTAGTCATGTTTGTTTCTGTTTTCAAGAGCAGCTAAACACCTTGTTTCTCTCCAAGCCCTCTTGCAGGCCGCTGAGGTGCAGAATCGCTCTATCCGTGACTGCTCTTAACTGGTAATAGTTAATCACAGCCTCTTGCAAAACAACCTGCAATGTATTTTCTTTCTGTCGCTCTTCTGCCGGCCTGCTCTGTTCTCTTTCATTTTGATTTATAGCTCTACACGTGGGTATGTTAATGGAAAAACCTTGAAGGGACGCATTGTGTATGCTCAGACAACCACTTCAGGAAGAGTATGCATTTAGCTGCTTAGATTTCCATGTATGTACTGCATTATGGCTCAGCGGAGCAAGTGGGGTGTGCATTTAATTTAGCAAATGTCTTTCCTAACCTGTCACAGCACTGCTTGTTTTCGCTAGAGCATATGCTCTGATGGGGGCTGTTGATTCAGCAAAAATAATGATAGCCAATAGAGCTGATCAAATGCTCCAGAAATAGTTCATCACATAAATTATTCAGTGACTGTTGCTGTTTCTTATCACATAATGTGTTTGACCACTTGGAGGTTGGCGTGCTGCTGCGCAGGAGCTTGCTGCGGGGGCTTTTCAGCCCCACTCCCCTTCGGTGCAGGTACAAAGGTCGCCTGTGCTCTTCATGGGCAGTGCAGGTGGGGAGGTGAGAGCCTGGAAGGTTTGGTAAAGGCTTGAAATCCTCCTAAAACAATTGCCAGTTGGAGCCTTCCAGATAGTGAAGCTGTAGAGAGCCCCTGAGAGCTGATAAATGTGCATCTTGAAGATGTTACTGCTCATTTCTGCCCACCGGTTGGACACTGCCACAGTTGTGCCAGTAGAAGGGGTCATTGAACGTGCGCCGGGTGGTGACTTCAGGTCACCTGTCTGGCTGTGGCCAAAGCTGGGCTTGTGCAACCTCTGGGGCTGAGGGAGCTGTGGGAGTGGTGGGTAACCTCCAGCAGGAGCCAGTGGGGTCCACTGGTTGTTCGGGAAGTGGGCATCTGGCTGTGTTGCAGCGTAAGGTTGCCCACAGCTCTGCCAGCAACAAGCCAGTTTAAAAAGTTCTCATGCACTCCAGTAATTAATTTGTACCCCCTGCTGCAGCAGCTGTAGAAACCAGGAAAGTTAGGTTCAAAAATGTGTGGCAGGTCTTTTTGTTTGGGTGAAGAGACTCTGTGTCTCATGTTTTCCTACAGAAAGTTTGTTTGCTGTCTGATGGGATGCACATACTCGTGGGGTTTGGGTGTTGGGTTTTTTTTTTTGTTTTCTGGGCCAGATAAGTTATTAACTTAATGCTTAGGTTAATTATATAAGTATAAACCTTCTATGATACTGATAAATGGCTTATTTATCAAATACTGAGGGCACTGTGCAAAACTGCACTTAAGATCTTCTGTTATCATCCACTTGCGGTTGTCCCTGTCACCTGCCCCATCTGACACAGTCTCCCCATGGGAGCAGCCTTTTCCCTTCCCCAGTGCTGGAGTTGGCTTGCTGGGGATATGCAGCATCAGAACACCTCCTGATGCTGGTCGGTGGCTTGGCTATTGTTCTTGGTAAAGGTAGGCTGGCACATTGGGAGCGTCAGGGAGACCCACTGAGACTTTGGATTTTTTTTTTTCCAGAGAAATCTTTGTTGACTTGCATTTGAAAGAGTTGGCTTATCCCTCCTCTAGTAGTTGGCTGCTGGGCAGTGCTTTTACCACGTGAACATTTATGGTGGAAATCCCGGTTTCCCTTTCAGAAGTGAAAGATGATCAGGCCTGCAGATCTGTCTCACATGATAACTTGCATCACAGGTGCGGTTTCCTCACAACCCATGGGCTGGAAGGCAGGCTGTTCTCCACAGGCGTCCCGCAGTCCCCACACCCATCCCTGCCTGTTGTGCACCACCTTGTCCCTCAAGCGCTACAGCTTCTCTGAGCAGCCCCTGCAGTAGTTTAAGCCAGTGCTTCTTGGGATGGTAAGTGGCCAAAGCAGCCTGTTAACCCCTGCTCCGCCAGCCCAGAACTGTTTCCTTGGTGTTGAGATGCCTCCTAGTTGGTATCTGGTGGAAATGTTGGTTTCTGCAGTATTTGAGATACATACACTCTTGAATCCTTTTTGAAACAGTCATTAAGGAGATGTGGGTCGCCTTAGATACATGAAGAACGGTTGTGGTGAGCAGAGAATGTGATGCAGTGATCCTGGCCATGCTCCAAGATGCTGTCGTTGGTATGCGGAGCTTAGGAGGCACCATCAACAGCATCACCTCCCATAATGGTGTTCTTTTCCACGGGCACCTATTTCACATGGAAGAGGAGGGGAGAGGAGGCTTCCCTTGCAGGGGTCCGGGCTGCTCAGCCTGGTCAGTACTGCTGCTGCCGTTGTGGTGGTTCAGTGGGAAGTTGTGGGGTGAACGGATAGAGCTGTTCTTGCAGTGGGCTGGTGTGGGGGTAGTTTCATGGTGCAGGCACTTTAGTGGCAATGTTCCCCACTCCACCCTTGGCTTCTCATCCTGACTTCAGGAACTGAGCAAACCTCCCCTTGTGGTGATGCAACTGTGTGTGGGACTCTGTGCTGAGCAGGTCTGCATTTAAAGCAAACTCAACACTGATTTTATCTATCTTTCCTGCTTTTAATATTATTAATTTTAAGACCTAGGTTTGTTCCTCAGTTAGTGAAACCCCGTAAAAAGTTCTATCGCTGACAGTCCAAGGGATAACCTGGTGTGAGGTGGGAAGGAGATATCAGCTGCTTCTGCTGCCTAAGTGGGGTGAACTCCACCTTGCTGCAGAACTAGGAAGGATTTTCATCTTCTCGGGGACTGATCATCCCTAGGTTTGGTGGACCTCATGGTAGGTGGACCTCACAGTGAGAGTTTCTGTGGCAGTTTGTGCTGCTCATACCATCTTGTGCACCGAGAATTCAGCAAATTGTTTGGAGAAGGGAGGATCCAAAAGTCGCAAGCCAAGAGCTAAATGTCTCCTAATGTAACCTCAGTGCCTGTAACCACCACCCATCATGTGCCTCTTGGCGGGGTGGGATTCAACCTGCTCTTAATACATTGGCCTGTGGAGGGAGAGCAAGGGGGAACTGCAGCCTGTGAGAATATTTCGTGTACCAAAATGTGACTCAAGGTGCAGCTCAGTGCCATGTTTTCTTTAACAACAAAACCTTTTGTCAAAACAAACCAAAGCCACTTGACAAAACTATGCCTGCTCCAATGGCCTGGACTTTTCCTCACGCCGCTTTGCTGATAGATCTACCTGTGGGGCCACAGTGTAAGTGGGACTATTGAAATAATGAGTTTATTTTTTTTAAAAAAAAATCTTTTAAAAAAGAGGACAATTTGTTCCTGAACTAAACCCCTTAATTTGTGAACTGTGTAGTGCCGCAGCACCTGATAATGTGGTAAAGCAGTAGAGACTGTCGCTGACCTTGCGAGCGCGTGTCTGAGGAATCTGTCTCCACCCTGAAACCGGGGGGAGGAGAGGAGGCGCTGTGTTTTTGGCAAAGGTTCCTTNCAGTAGAGACTGTCGCTGACCTTGCGAGCGCGTGTCTGAGGAATCTATCTCCACCCTGAAACCGGGGGGAGGAGAGGAGAAGCTGTGTTTTTGGCAAAAAAACATGTATTTACACTTTCAGCTGAGACGAATTGCCTGTAATGGCCAAATCTGAGTGATTCAGTTTGGGTTTTTTTGTTTTTCCTCCCAGCCTTGTGGTGGTTCTGCAGTGCTGCCCAGGGGTGCAGATCTGAGGCTGTTTATTATATTGCTTACTTCTGCAGTTTATCACAGTCCTTCTTCATCTTTCCTCCTGCCAGTGAAGAGATGCTTAAATATCTATTGCATGGCAAGCATTCAAGTTAATTGTTAGGGTCATTTTGTTGTTAATAGTTGAGGAGACCATGCTGGGCTACGTCAGCATCCTCAGGGCAGTGGTACTAGCTGTGTTGGTCACACTATGGTTGGGAAAACCCCTCTAAAAACCCAGCTGTGATAACAGTCGATCCTTGAGAGTGGCAAATGAGGCAGGTGAGTTTAGATGAACACCACGGTGGTTCATTGGGGCTGGAGCTGATGCCCTGCTTCCTCAGGGAGATGTTTTGGAGCTGCTGTTGAACTTCTCCCATTGCAGTGCAGTCTTGTTGGCCTTTCAGTACATAAGTGGGGCCTATAAGAAAGATGGGGACAGACATTTTAGCAGGTCCTGTTGAGATAGGACAAGGGGTAATGGTTTTAAACTAAAAGAGGGTTGATTTTCACTAGATAGAAGGAAGAAATTTTTTACAGTGAGGGTGGTGAGACACTGGCCCAGGTTGCTCAGAGAGGTGGTAGATGCCCCATCCCGGGAAACATTCCAGGTCAGGTTGGACAGGGGTCTGAGCAACCTGATCAAGTTGAAGCTGTCCCTGCCCATGGCAGGGGATGTTGGACTAGATGGCCTTTAAACGTCCCTTCCAACCCAAGCTACTCTATGATTCTATGATTGTCCCACCCTGTGGTGCCAGGTCTTCCTCTCTGAAGGCAGCAGCCTGTGTGGAGTCAGGGCAGTAGTCACAGCAGTGATTCTCCTCAAGTTCCGCTGGCTTCTCCCACAGCCTTTATGTTACGGTGGCTCTGCCAGTCCCGAAGGCTGCCTGGAATCAAACGCTTGGGACAAAGTGTGGAGTGGAGCAGCACACTGTGCCAATAATCGGTGTGCCGTGGTGGGTTAGAATAACTACTGCTCCTGGGGCTGTTTGAGGAAGGACGGTGCTAGGAACCTGGGCTACCTTCCCTCAAACCTTCCTGCTGCACAGATGTGCCAGGCGAGCCGGTGCGGAGGCTGCGAAGCAGGATCTGGCATCTGTTGAGAAACCCTGCCTGGGAAGGGAGCTGCTGGCAAGACTATAAAGTTTACAGGACAAGGTGTGAAGCACATAGGCAGACATCACTGTAGACATCCAGAGTCACGCTCCAGAAGGTATGTTGTTATTCTGACTTGGAATTTACTTCCAAGATGTTACTCTGGCCAGGATTTTATTTTTCTTTTATCTTAGTAGTTGAATGAACATCTTTCTCTCATGAGAAGGTACTGTACTAGGCAGTTGCCTCTCTGGAGCGATATTAATTTGGGCAGTGCCAGGCTTTTCATTGTCACAGCGAAGGTTCTTACATGCCATGAAACCAAGATGAAGTCTGCTATGTTCTCTGCTGGTAACTTCAGCAATAAATGCAGCATCCACCAAGGACTGCGAGTCCTGGCATTCGTTCTGCGAAAAGCGGTGACGCTGCGAGGCCATTCCAGATGGGTTACGCGCAGGTAACTTAACCCAGCAATAGTAAGGGGAAACTGGCTTGAACACGAGAAGGTCATGTTGTGTTGCTTCTCTGGTTTCCCAAGCTAAGGCCCACTATGTGTCCCTGAAAGACCTAGGTAAAGCTAAAATTAAGTCAGCCAGATAAATATTTATAGTAGATATGTTAGGATATAATCCTCAAGGGGTCCGATTGCTCTCTCTGTGCTCTGAAATGTACTAAAGGGGAAATAATAGCGCTATAAATACAGCTGTGTTTAGCTAGGTCATTACCTTAGGGGTGTTTATGGTCATTCTCTAGGGACTAGAGTTGCAGCAGTGAAAAAATTAACAGGGAACTGAAAAACCGGCAGAGGGTGATCCCTTTGCAAGTGATACTTCAGCTGCGAGGCTTCAGTTACGCCATGATTCATCATTACAGTAGCAATCAGGTTTGAAGTCCTTGTATGTGCAAGTCATGGCAGCAGCTGGTGCAGCGTTCGTACAGGTTGGTCGGACTATTTTGTTGCAGATTTCTTTAGAGAAGCCTCAGCCAGCAGCTCCTGTGGTTCGTTTGTGGTGGGGTTTTTTAATTTCTTTTTCCTTCCACTAGAAAATAGAACAATGCACAAGATATTGAGGATTCAGCCAGAACCAATAAAATTATTTTGTTATTTTTCAACTGTGAGTTTTGTACACCAATTTACTTAGACATCTTCCAAAGTATTTAACATCTATATGCAGACTAAGTGCAACTTTCTCTAGTAAATTAGTTTCTTTGATTTGGTTTTGCTCTTTCCCTTTATAGGGGCAAAACTTGGTGCACTGCTGAGAACGCGCTTCCCCTGGAACAGGCTGCTCCCTTTTCAGTAATAAAGTGGGTAGAGTTTCCAAAAATTAAAACCAGCTTGCACAGAAAATAAAAAAAAAAGGACCTAACTTTCATAAACCCACCATCCCCAGCTTCTGTGGGAAAAACTTCGAGGTTAATGTGCTGCTCCTTTGACCAAGAAGTTCCCGGTATGTGAAAGTCTCGCTGGGAAATGTTTGGGTTTTAATTTGGTCCGATGTTCCCTGCGCGGAGGAAGGGAGGTTGGCTCCCCGGGCCGGGAATGGGGGGGTGTGCCTCCTGCCCGCGCCTGCACCGGCCCTTCTGCTCGCCTGTTGGGAAGCGCTCTCCAGAAAAGTCAGGAGGGAGTTGTGCAAAAAGATGCTTGCTTTATTTTCCGAGGGGGAAGCCAGCGTACATGCAGGGACTCTTTATCCATCCCCTTTCTTGTCTGGTAACTTGAGCCCATGTTATCTCCTGAATGTCATTTAGTGTGTACTTGTTAGCCCTCAGTAACCTTGCCGCTTTAGTTCCTCTTTCTCTATAGTTAACGCTGAAATTAAGTTTCTGCAGTATCACCACCTTTATGGCAGTTTAGCAGTTTTGGATAAGCATGTATTGTTTATCCTACACATGACACCAATACTAAAATAAATCCATCTAGCTGATCCATGCATCGTGTTTTACTCTGTGCAGACAGTACATGGGGTATATTTAGCATCAGGACTATATTTAGTACGTCGTTCTGAAACATCTGACAGCCAAAAGGTCTGGGTTGTGGGGACTTTGGCTTTTGTGTATCAAGAGCAAGCTGAAACTTTCTCCTGTGTCATCAGTGTTTGGGCTACTTAAAGAGCAAAGAATTATTTCTGCTTGAATTTGTGTCATCACTCTGTTGTTGATTTTCAGCTTCTCTGTGACAATAGGAGCTCTGGAAGAGAAGGAATAAAATCTCTTTCCTTTGCTGAATGTAGTAGCAAGGTTGTGGAAGAAATAAGAGGACAAAGTGTTCTGTGAGCTGTGGTCTGGCCTGGGATTCCTGGGGTCTTCAACCAGTTGTCCCAGTGCATCTGAACACGCATAAACCTGTGATTGTCAGTGTGATGGAGAAGTACCCTGTAACAGGGACCAATTGACTTGCCCGCACACAGAAAGAGAATTGCATTTCTCTACTGTAAATCATGTTTGGCACAAGTTTTATCTAGCTTCATCATTCATCTTCACACCTAACTTCCTACACTCTTTTTCCTTTGACCTCTGTTTCGGATCTTTCTCTTGCGGTTGTGTGTTGTTGTGTTGAATGGGCGGCTGCAGTCACTCCCCAAACACCTGCTGAGCTCTGGAAATTTTATCACAGATCAGTCAGCATCACGTGGNTTTTTTTTTTTTTTTTTTTTTCTCCAGGTGGATAGCTGAAAATAGCCTTGTTCAAACAGACCTCCCACAGAAGCCTGTGTGAGTCTGGCAGACACTAGAGATTGAGTAAGTGCTTCATGATTTGGTTTTGACTTAATAGTTCATATCAGCATTTGAAAAAAAATTAAATAAAAATAATGCTAACCCTTCTTCACTGAAGAGCTTTCAACTTTGTGCTTGACAACTGCGTTTATCTGATCGTGTACAAGACGACTGATTTTCATGCGATTTCCTTCTAATGTCAATCCATAAAGCTGCCCGGAGTCTGATCCCAGAAGACCTTACCCAGCACTGTCTGCCGGCTGCAGCAAACAGTGATTTCTTGCAAACGATTAAATCCCTGGGGAGCATCAATAGCTGGGTTGCTAATATCGCATTTAGATAAGGGGGAGGAACTGTAGGTGATGCGGGAGAACTACTCTGAAGAATCTGCTGTCTCTCTAAAGCCCTTTCTAACTGAGGGCAGATGTCTATCAAGTCTTCCTCTTGCCAATTAAATTTAGGGCTGAAATTGCTGCTATTGTATAGCTTCAGGAGGTCCAGCTTGTTGCTGGAGCCCATCAGCTTGTTGCTCCAGTGGTCTTCTGGATTAGTGCAGGCTAAGGCTGTGATCAGACCCATCCCAAAGCACCCCAGACCTGGCACGCTCTCCCCACTCCTGGCTGCCTTTAACTGCAGGTACTGGGGCAAGAGCTGGAGTCAAACCTTTCTTGGCAGGTGCTGCGTATTCCCACCCCTGCTGAGGACACCCCATGCCCAGTGCCCATGGGCACAGTACGGAACAGGCTGCCCCGAGCACGTACGCGCCCCTCGCATCAGGAGTGGAAACTTACTGGGTGCATCTTGAGCCTTCAGTCGGAGCAGGAGTGCTCAGCCCCCCTCCGCACATCAAACTGTTGTGTTTCGGAAGAGCTAAACACTCACAGCTTCTGCCACAGCTAATGGGACCTGCAGTAAGAGCTCAGCAATCATGGAAATCAAGCCTTCAATTGCACTCTTGGGAATGAAAGGAGATGGCTTATGCTGCCTTGAGCCTTTAAAAGCCCTGGTAGTGCAGTGGAAGTGGTTTGTAATAGCAGGAACTCATTTGTTAATAAATTTCCCATTGCTTGTCCTGTCACTAAATCAGGGAGCTTCCAGCATGAGCCTCTCCTGCGAGGTGGCTGGTGCTCCAGCTGGGGAAAAGCAGGTCAGTGCTTCAGGGATCTTGGTAGTATCACAGTTCTTAAAAAAAGCTTCCTAGCTCATTTCAGTATAGATGGGGTAACAGATGTACCTATTTACTAGCGTGATCAGAAGCTTGTTTCCTCCTGGACTATATGCTGTACATAAAAAATAGCAACTGTAACATTTTTAGGAGAGTAAGTTTGAAAAAAATACACAGGAAATACCTGGGCTGCACCAAAAGCAGCGTGGCCAGCAGGGCGAGGGGGGTGATTCTGCCCCTCTGCTCTGCTCTGGTAAGACCCCACCTCCAGTACTGCATCCAGCTCTGGGGCCCCCAACATAAGAAGGACA
>RSEF01000010.1:9698991-9724402 GCA_003993805.1 Himantopus leucocephalus | reverse complement strand
GTGGGAGGTGTCCCTGCCCATGGCAGGGGGGTTGGAACTAGACCTTTAAGGTCTCTTCCAACCTAAACCAATTCTGTGAAAGAGGGATTGACTATATAAAACACTAACAGGCACCAGTCTTATACTGGCAGGGAAAAGAAAAATGTTTTAATGGGTTTCTCTGATTACCGAGGAAATTCCAAACTCTGTGTTTTGCTATTTTATATATCAAAAACAAAGGCATGGATCTGGAAGGCAGAGGGCTATTTGCGTTCTTCAGCCTCACCCAGGTCTGGTGCCACCAGGAAAGGTGCTTGCTCCTGCAGCCCGGTACATAGTGGCTGTGTCCATCCCGTGTCCCCTCCAGCTTGTCTCTGCTTCCCGGGGCCTCAGGCTCTGACTCCATCTGATGGACCAAGCGGCTGCAGCTGCATGGTGTCACCTCGAGCCATCCCTCAGGCTGCTTGGGGCAGCAGGGGACGTGTCCGCATCTTGGGGATTTCAGTTCCTGGTCCAGCATCTTAATGCAGACCTGTCTTCAGTGGCAGTTGGCTGCTGAGCTGGGAACTGAGCTGACCCAGCTGCAGACCCAGGGGTGGCATTTTCCCCATGGCCACCAGGGAGGTGGCTAAGGATGGTAACGTGTCCACGGGGCTGCAGCCAGGTCTGCTGGAGCTCGCCGGCCAGAGCCCAGAGTCAGGCAGCTCTCCCTCACTTCTGGCTCCTGCTCCTGCACTGCCTGTTCTTGAATTTTCCCGTAACCTGTTTCTCCTGCCTATTTTTGGACTCTTTATCATCTGCCGCAATCCCACTGCAGCCTGGCTGCCGCAGGGGGTCCCCTCACCTAACCATCACCGCATTTGGGGACGTTACGGAAATCGTTTGCTCTGGCAGGAGGCAGAGTTTGCTGTTGGGTCTGTCCCAGCGGTGGGTTTTGTGCAGTGTGAACGACGGCTGGCCTTTCTGCTCCGCCATGCAGCACGGGATTGACTAGAAGTTGTTTTATAATTAAGCTATAAGACAAGACGCGCCATGTGTTTCTGGGTAACTGAAACGAGCTGCGGGTGAGGGTAGTTCCGAGGCAAAAGGATAAAGCGGCTTCAGTGTAATATTTGCCCGCCTGAGGTGCATTGCCAGAGCCTGCAGTATTGTTGTAATAATCATGCTTAATGCTGACTACTTAGCACTCTTAATTATCAAAGCACCTTGCAAAAGTTAACTAATTAATCGTCACAACAGCCCAGTGAGGGAGGCCAGACCAGGGAGAGGATGTTCAAAGCAGAGCTGGTCCTCAGGGGAGAATTAAGTGGGAAGGAAAGGTAACGCTTTATGGCATGACCATTTTAGCACAATGGAGGAACCCGAGGTGAAATGTGTGAGTTGGACGAATGCCTTTCTCATGCGTTACCCGGGGAGGGAGGAGAGGACCCCGTTCCAGGAGGCCCTGAGTGCCAAACCATCGCGGACCACACAGCACCGCCACCGCAGGCTGGTGGTCCAGGGCTGTTTGTGCGCATCAGGGCTATGTTTTATGGTGCGCATCTAGAAAAGCCGTGACGTAAACAGGTCTGCTTGCAAAATAAGGCTGCGACTTCCATTGAATTCTGTAGCTTTTCTGACTTAGTAGAACCCTCTGCTTTCCTTGATGAGAAATAGCTGAAGTCTCCTGACTTTAGGAGTGACCTGTGAGTGACATCTTTGCTTGAGGGAGAGGAAGGTACAGCAGGATTGGTGTTCCTGGGAGAGGTGGGAGTGTTCAGCTATTTATGGTTAAGTCTTTTGAAAAAAAAAATGAAATGGTACTATACCTGAATAACTCATTGCATCTCAGCTGGTTTTTATCCTCTCCTGAAAACAAAAAATTAAATGTATAGTCATACGTTCCAAAAGCGGTGTTTCTTTTGTTAGTTTGTTTTGAGTAAGTCTTGCTCTTAAAAACTAGAGAGGGTTAGGAGGTTGGTGGTGGTTTCAGAATGGCTTGTCCGTTTGAAATATGGCGAGGTGCTGCAGCGGATCCCTCTGGGAAAGGATGGCAAAGCAGAGGCACTGGCATTGAAGCTTCGTGCTGTGTCGTAGTCACAAGTGGAGATCAAGTAAGTTTCATCAGTGGAAATCAACTCCAAAGCAAAGTAGGGCATAACCCTGTTTTGCCTTAGGGTTTCATTTTGTACGGAATTAGTGCCCAGGCTGTCGGAGCAGGGCTCTCTCCCGTGCAGCGCTGCAGGCATGACTGCAGGGCTTTGGCCAGGGAGAGCAGTCAGCTGTGTCTGATTCAGGTGCAACTTGTTTTCATGATCAACATTGAAAAGCATCAACATCCTTTTTGGTGCTGCGATTAGACTGCTGCCATGTCCTTTATTGGGACCAACCTTAAATTCAGCTTCTAACAGCGCCTTGTACACAGGACGGTCGGTGCCTGCTGGGCCAGGTCTATCGCAGGGGGCACAGGCGAGAGCTCTCATCCCGCTGCCACTGGCTGAAGTCCGGGTACGGTGCAGCACGTCCCTGCCGGTGCCGGCACCGCGGCTGCTCTGCTGCTTGTGGGCAGGGGAAACCGGTGGAGTGATTTCTCCAAAAGGTGTCGGTGTGGGAATGCAACGCTCTGGGGGAAGCGGGGGGAAATACGGGGATCGTCCTGATATTAGGGAAGTTTTGCAAAAGTCACCACTAGTGTGGGAAAGAGGAGAGGCAGCGAGGAGGGGTGTCCACAGGAGAGAACGTGGTGTTTCGCAGTTGGTCTCGTCAGTCAGTTTTGGTGCTGGTAATCTCCTGTGTGTGCACAATTATTACTGAGTATTTACAGTTAAGCACTGAAGAGATGGCTCTTACAGTCAAATAAAATTGAATTCTCTGCAGGCCCCTATCATGCCCAACACTTAACGTGCCCTTTGGCACTGGGTCCTTCACGAAGTTGAAGGAAGGTAGCCTCCACCTCCCCTGCGGTCAGACTCGCGGTCGGAGGGAAATGCCAGCATGGTTTGTCCGTGCGGTCATACAAAGTCCGGAGCTTCTCGTCTTGGAGTAGATCCAAGAGCTCTTGTGCTTTATGCACAAGCCCATCCTTGGAAGGACGTGCTGTTTCCTGGTACTCCTGGAAAACAGTTTCCTGCCCGGAGATAACCAGAAGCCATTAACCTTTGCTAGGATTTGTCCAGACATCCGATTTTCTACCAGTACCCATGCGGGAGTTGTGGGAACAGATGAGGCTGGCTGTGCCAAATCCTTCCATGGGGCTCTTCAAGCCAGAGTGGGAGAGGCGGGCTCTGCTTAGCCCACGTCATTTGAGGGAAGAGAGGAGGAAAAGGGGGAAGACAGAATGCAAAGTCTGTCTTTTCTTTCTTTCTTTCATTTGCATGTATTTTCTGGACAGATTTTCCTGCTCTGACTCAACATTAGTAAGCCCTTGTTTCCCAGTGTGTAATTGTTCTCTGCTGATAGAGGAGGAAGGCGGCTGTCGTCATGTGCAGTCGGTGAAATGGCCTCTGACATTTCTGTTAACTTGTTTAAACAAATACATCTCAAAACCAGTTCTGTTTAAGAGGGCAGTGCACAGACCTTAACTCTGTGTGTGCTAGTAAGTGCTTGTATATGACGTTCTACTTTTTCAAGGAGGCATAGATACATTTTCATAGAGCTCAAGCTCTAGGCAGCAGCTAATTTTGGGTAGTTTAGCAAGATATAGCTCTGTTGCAAAGAAGTTAATGTGAATGCATTTTCTGCTGGTCGTGGAGTTTATCTTGCTCTTTAGATGAATATAATGAAAAGAGTCTGTTTGCCAGTCCAGACTTTTAGATATTTTCATAAGTGTGGTCTTGTTTGTGAAACTGGTAAGATTACACTGTGATAATCTTTTCTGGTTTTTAAGAGGGCTACGACACAGAGCTATTATGAATAGATAAAAATTACCAAAGAAGCCTGTGACAATGTGTAATAATGATCTCTTTTTGTCCTTCGTTACTGCAAGCATGTAGTCTGCTTTCTCCCAACAAATTCATGACATCCTTTGATTAATCCCTTGGAGTGCACACATTTTAGTCTCATGTTCCTGCATGTCTCAGAAGGTGAAAGAAACGTAGTCTGTGAAGAAGCAGCTGGAAATCAAGAGGGATTTTATGAGCTGTTTTCTGTCACTTTTGTTTCACTGACCAGTTCTAGTCTACCCAGGGGAGCCGCTGCCACCTCTCCAGGACCACATAAAGCCTGCAAGTGAGGAGCAGCGTGCTCCCACTGAAGCCCCCTGTTTTCCATGCTCCTGGAACAACGTGATGAGTTTCCAGATGACTGGCAAAAGGTTTCAAAGTGAAATAATGCCCAGGCTTGTTCTGTTCCTGACATCCAACCCCCCAGTTCTCACTCTGGCATCTCAGACGCTTGTGAAATTCAGAAGCCTGTACTGTACCCTGTGTGCAGCAGGTTCGCAGAGGGCTTTTGGAAAGTCCCTGACAAAGACCTTCCTTGGTGTGCTGAGATAGAGAAGTCTTTTAAGGATTGAGGTTAGCTAAATTGTGATAAGCTGCCGGAAAAGATTTTTAGGTTGCGTTGAGCTCAAGGGAAAAAACTTTAATCCAAAAATCACACCTCACTGAAGGTTTTGTTTTGTGTAGCTGGTCAAATGGCAGTTTGTCTGTGTTTTCATTTCTGTTTAGAGCTTAGGAAAAACACTGGCTTATTTGAACCCTGGAAAGGACTGTACAGAGGCTGACAAAAGGAAAGACCTTCTCCCTTAAAGCAAGGAGCCACCAGACTCAGAGCTGCGTTGTGTGAAGGACAAAAAATGACCCAGTAAGAGTGTGAATTCAGCCCATGAATTGGGAGCTGGAAAAGAGAACAGCACAGAGAGCTGCTGGTGATAGCTGCTGGTCCAGGTTTATGCTTGCTTTTGGACTAAGAGTATTACTAATCACAGAAAGTCCCGCTTGCGTTTCCATTGAGGTTCCTGTCCTTGATTCTCCACCCTCAGGGAAAGCCCACAGAGATGTGGGTAGCAGCTGTAAATGTCCCAGTGTCTGAGGAGGTGCTGCAGGGAAACGCTCTCCTGAAGCACATCAGACAGTGCAGGTGCCCTTAGCCTGTCACGTCTCTGCTGAGACCACCCGCACGAATCCAGTTTGTGAACCCACTGTGCCAGTGGCTATGTGACACACAGAGCAGGTCTTGGGCAGGCTGTAGTCAGCCTGTGGGCCTTAGAGGGCTCTAGCTTGCATTTTTGCAAACGTTTAGCATTTGGGAGCTGTGTTTGTGCCCATAGGATCAATTTATGTAAAGTGTTCAGTAGTTGGCATGCTTTGCTCCTGTAGGAATCTGTCTCTTTGATTCCTCTCCAGTGCCCATCGGCATAACTAGTGAATCTCTCCAAGAATCTCCTTGTGCTACCATTATTTTTAGCGCTAAATTGCACTTTCTTCTCTGCCAGTACGGTAATCCTTCCCAGAATGCATCCTCATTCTTGCTTCTTTTTTTTCCCCATGCAAACATGACCAGCAAGCTTCCTAGCTAACAGACGTAACTTGTGTGGCTTCGGATGACCTTGACATCAGAAAGAAGTGCTTGTGTTGCTGGTTGTCTTGCACAGAAGTTAACCATTAGTTATTCAGATGTTTGAGATTACAAGAAATCCGGGGAGTGGAGCCTTTGCAGATACAGTTTGGATGAATTCACTTCTCTCCAGGGAATGGCCTGGGGGGAGCAAAGCAGGCCTGCAGAGATCTCCTCTCCCCTCAGTGGTGCACCTGAGGTGGCTCACTGATGAGCATCAGGCCTGAGCGATCCTCCTGTGTCAGCTTCTGACTGCACAGTGTCACACAGACACTTGAAGCTGATTATGTTTCACCACCTGAGCGCACTTCCATGGTCCAAACCTCAGCTGATGTGAACAGGCTTCAGTTCCACGCACGTGTCTTTCCATTCCCGACATGACCTCTGTGCCAGCATTGGGAAATTGCACCCAGCAGCATTGCAACCTCAGAAAACTGGTTGTCAGCTGACAATCTTCCCTGCCAACTGCTGGTGAAGATCAACCCCTCTCTGAAGCAATATGAGCCCCATGCAGATGTGGATGAGGAACAGCTGGCCATCGGAAGCTGCGCAGTCTCCTCCTCATGGACACTGTGTGGAGGTGTGCTCCTGTCAAGGCTGTGCCTGCTGGCAACGGAAGTTGTGGGGGGCTAAAGGAGCTGGAAAAGGCCTGGGTGCAGTTGGGGGAGCTGGTGTGGAGGTGTAGTTGGAGGCTGTACTCCGAGGGCTCCTTGGCAGCCCTAAGAACAGGAATAAGGCAGCAGAGCTTCAGGGATTAGGAGTACCATCTTCCAAGTGAGAGGAGCATAGTGCTGTAAATCCCAGTTTCTCGGCTCTTCAGGTGAAACTGCACTTTAGAAATACTTTTTCTGAGGCTTGGCCTGCAAACAACTTTGCACGAGTGTAGCTGAAGAAGTGGCTTTGAACCAATACAGCACCAGTCCCCTCTGGACACTCATCTATTGAGAAGTGGTGTACTTCTGTTTGGCTTGGACTGGGAGGGGCTTGGATATGGCTGAGGGACAAATGTCTTCTTCCAGCTCCTGCCTTCAGAGCAGAACCATCTGCTTTTACAGCGGTTTCCTCAGCTCTGCCGCTGGAGGTGCCCAACCTCCTCCAGTCAAAATGAATTGGTTTTGGAGGTACTGTTTATATGTTTATACATATAACTTCTGTGTACAGCTGGACTTGCACAGTTTACAGCAACTGTTCTCCTATCAATGTTGCTTGCGAGCTTCTCTAACAAAGACTAATGCTTGACAAGTGTTTCACAGCTAATGTTTGACAAGTGTTTCACAGCCCCCTAATAATATCACAGCTTGAAGGGCACATGTTGGAGGCCTCTCCTGTGGCAACAGGTTTTGAAATTTTTGCTTTAATGTCTCATTTCTGGTCGCTGGAGTGAGGTTTCCCGCTCAATGCAGCAGCAACAATCACGGCTTGTACTTGACCAGCTCTTTAAAGCCAGCCTTGTGCTGCTGGTGCGACAGAGCCCACTCAGGAGCCTGGCGCCGGCACTGACCTCCATCCCAGAGCGGTAATTCCACCTGCTGCAAACATCTGCAGTGGGGGCATCTCCAGGGGTAATGCGTGGTGGTGAGGGAGGTTTTCCGACAAAACGTTTTTTAAGGGAGTCATCCAGTTTGCGTGGAGGGTTGGCAGCATGTCTTCTCCTTTGTTGTCTTTGGGACTAAGCATGTGCTTGGAGCTCCACTCTTGCCAGAACGGTCACTGGTTTCAGTAGAAGGCCTTGGGGGAGAGACCCCCTGACTCCGTGTTTTGGTTTCCCTTTCTGTAAAATAGGTGTTGTGGTTTAACCTCAGCCAGCAGCTAGAACCACGCAGCCGCTGACTCGCTTTCCCCAAGAAGGGTGGGGGGAAGAGGAAAAAAAAGGAGGGGAAGGGGAGAAAAAACCCTCCTGGGTTGAGATGAAGACAGTTTAATAGAAACAATAACAGAAAAGGAAAAATAACAATAATAATAATGACATGGGTCACTCTCACCGCCTGGTGAATTGGCACTGTCCTGAGCAGTGATTGTGGATTCCCACCCCCCAGGTAACCCCCATTTCTATACTGAGCATGATGTCTATGGTATGGAATATTTCATTGGCCATTCCATGGTTCTGTCTATTCTTCCATGGGAAGCTGAAAAAAGTCCTTGAATAGTGTAAATATCACTTAGCACCAACTAAAACCAATAGGTATTATTGACATTCCTTTCATAGCAATCACTAGAAAGAAAATTAACTCTTTCCCAGCTGAAGCCAGGACAATGGGGTTAGTGATGCCTCCCTCACTGTTGCACTGAATCCATCTTGTAGATAAGGATGTACTTTGAGGTGGTGGTTGGTAAGTACATGTTGTCATTGTGGGATGAAGCTCTTTAGAAATGGAAAGAACAGGGAAATTGCTTAATCTGTGATTTCTCCTTTGTGAATTATCTTTTTAGATAATATATCAAATCAGGAGCATTGCACTGAAATTACAGAGCAGTCTGTGGTCCCAGGTATTACTAAGTTCCTTCTTTTGCTGTTACAGCCCTATCTGAAGTGGCAAGAAATGCAGCAAGTCACTTATAACGTGTCTGAGCACGCAAAAGAAATAAAAAGACAGGTATTCTGGTAAGTCAGCCGATGTAAAGTGTGGCAGTTAAATAAGTCAGGCATACCTCGACCGGCTTTGTGCTGGTTAGTTCAGGTAAGAGAGCACTCCAGTTCGTCAGGACAGCACGGCTTTCAACACAGGTTATGGGAATTGGCTAAATAAATACATACACACTTAGTCCATGGTCAGACCTTATGTTGCTGCAGGTAAATTTCTACGGTAACCCCAGCAGCTGTGCTTTAGCGAGAGGTGCCGGGGTGTGAGTGAGCCCTAGTGCATCACGTCCTGTAAAACATCGCTGTTTTGAGATTACTGCTCTTGCAGCTGCCTTTGCATCCAGTTATATTGGTGCCTGAGAATATTCTCTAGCAACTCTGATTTGTTCACTGTGTTTTCTTCAGGTAGCTGTTTCAATTTTCTTTTTCTAATTTTAACCGTGTTCAAGCAGAAAACTTAAATGAGTAGACATACTATTTAAACACTGTGAGAGGTAAAAGTACGAAATAAGGCAGTTTATTTTTCCTGTCCTAGCTAGCCAACCATTAGCCTCTCAGTCATCCCTCCCAGCCACGGCTGGATCCAGCCCAGAGCTCCCACCCCAGACTGCCGTTAGGGAACAGAGCCATTGTTCCCAGCTAATTGTTTTCTCCTGTACAGAAGCTGGCTTCCTTTGAACTGCAGCACAATGTGACACCAAGCATCGCACTGCCTTCTACCTCACTCTCCTGTGGCATGTAGTGACCTGATACGGCTACGACCAAGATAAATGCACCTGGCTGTTAAAGTCAACGCAACTTCCCTGTGTTTTATGAGAGCGCTGAACAGAGAAATGCTGACGTGATGTGGTCTTGCACAAGCCCTCACTATTGTTGGAATTAACTAGACTGCTCGTCTTCCTTGCTCTCAGACCAGCTGAGCTGTATCAATCACTTTATAAAGAAATAACACAGTGCAATGGGGTAAACTTTCTGTAGACTCAGAAACATGGGAGAAAAAGCAGTGTAAATCTTAGTCTAAAGCTAAGACTTAGCTTCATCTGAGCTTTAAGTGGGCTGACCAAGTTCTGTTGCAGGCAGCTTGTTTTGATTTTCTGCCTTTTCCCTGTAACTTGTTAACTCCCAGGCTTTCTCGGCTCCCTCTGGACTCTGAAGTCTCAACACCTCCAAGTCACCCTTGAGCAACTCTTCCCTCTGGTTGCTTTCACTGCCCTCCTAGACCCTTGCTTGGCTGCAGCATGTCAGGATGTAAATTAATATCCCATTGTCCAGCACTTTCTGTGGACTCTGGTGATGGATTTGCAACGTGAAAGCAGCTGGAGCCTTCAGAGTTCCTCCCAGCAGCAAGCCTTACCCCACCGTGGCACTGTGTTGTAACTCAGCGGTGTCCCGTCTCCGTCCCAGCCTGCTCTGGCATGCACAGGTGAGATTAAAGCATTTTTTATTGCAAGTCCTAGTTTGGTGGGGTTTTTTGATTTTGTTTTGAAGGATTATAACACAGGGTTATTACACGGTTGTACTGTGAGTTGTTCTTCTCCCCGGCAGAAGAACAAATGCTGCTGCAAGTCACTCCCTCCGCAGGGTAAATAACTTGCAGATGGGCCCACAGTCTTTCGAGATCCCTTTGCATCTCGCAGCTCATATGACATGCGTCAATAGTTGGTATTCGTTCAAGTGAAAGAGGGAGTGTTTCTTCCTAGCTTGGGTCCCTTTTGTGTGTCTGTATGCAAATCCATGATTATACTCTCAAATCAAAGAAATTCTGGGGATTCCCTGGTGCGCTTTAGGTGACTCACAGCAAATTTTTCATTTGGATATTGCCTTGTTTTTAGGCTGGGGTTGTGGGGTTTTTTCCTGTTTGTTTGTTTTTGAAAGCAGAAATAAATTTGCCCCGTTTTCTGTGAAATTAGAGTAGCAATGGAAGTTCCTTCCATGAGAAACTTGTTCCAGCTTCTTCCTAATAAGGATGAATTTGGATGCACAGAATAATGTTTCACCACTTGGGTAGGGAGTGATTGGACAATATTCTCATAGTAAATATGAATAATGAGCATCCTTAACCTTGTGAATGACATTGAAAAAGCAAGAAGACATCTGTGTGCCTGTAGCATTACTAGCCTTCCCCCAGACAGTTCTGGGTCATCAAGTCTGGGCAGCATTTTTCTCTCCAGCCTCTACAAGATGACCTGGCTCCACGGCTTCAGCTCTCGACCCTTCTAAGGCTGGTTGTATGGAAGTTCTCAGTCAACTGTGTGCTGTCTGCCTGGCTGTATGTGTCTGATTTTAATATGTGCTGGACTAGGGGCTGGTCTTGCTGGTGCTTTCAGATACTAGCAGATTAATGTTAGGGTCCTTGTTATGTATTCTGGTATGTACATATGCTACTGTTCAGGATTTACACCGTGTTAAATTAATTTCAACGTGAATTATTCCCAAGTGCTTCAATATCTCACATGAAAGTTGATTTGAAAGCAAAAATGAATTCATATCTTCAGAGGGACAGGAATTATGGCAAGTATCTTGTTGATTTAAAGTATTTACCGAGGAACCAAGATACGAAGGTGCTAATCCTGTTTGACGTCAATTTGTTGTGTCACTTTATCTAAATTGAGTTTCCGATATCTCTGTTTCCTTCTGTTGAAACTGGGACACTGCTACTGCTGGGGCTCCAGGGAAACCCTGCTGGACTGGATGGCATTGCCCATTAAGAAGGTTGTCAGAAACAGTTAAAGTACAAACTAGTAGTTGATCCCCCTACCCAACAGGCATCACCACATGAAAATCGGGACATGGTGGAAAGGATTTGGGGGGTCCTGTTTATGCACATATTGTGTATGCTTGAAGGAGACTGCAGCAGAAAAAAGAGAGCAGAAAAGTAATCGCAGCTGTAGCAGGAGTTAGAAGAGTTATTCTGGAATGGCCATCCCACTAAAACTATTTCTGATTAACTTGTCTTGCGAACTTACTCCAGGCTGAGTGGTTTTTTTTTTATTGTGGATTAGCTCAATGTATTTCCAAAGTCATTTTTGCTCTAGAACAGCAGTCTCTAGCATTCATCCAAAATAGCTATTTCACTTTAAAATTGTAGTATTCCTTGATTTGAATTAACTTTCCCAAATAAAGAGAAAGAACCTCTGGGGTTAACTGGTATCTCTCAGGAAGAAAATTAGTGCGAAGAACCTGGCTGCTGCTACTGAGTTCCTTTAGCATGCAGGGAAACAGGACTTTGCATGTTCCTTGTAAATAAGTCCACTCACTGATTTTAAGTTTTAAAGTAAAATTAATTTTTTGCAGAGTTGTTTTGGGTGACCTGAAAATAAAATAAATTAAAAAAAAAGAAGAAATCTTTATCAGTTCACTCCTGCCTCATTTTAATAGGATTTATACTTAAATCTGTTTCACTTGGGAGTAAATATGGATGGAAAGTTTACTGAACAGAGGAAGAGAGAGACATTTAGAGGTAGTCCAAAGAAGAGAACTATGGATTTCCATCTTTCTTCCCACGTAGCACGGTTGGGCCTGAAGCACTACTGCTTCATCATCTGCTTATTAATGTAAATTTTAAACTTCCTTTTTGTTCTCAACAAGTGGATCCCATTGGATTTATGAGCCTGGATTCCATGGATTAAAATTGTATATGTATTAATTTTCTGAAAGTTAGTGAGCATAAAATAAGACAGTTGCCTAAATAAGTTCATTAAAATAAGTCCTGTGTAATAATATTTGTCTCTGCTTAAATGCAGAAGACTTAAGAGTTGGTAAGATAATTCTCAACAACAGTCGACAAATGGTGGAGTCTTCAGTCCCCAGCTTGAGCTACCGCCTATTTTATAAATAATTACCCGTGGACATGGTCTGTTAGAACAAGCAGCGTTCCTGCTGCGTTCTGCTTATGCTGAAAGTTGTAATAACTCCAGAGTGGTTCTGTTATGGCTGTTGACAGCTGCAGAGGATGCTTTTTCTCTCGGTGCCCCTACAGTGATGGTGTTTAGTCAGCGTTGCAAATAATCTACTGGCAATGCTAATCTGTGTAACCTGAAGCAAACAAAGAGAAACAGAAATACGAAGCAGGCAGGATGTCCCGCTTCTTACAGAAGCGCACCGGGAGACTTGAAATTGTCCTGAATCTTTTCTCTCCACTGAAATAAAAAAACCTGGATGGTCAAATAGCTGATTAAGAACCTATCTAATGATAGATGTCTGTGCCCTGGTGAGGAAACCCAATTCCTGTCTGATTTGTTTGCTGGTTAGACGTGGTGGTGGCTTTTTGTAATTCTGATTGTAAGGGATTTTTTTAATAGCCCTGCAGAGAGATGATGTTCTTTGACTAGAACTGTGTGTCATCAACCAAACTGCCAACTCAAGTTTGATTCTTGATTGTGGATGGTCAGGGCTGAAGTCAGAATAAACGGGAGAGATTTTGTCTTCCCCCAGTGCTGGTTCCCATGTGCTGCGGCAAGTAACTCCCCTAAAGGGAATTCTCGTGGGGCAAACACAACACTTGGTAGCTATAGCTGGCATTATGTTCCCTGAGCAAAGCCTTGGCCAGGGGACAAAGGGAGTTGCAGAGCACGAAACCCTTGATCTCTGCATGCAAAGAATACAAAATGACGTATGAACTTGTCCAGGGATCCTATTAGCTGTCCCCCAGCAGTGGCCTTTGATGTAAGATATTTGAGCATGAGAGTGGAACCTCTACCATAAGGTCTCTTTGCCCATTTTAAAACTATCCAAATGTCAGGATCAGACACTATCCTTTTTGCTCAGAGAGCAGATGAGAGATATCCAGTGATTTTTGTGTTAAGTGTTAAGCTATCCATGGAGAGCCTTTAGGATAGTTTATCAAGCCAACCTGGATTTTCCAATTCCACCCATCCTCAGAGTGGGGGCATCTGCTGTGAAGTCTGGTTACAATTTAAGTGTTCGAGATAAATGGATGACAAGTTTGAACCTTCAAACTGAAACTGTGACGCAAGTCCTGCGGCCTGGGGAAATCAAGGTGAATGATCGCAGAGGGCTCTCCAGTCTCACACTCCCGTCCTCTGTGGAAGCAAAATCGGCTTTGGCTTTTAAGATGTGGCTAGCAGTATGAGGCAGCCTTAAAATTACTGAAATGCTTCACAGCTGTCAATCAGAATGGTTAAACCGAGTATTTGTGAATGGATTATTTTTTTTTCTGGTGAAAAACATAAATGGGTTGTTCTTACTGAATACTAAAGTCAGCCTGTAAGTATGTATCGGTTACTAACAAGAAAAACAAATAAAAATGTGATCCAGAGAGAGAGGCAGTTCTGGGTTGAAGTTTAAGGACAAAAAGGAAGCTCTGATCTTGGAGTTCTTGTTTTTTCACAAATAATCTGAGCTATGACTTCCTATCACTGCCCTCATCTGGAAGTGTGCTACATGAGATATATTTGTAACTACCTTTACTGTGGAGGTTATGTATTTTGGGGAAATGTGTCCCTTGCGGTGTGCTTCATGAGCCTTTCCTGATGAAGAGTAAGGGGGCTGAAAGACAAGAGATGTGGCAGTCAATGGCAAGTGGTGCAGGTAGACAAGGCTGTCCAGCTCTTGCTGCCACTTCTTCTGGAGGTATTTTGGTCTGGCAGACCAAAATAGGGAGGACTGTGACTTCTGTGCGGTTGGTAGTGTAGCTTTTCCATCTGATGCAAGAGGAGGCTATTTCAAGACAGGCATATAAAATCATTGGATGGTGGGGTCTGGGACAATGGCTGGCAGTGAAGGGGCTGCTCGTGCTTGGTGGGTGTGTGGGAGGACAGTGGCATCAACTTTAAAGCTGCTTTTGATCCCTTATAATGAATTTTCATAATGTTAGATATTTAGTGGTTTTCTTTTTTCAAATTCTTTTTTTCAGCTTTGAAATACAGCGTTTTAATGTTCTGCTATGTAACTGGGTATATACAACAGTGATTAGTTTGGGGATTTCTTCAGATCTTTAGGGATGCCACAGTTTTTTTCCTTGACAATATAATAATATATGAGAGCCTATCTTGGATGCAGACTGTGGTAATTAGCTTGTTTTGGTATAAAGTTGTTCTAGCAGTGCTTTGAAGCTATGCCAGCTGACAGAGCCCTTCAACTCAGCAAGGGCCATGTGAGATGCTGGGAACTGCAGGTTACTTTTATTGATGTTAGTCTCTAAAACTACGTATGGCAAATGTCACAGACAGCAGAAATCCAGCTGGATTCTGTGGGTGCAAAGATTCTGTCAAGAAGCCCTGTGTAAACACTGCATTTTTGTAAAAATATTCTAGATCAGCCTTCTTCCAGAAGGCAATGTGAGTGAATAAGCCAGGCAACAATGGTCTGAATAAAAGAAGTGATAAAACTCATCTGTGCAGTGAATGTGAGGCTGATTAATTCTTACCTAAATCAGACATTGATAGGCTCTGTTTTTATTTTCTTTTGACTATAACTGCTCCCATGATGATCAAAAAAAGCTGGATTATCTCCAAAAGCATACATCTTTCAGAGGCTTTGAATGGTTACTTGAAGTTTATTTTTAAAGAAATCTAGAAGGATGCCACTCAGAAGGTACTTTACATAGAGAAAAAAAATACTTGGAAAAGGCAGTGAAGAGGGGGTTAGGAACCAAATCTAATGGAACAGTCCAAGAACAGGGTTCCTGAATGATCAGATGCATTTGTCTGTATGCATGCTTCTAAGAGTCTTTCAGAAATGACTTCCGTGCTTTTTCTTGTAGTAATGCAAGTCTTTGCTAACACTTCAGCTATAGTTCCTTTATTTATTATTTGTAACATACGGCTTTCTTTACTGTGCATGCTTTCTCCTTGTAAGTAAGTAACACCTCATAAGCATTCAAGATTATATCTTTAAATGAAAATATAATATCCCATGTTTGTCCTAAAGAACAAACAGCTATAGCACAACATATTATTTACCTCTCTTGGTCTGAGGCAACAAAGCTGCAAAAGAGCTTTGATGTTCAACAGTGACTACAGCTGAATACAAGGAGTTGTTAAGGCTGCTGCTTTCTTGTCTTATATGACTGCTTATCTTTATTTACATTATGTTTCTTCAGAAAAGTTTGATGTTAATAGTCAGCATTCATCTCCTCAAAATGTTGTAGAAGTAACTAACAGCTCCTCCTCCCATCAGTGACTCTAGAAGTTGTGTTACTTTCCAGCATCCCCATCAGCCACTGGCTGAACTGGTATGGAGGTCTGCACCCAAATGCCAGTAAGATCACAATGGGAGATTGCTGTGGCTGTTCTTCATTATGTTTGACCACATCACAACTCCCAGTGAGGCTACAGCTTGCATGAGATCAGCTTATGGAGGAAAATCAGCTGCCATGGCAGACAAAGAGCATTCTTGGGGACAGAAGAAAGCATTCTGAAGAGTCTAAAGACAAGGTGTGGTGTCCTCGGTTGAGAGTACAAAGCTGTAATTGTCCAATTCCATCTGCAATTTAGGAGCACTGTTGGATTTTGAAGTGCTGCTAAGCTTTCTCACAATAGCACCCACTTGTCACTCGTCCCAGTACCTCAGACTGGTTTGAAGTCTTGGGTCATTTCACTCATTTTGTCAAAACGTTCCCACAGATGGGCACAGAGCTATGAACTCATATTGTCCAACGGCTGCTGGACATTCTTCAGTCAGGTCTAATAAGGAGATTCCACCCCCGCTCTAAGCAGGAGCCTGCCCTCTAGACGTGTCCTTTCTTCCACCTACAAGTTTTATTGGAGGCGCAGCTGGGCATTTTGCACATTTGTTGGGATTCCTGGATGTCTGGAAATCCAGGATATGGAAGTGCTCACCGGGCTTTCAGTGTTTTCTGGCTGCTTTGGACCTCTTGTATCTTTCCGGCAGAGACAGGTTATAGGTATTAAATCTGATGCATTTGGCACGTCAGGCATTTTGTGCTTTTGCAATCTGTGCAAGTGCATTCTCAGCAGGTTGGGTACTTCCCAAGAACACTGGTGCTTTAAGGCAAGTTATGCCTCAAAGCGACTAGGAAAGGGAGCTGCAGGTGCCTTGCTGTCAGTGACAAAAAGAGCGTTGGATAGAGGCGAGGTGAAAATGGAGGATTTAACTAGCTCCACAGATAGTGCTTTTCTGTCCTGTACCTTCATCTGTGGTCCAGTCCTGGTCTTCTCCATCACCTCCAAGGGAACGATGAAACCTGCCCCTGAATTCCTCCTGATTTCATCCTCTTCTCCTGCTATTTCCTTGATGTCCTGTATTGGCCAGTGTCAGGAACAGGGTTACGCTAGGTTGACTGTTGGTCTGATCCAGTCTGCCCCATTATGGTGGTTCTCCTCTTCCTAAAGAGTGCTGTTAAGACCATTGCCTTTGCTCTTGTGCTGGAAGTCCTCACTCATTAGTGTTGTAACCCTTGAAAGCTGGAAGGATGTGAGATTTGGGGTTGGTTTTTTTCTTTAATGTGAACCTAACCCTGCAGAAACTAATGGGTGCAAAAGGCCCCAGAGAATAAGTGGGACTTGGGAGAACTGCCAGGGGGAGAGGCAGCAGGAGCAAGAGTTTGCCCGGTGTGACAGGGCTGGGGCACCAGACACTGACTATTTTGGGGATTCAGGTCTCAAAGGCTGTAGCTGTAGGAGGTACTCTGCAATGATATAGTCTGGTGCCTTTGGGCTTTAGGAAAAAAACGTAATTCTTTTAATACCTTTTCTTTACAGTTTTCCTACTGCCTCCCATCAGGCAGAACCGTATCCAGCCGGTGCTGGGCAGGTGCTGCCATTACAGCTTTCCCATCCCTGCCGCTTCGGTGGGGGCTTCCCCTGCCTTGCCCGACCGTAAGGGTTTTGCACAGAGCTCCAGGGCTGTTTGCTGGCTCTCGACCTGCTTCACAGTGGAAAATTCTTCCACAAGCGTTACTTACAGGAAGTGAACGAACATCTCCTTTAAATGGTCTGGCTGCATGGGGAGGAAACGGGTCATTTTGTGAAGTATACTGTTTACCGGATAGCCAATGGACCGTCTCCAAAATATATACTTAGCCCAAAGGAAGAAAAATATTTGAGGTGATTCAGTTTTATGTCAGTGCTTAAATATTATGTAGTTTGTAGCTAATGAAAATGTGCATTTTTATGTGAGCTAAAAACATCCTATCCTGTACCAGGAAACCAGTAAACCCAAGTTTTAAATTTCTTTAAGTAAAAAATCCTGGGTGTGTATGGCTTGCCAAGTTTTATTTTACTGTAAGACTTTATAACTTCATTAGAATGGTTTGTGGTAGGGTTATGAAACAAAGGTAATGTCTCTCAGTGATACTGATATATTATGTACTTGTTTTACTCAGTAATTCTCACACAGCAGCCAGCTCAAGGCTGGAGCATGATCTCGGTTTTATGCACGCTGGTTTTGTGATGTCTTCATTTATAATTACAGTTTCTGCCCAGCGTCTCTTTGGTATTCTTGGTCCAACCTCAAGCTGAAGGGAAAGTGCCGCATTCCCTAACCCAGGAGACATGAGTAAGCGTGTCGACATGGATTCGGTGAAAGATTAGCGCTGCTTTGGCTTCAGATTATCTAGATCAGACGCTATCCTGTAATGTGATACTCATTCATCCAAATTCAAAACATTGTAATCTGGCAAAAACAAAATGCAGCCGAACGCAGTGTTTAATGAGGAAATAAGGCCACTTTTTTTTTTCCGTGGCATGGATACTGCATGGTTTCCAGGGAAGGCAACAACGAGTGAATGTGTGTACGTGAGTGAGTGCAGCACCAGGCTGTTGATGGTGCTTTTGGGGAAATGCCTGTAACGTTCATTACGTGGGTGCTCATTGCTTTACGCTGTTAAATAAGTATCTTCTTTTGGTAACTGTCAAATGTAAAAGAAAATAGGAAAAAAAGGAGCAGAAATCTCTAGGTATAGAGGCTGAGCCCCCTGAAAGTGAGAGGACATTTTGGGCTCCTCTAAAGGTTAGTAGCTGGTGAAACACCCTGGGGTCATCCAAAGCTTCACAGTCAACATTTGAAACTGTGACAGAGCACAGAAAGGGTCCTGCATGTGTCTCTGTCTCTGGATCAGCTTGGTGATCTCTGTCAGATTTGGCATTATCAGTTACATGACTCTTCATGTTTCCAACACGGAGGTGTTTGCACAGTGGCTAAGAGCCTTCATTTTCCATCCAAAACCATTCATCAGTTTGCTCCAGAGGTCAAATGCTCAAACAGTTTGGTAATTCCACCATCATCATCTTTATGTGATTCCAGCGCAAGCTGGTTATGACTTTTACTTGAAAGTGTGTTCAGGGCTACAGCAAACTCCTCTGAACTGTTTTGTTAAACAAACTCCCGTATCTCTAGACTTTGCTTAACAATTGCAAAATGTTTAGCCAGTTAATATTTATCCTATTGTACTAAAACTCACAATTCAGTGTGTCTTACTTCAGAGAGCAGTATATATGTCAGTAGTCATTACGAGCTGTTCCTTGAGTTAGAGCCTCCCAAGCTAAATTAAAAGCAACTGTGGCTTGAGCTAAATGACTAACGGACATGTTTTCAAAGGCAGCCAATCCCTGAAAGATGCAGTTACATTCAGTTCCTACCACCTATCCTTTTGGATGGGAATTTCATTCCTAATTTACTATAGGATCTTTGTGAGTCCCTGGGCATATCTGCCCACCTTAAAAAAAATAATGTTTTTTTTATTTTAAAGTCCTGCTTGAAATCTCCCAGCTGATGACTGTTTCAGTCTAGCATCTTCTGTGGATGACATGCAGAATGGCACAAACCACATCCCGTCTGGAGACTGCGTCACTTCATGAACAGCAAAAAAACCCAGCAGTGATCAAGGAGAAAAACAGTTGTAGAGCTGTTCCACCAGCCGTACGTTTTGAGAATTTTTTTAGCACTCCGAGTTAGCATGTCTCAAAGGGACAAGATTTGTGTGAAGTTGCCTGTGAGACAGTGTGAGTAAGTCCAGGACATGATACAAAGGAGGGAAACGTGGTTTTAATCTGTCTGCCCTGGTTCTGGGTCATAATGGTCTATGTGCGAGAGCCGCAGCCGGTGTCTGCCTCCTTTCAACTCTTCGGGAGCTGTGCTGCCCCTTGTACCCCACAAAGCATCACAGCCACCTCCGTTGTTTTCTGGACCATGCGCAGTGCCTGCGAGATGTTGGGAGGTGGTAGGAAACTCCTTTTAGCGTTGCACAGGTTGGCCAGAATCACTCTCACAAAATGCAGTAGCGCACTCTTGATAGCGCTGCTAGTGGATGAGATGCGCTGGGTTGCCTGTGTGGCTTCAGCATAAAATTGGCTGGAGGTCCTTGTCACAAAGACGTGTTTTCACAAGGACTTGTTTCCTAGTGTAGTAGGAGCAACTTTGGTCCGGTTTGGAGTAAGTTGGCTGCCGGCAGGCTGGCTGGGGGAGGTGATTCAGCACAGCCAGCCGCTGCCCGGGAAGCCGTACCCGACCATACGATTCCTGCGCCGAACAACTGGAAAAAATGACTTGCTTAATGGGATGCAGGCTCACGAGCTGAATCAGCCTCGGCAGGGTTTTTGTTGTTTCAACTGTTTCTTGTATTGAAAACTCCGCTCCACGGCCATCTGTGAAGGCTGGCTGTGTACCAGCGGTGTCAAACCAGCACTGATGATCGGTGTTAACTGGGGAGGGCAAGCCCTGCCCCTGGGCAGCGAGGGGAGGTGGAGAGGGGCAGTTTAAACCTTGACCCTTTGCTCTGGGGTAGCTCAGCCGAGGCGAGGGATGGCGTATAGCCTGGCCAGCAGTCCATCTCCTCCAGCAAAGCACAAACCGTGCATTTTTGTGGAGAGCAGAGAGACAGCGAGAGGGTGGCAGCTGTGTCAACCCACGCTGCGTGCTTAGTCTATTAAGGTTTTGTCTGTCAAATGCATGCGGGCTCTGCTGCCTCCAAACATTGTTTGCAGCCACAGCCATTGCTGCCCTTTGTTTGGTGCTGGGGCTGTGCTTGCCGGGGGGCTTTCAGGACCCGGTGGCTTGCAAAAGGAAATGCTTTTCAAACCTCCTCTCCCCTGCCATGTAGAAACGGACACGGAGAGAAATGGGGGTGCAATCAGGGTGCACCCCTTGCACTTGCCTCCCCAAGTTCCCAACTGCCTTCGCCTCGCCTAGATGCAGTGGCACTGTACATTTGCATTACATAGCGGGGGACTGCGCAAGGGGACTCCCACTGCCTCAGGTGAACAGCAGTGTAGCCAGTAAGACCCTGACAAGTGATTCTCCGGCCGTGTTCAGCAGAGGTGCAGCTACAGCTGAAATTCTGGGTCTGGGTTTTGCATCCCCTAGTTGAAGAAAGTGGTGGATCACACGAGAGAAGAACAGCAAAAATAATAGTGGCAAACCCCAGCAAAAGTAATGGCAGCACTACTCCCCCTGCCTCCCAAATTCTGTGTGGAACAACTGAAATAAGGGTTATCCAGCATAAACTGCAAAGAATTAAAGAGGGAGAGAACAAGCTTCAAGCGTGAAGCCAGGGCCATACAAAAGGACCTGCTCCCCCGGTCCGTGGTGGATCGCACAAGAAATGGGCTGAAGCTGCAGCGAGAAGGGTTGGCGTGAGGCAGGAGGAGCGTGGGGCTGGACCTTTCTGCTGCAGGGAGTGCAATCTTCACAGTACGCACAAAGCATTGAGTTCCTTTACCTGAGAAATGGGGATAATGGTGCTTCCCCCCTTCCATGTGTGTCTTTATTGCATGTGGGGGCCCTATGGGAAAGAGCACTATGCAAGTGTCAGGTGTGAAAGCTGCAGGAGCAGGTCTGCAGCAGCAGAAGTAATGGCTGGTTGCTTTTATGCCAGCAATCTGCCTGTTTCTGAACTACTCGAGTGCCGTAGAGGTGGAAGGGAGCTCAGCCAAGCATTGCACTTGAGCAGCAGCTTGTGTTTACGGTGCAAGGCTGTAGCTGGTGAGCATGTGCGCACATGAGGAGCGTGTGTGTGTGTCCCCGAGCTGATGGCACTCCCTGCACACACAGCAGATGCTCCCTGCATGTACAGCCACACAAGCCTGGTGGCTGCATCCTCGAGAGCAAACGGCGAGCAGCCGGTGTTTTGTCTTGTGACTACATCAGTGTGGCTGCTGGCATTTTCAGGTCTGTTTTAAAGCATGGCAGAGGGTTGGTGCTGTGTACAAGAAGAATTCAATTTTGCTGTTGTCAGGCTCCTGCACCGAGCTCCTTGGGGCCATCAGAATTTATGTAGCCAACATTGTCTCTTGTGTGTCTCGTGGATGGTAGAAATAAGGCCCAAACCAGGGATGTGGCTTGCCTTTCATCTCCCAGAGCCTCCTCAACTACACGCACAGGCGGCTTTATCAGCTCTTGAGACTCCATCGTGAGTCTCAAGATACTTGGTAGTTTGGCAAAGAGACAGCTGCTTGGTGCACAATATTTCAGGGAGACCTAAGTATTTTTTTAAAGGGAGATGAGGAAGGTGGGATGTTTCTAGCTCCTGTGCTTGCAGAAAGAGACTTGAAAATGTGAAGGGCTGATAATCTCTTTTTCACTCTGAGCATTTGTTTTAAGTTCAGATCTGTGCAAAGTTTCATACTGGTACTACAGCCTCTTGAAAAGCACCCAGTTCAGAATATTCCACTCCCAGGCATCGTGCAAGACGAACAGCAAGAAGCCCTTCGTTAGGCTTGTCTGGCAAGCTGCAGAAGGTGTTTTATGCACCTCATAGGCTGGCTGCAGGGTAGAGACGTGTGATGGGAGAAGGATGGTGCTGGGGAGAGGTCGGGAGGGACAGAACTGCCAGTCTGGGTTCCCTTGTAATTGCCACTGGTTTAGACAACCAGCAGCGTGCCTGCAGCGAGGTTTGTCAGTGTGGGGCTTAGCGAGTCCCCACGAGGTGAGATGCTTCTCATCTATGTGTTTGCTCTCTTTGTCAGTACCTGGGTGCTTGGGGCTGGCTCCAGCTCCCAGCAAAGCCCCTGAAGTCCTTTCAAGGTGGCTGGATTGAGTGCTTCTAGCATTCTCTTCCTGTGAGGATCTGAGCACCTCAGGTCTGAGGGAGTGCTGAGGTTTAAGCATTGTGCCAGTGCCTCCAGTTTGTATTTTTGTGGCATTTTATAAATAGCAGGAAATATGGTTGTTTTCAGCATGCTTTTCTGAAAGCCCGATTACTCACCCTGCGGCACAGCATCTTCTACAGTTAAAGCCATCTGTAATTTCTAGCCTTGAAAGCCTTGACCGTGACCTGGCTGGAGTCAGACCTCTCTGAGCACTGCAGGGCATCCTGGAAGGATGCTCCAGCACAGATCTGCTTCTGCCTGGATCTGATGCACGGAGGAGCTGAAAGCTTTCTGTGCAGATTGCTCATTGAAATGCAAACCTCATCGCAGTAAAGCTTCTGTCTGCCAGCATCCCCTTTGACAAACTGATAATCCACGGTAATAGAGAATTTTATCTCCATTCTTAAACATCGTCAGGCGTGATTATTAATGTCTTCCTATTGCACAATAAACAACATGGGACCCTCAGATTTTCTGAAAGCAGGAGGCATGCAAGTTACATCTGCACTGTGGGTGAGCAGTGCATTTGCTGCTTCTGCAATCAGCCAACAAACCCCTCCAGATTTCCGAGGCCAGACTGTTGCTGCTGGCAGCTTATCTCCTTACTCAACAGCAGGGCAGACTCTCGGGGTGAAAAGCTGGGCCTGTTGAAATCAGTGGCAAAGTCCTGCTCGTTTTACATGAGTCAGGATTTCTTGCTTGATCTCTTCATTTCTGAGTGGGCAGAAGAAAAAGTCCTTTCTTTTCCAAGGGCCTTTTTTGGAGCGCAGACTGTGTAGATGTTCTGCTTTTGGTCATGCAGAAGGTGTGCAAGGTGTCAGAGGTCCTGCAGTCCTGCCCTGCCCCGGGTGAGCTGTGCTTGGGAGGGCAGGAGTGGGGGGACCAGGTCTGTCTGTGCCCCCCATGCATGGCATGTGGCTTGCCAACCTGAGTACAGTACCTGCTTTTCACCCCGTCGGGATTGAAACACATCCCAACAACATACCCTGAAAAATTCTGGTTAAGGTATAGGCCAGGAACTTCTCTTTTGGGATCCTTTGGTAACTTGTGTGGCCCCCTTGTCTGATTAGGCAAACTGTTTAGAGCCAGAATCAAATTTGTAATCCTCTTTGCCAAGCGTGAACTTCCCTACAGGCAGCCTCGGTTTGTTCGCAGGCCTGCGTGTAGAGTGCCACTCGTGTGTGTAATGAAAGTACACGGGCTTGTGCCACCTTCCCGGGGGCTGCAGCGGGCAGTGACACAGCTGAGAGGTCCACAAGAGAGCCTATGAGAAACCCAGTGGCTGACACCCAACCGTATACATGTTTATGGCCAATTTTGAATCAGAAAAAAGCCCTGGAACTAGCAGTTCAAAGATGATTTCTGACCAAGTATAGATGGAATAGCCACTATGCAGATCTAATTGGGAATAGAAATTTGTG
Source organism: Himantopus leucocephalus (assembly GCA_003993805.1). Taxonomy (NCBI): domain Eukaryota; kingdom Metazoa; phylum Chordata; class Aves; order Charadriiformes; family Recurvirostridae; genus Himantopus; species Himantopus leucocephalus. The sequence continues at coordinate 9,700,877 of RSEF01000010.1, read as the reverse complement.
TCACTATCAACTCTGTTGCTCATAGTGACGCACTAACGGCATGGGCATTGCCAGGCGCCGTGGCAAGTACCTTGCTGCTTTCAGAGAATACTCTGACCCGCCAACTGGCCGCCTCCGGCTTCTGAGAGCAGAGCACAGTCGTGGCAGCCATCTGCCCCAGAGGGCAAAGACCCCGTGCCTCGCCTCTCCAGCGCTGCAGCAGAATTGGCTTTTCTTTCCCAGTTCCTGAAACCTGCCCTGATTTGCTGTCTAAAGAGCAATTACACAAGCCTTTATCTCATCTGCTATTTTTTGCCAAAGACTTCAACTGTACCTGGGTGGTTTTTTTGTTGTTGTTGGGTTGTTGGTTTTTTTCCTCCTCCTTATCTTCTAGAGACTTTGATGTGCCTGGCTCCTTGTGCTTAGGACACCACCTTGATCACAGAGCGCTTTACAGATAATTCTGGTTGTGTTGTTTCAAGGCATTTCCTCTTTCCCTCGCTCTTTTTATGGTAAATGTTGGTAGAGCTCCACTGAAACACTGGCTGAACCTCTAGCCCAGTATGAGATTTTGCTTTTGGAGAGATCCTTCTAGGATGTCTTTTCTTGTGCTCCAGAAGTGCCCATAACCAAATCCCAAGTAAGGTGGAGGTGGGAGGAATGCAGCTGTGAGTAACTGTGCTTGCAGTGGGGCTTGCTGGTTTTGACCAGAGCACTGCCCCCGTGCCCACACGCCTGTGCTGCACCTCTGCAGAGCTGACGTGTGCTTGAGTCACCGTTAAAACCTGCTTCTGGCACAGCCTTTGTCAAACTTGATCAAATAAGGGAAAAATAGAGGTAGAGGACAGAGGCTGGCTTCTCTGCAGCTGAGCTCTAGACTGCCACTGCAGACATTTTCTGACAGCCGTCTGTGGAGGGAGAATTCGGCAGCCCCGTTCACCAGTGCCATTGAATGTGGTTCGCATTTTCTGGTTTTCATTTTCATGTCATTAAAATAAGCAACGCCCTTGTGGAGGTGACTCAGCATGAAAAGGTGGAAGGAGGGTTCCCAGCTCTCCTCTCCAGGCTGTGAGGGCCTGGCCCATTCACCCCTACCCAGCTGCCGCCGGAGGCTCGGCAGAGATCCCACCTCTCCAGCGGAATTGTGCTCCAGTGCTAAGCTGGGCTGCCCGTCCTTCCTTGCATTCCCCTGGGAGCAGGACCCGCTCCTGTTGCCCCTTTGTCCACTGTCCCAGAGGGGTAGTGGGGTGCAGGAGAGCCCCTGCAGTGCCTTCAGACCTGCTGCTGCGAGGGACTGCAGGGAAGGGGATGCTTGGCCAGCTCTGCCTTTGCCCCCACGCAGCCTCTCCAGAGGAGCATGTGGAGACATGGCCCTGGACAGGGGCTCCAGCCAGGCCTGGAGCTCCCTCTCTTCATGCACACAACCACAGGCATTGCCCCATACGTTTGGGCACTCGCGGTTGTCTAGTGAGCTTTCCCTGAGCCCTCTCCCCTTCTCAAGTGTGCCAATGACACCAAGCTGTGTGGAGCAGTCAACGTGCTGGAGGGAAGGGATGCCATCCAGTGGGACCCGCGTGGGATTGAGAGGTGGGCCCGTGCAAACCTCATGAAGTTCAACACGGCCAAGTGCAAGGTCCTGCATGTGGGTTGGGGAAATCCCAAGCACAAATACAGGCTGGGCAGAGAATGGATTGAGAGCAGCCCTGAGGAGAAGGACCTGGGGTTGTTGGTTGATGAGAAGCTCAACATGAGCTGGCAAATTGCACTCGTAACCCAGAAAGCCAACCGTATCTTGGGCTGCATCAAAAGCAGCGTGGCCAGAGGGGCAAGGGAGGTGATTCTGCCCTTCTACTCTGCTCTGGTAAGACCCCACCTACAGTACTGCATCCAGCTCTGGGGCCCCCAAC
>RSEF01000010.1:9679056-9698891 GCA_003993805.1 Himantopus leucocephalus | reverse complement strand
GATCTTTAAGGTCTCTTCCAACTCTAACCATTCTATGATTCTTAGAGCACCCAGCCTTGTCCCCAGCCAGCTCCTGGTGCCTCAGTGCCATCAGGTTCATGTTTTACCCAGCACTGCTCACTTGCATGCCAGCTCTGCTTATCATCTGGCTTAGTGGCCTGACTGCTTTTTGAGGTATAAAAATGTTCTGGCTTGAAGTTTCATCCGGCACTTTCCCCCACCTGAGGTACTGTAGTCCTCCCCCTCACTGCGAGCCACTGCTGCTTCAAGAATTGAAGGGTCTGTACATATGCCTTCCAGACATGGTGGGGGAACAGAAGTAACCATGAACATTCATAGAGTGGGAGCGACAGAAATAAAGGATCAGCCTTCTTAGGGTCTCCTCTGGGCCCACAATAACAGCATGCAAACAGCCTTGCAGTCCTCACCTCGGGTCATGGTTTGGGTCTGAGACCAGTGCAATGCTCAGGTTCCATGACAGACTTTTGTGATGGGATGGTAATACCCAGGATCCTGGGGCACACAGGGGAAAAAGACCTGAAAACAAGCTTGGCTGAAGGCCTCATTTTGATACCCTTTTTTCTTTTCTTCCTTAGCAAAACTGATACTGGAAGATATGGGACACACCAGCTCTGAATCACTTGTGGCTTGATGCAGTTCACATGAACTCATCTGGCCTTTGGCTGCAAGTGAAGCTTCTTTGGGCTGCCAGCAGGGATTGCACCCGCCAGTATTCCCAGTAATGTGTGCCCACCAGGTAAGAAACTTGAGTAATCGTTAGATTGTAGGAAAATCTTTGAGGTATTTCATTTTGGTGGGAAACATGCAGATGTACACTTGCCCTGTCCTTTCATCTTTCACAATGGCCTGCATTAAGCTGCTGTCTGTCTGAAGGAGCAGGGCTGGACAGGACTCTAGAAAGATGGTTTCTGTTGCTCCTTACTCAGCCGGAGGCGTTGGTGTTGAGCAACCCTGGGCACACCTTCCCCCCCAGCCCGAACACACTGCCTGCTCACATGCTGGTACCCAGCTGCAGCCGAGCCCTGCCACCAGCCCCATGGTGCCACCAGCCTCGTGGCCACCAGCAGAAGCAGGAGCAGCAGTCCTGAGCCCCTGCCTGGCTTACAGAGCTGGAGATGTAAATCCAGCTGCTGCTCCAGCGCTAAGGCAATCAAACCCTCAACTCTGGGGCTGGACCCGATGCCAAGTGTCTGCCGGAGTGGTGCTAGGCATGACGTTAGCTGGAAGCAGGAGCTGCCTTTGCAGAGAAATGTGTGTATTCATGTGTGTCTGTGGGCCCAAGACATCAAATTGGTTCATTTATATTTGGATTACCACCTATTTTCATGCATTTAAACATTGCCAGCTGTGTTAATGACGGCTGCAGCACATCAGCCGCTTCTGTTCTCTCCCAGACTTGTTATTTTTCCCACTGGTTGTTCTATCTATTTCATGAGAGTGCTACAGTGCAGTTTCTTTCACACAAACAGTCCTGGTAGGAAATTGTAGTGTAGACTGTGTATTTCAAGCACTGCTTAATTTGGACTGGCAGAATCCTGGGTTTGTTAGAGCAGAGAGAGACTTCATAGCTGGGATCAGCTAGCTACAGAGGCTGAGGCTGAGGCAGACTGGGAAAAAAAAGACTATATTATCATCTTTGGGATATTTAAAAAACATATGCCTCCCCTCCAGTACTCCAGACTATTGAGCTTTATCAGTTTTACTGCAAACTACAAATGCTTTTTGTGCAATGACAGCTCTTTAATTAGAACTTGGAAGCAATAGCATCTGCTGATTGTAGCATGGTCCAGCATGTTCATATTCCTCAGTTTTATTTCCAGCTCTGCAACGAAAGTGTTGCATGCCTCAAGGCAAGTGACTTTACCTCTCAGTGTCTATACTTCCACAGATGGGATTAAAACCTCCACAGGAGATGCCTGGACAGAACCTGCTCAAATGGCACAGTCTTGGGTTACTTTTCCACCCTGTGCATGTTTGTGAACCCATGTATTGGTCCAGTGGATGAGGGTTTGGGACTTGCCTTGTCCAGGCGTACCCTGTGAGATACTCCAGGTTTGAACAATGGAAATTTTATAGGCTTCAATTAACTGGCTGGGCAAGAAACAACAGCTTCGCAGTAATGAGTCCTCACTTGCATGGAATGCCATTTAGTGTCTGATCTCGCCTCGCCAAAGAGAGATATTAAAATCTGTCGATCCAGAGTGCATTTCTAGAGTGATGAAAAGGGGGGAAAACCCTCTCAGTTTGAAGCAATCCTCAGTTTTGTTAGTAAAAGGGTTTGTTTCCCAAGAGGGATATTATATATTAGCAATTACGGAAAAAATGAAGCAACACAGTTCAGAGAGAGACAGCGTGGCTAATTCTGCTGTTTGCATTCTTCCCCCCCCCAGTTGGGATACTGGTGTAGATGAAGGACGATGACAGTGATTGCTCTCTCTTTAAACTCTTCATTTTAGGATTGCAAGTTTGAACAACAGGAATAGGATATTTATCCTTACAGCCAAAGGTAGCAGGGTGCTGGGCAGTTCCATACCAAGTCACTGCAGTCCCTGTTGTTAGGGATTTCAAATGCAGGCAACAGGAGATTGTTTTAAAGTAGCCCCAGTCACTAGATCAAACTGGGGCAAAGTCAGAAGGGAAGTACACAAGGAAACGGAGGTCAGATCAGTATCGAGAAGTGGCAGAAAGGACAGTAAATTAGTGTTATGTATGCTTACGGGCAAGCAGTGGTGTAAATCACAACAAACAAGTTTCAATTTTTTTCTAGTCTTACTTAAAATTGTTCCCAAAATCCGTGAGTACAGCATCACAGAACGCCTGATATTTTGTAATGCCGCAAACACTGACCTTAAGAGACACCAGAAATCTCACTGGGAGTTTTATCCATTTGCAGTGGAAACATGAGATCTTTAATAGTAAGAATGTTTCAATAACTTTCTGGGATTTTTTCCACTTTGGCACAGCTGCTCCCTGACAGATTGCAAAAGAGAGGAATTCGGTAGTAACAGCTTGATCCTGCAGGATGCTAAAGCCTTTCTGCCCAGGGCTGCGTGCCCTCAGCCCCTACCCAGCGCAGCTCAGCGTCTCACAGGATTACTCAGCTTTTTGCAATGTGGAGCCTTTCTTACCCACTTGGCCTTGCCACTGACTTTTCTATTTCAGTGGAAATGAGCCAAAACTGGTGCCATTCTCTGAAGGGACTCATTAGCCTTTCTGTCTAGGAAAGGGCTCGGCGTTGTCAAAGGAAAGCTGCGGAGCGATGATACGACTCGAAAATTTATGCCTGAATTTTCCCCTCTTAGAAAAGCAGCGTCTCGATGCTAGATTTAGTAACAACGGCAGCATAACTGAATTGTTTATTACGTTGTGTTAAGGTTATGTAGAGGAAATGTCAAGGGAAATGGCTTCCTCCCCCCGTTCCTAAAACTAAGTATAGACTCCAAATGGGTGTTTATTCTGATAGAATTCAACAGTTTGGGAAGGGGTGGTTCTTTTAGTTCATTAAACAGAGAAAAAATATGGTATCCTTACTAGGGCTGGCATGATCAATGTTAATGAAAGCCTTCATTCAGACATAAATACCCACTATTGCACAAACAGTCCCTGGGCTTTACCCGTACAGCACTAATAGGGTCAATGGTAAAGTTCTCGCCAGCCTCAGCAGGCCAAAGGGGTTTCACGCTGTTCTGGCCCTTCCTGGTATTTGCTGCCTCACAGATCAGTGTATTGCAGAATCCTCTGTTGTTCAAAAGAAGACAGAAAACATGTTTTCCCTCTTTTTGCCCTGGCCTGTCCTTGTCGGAGCAAGGGAGAAAAGCAGGAGGCTGAAGCAAAACACACAGGAGCAGGGCAGGGTGATATTTGGTTACTTTGGGGGCAACTTAGCTGGAGCGAGCTGCTCGCTGGTTTTAAAACAGCTGTGGTAGTCTATGTAAGAGAAAGACAACCCGCTTCCCACGAAGCACCCCGAGGCTCTGCCCTGTGCGAGGTGATGCTTTCCCCAGAAACAGCCCCAAACTGCTGCATTGTGTTGCAGCTGGGAATGGAAATTTTGCTCTTTAGCTGGTCCAGCACCCAGAAATCCCACCTCCTCGCAGCACAGCATGTCGATCGCTGCTTTGACACTGATGCCAAATTCCTGCTGCCGGAGAACAGCCAAGGGGAGAGCAGAAAGCCAACCCTCTCCCTGCCTAGTTTTGGAAGTCCCATACCTTACGCTCTAAGGGCCCCCAAGAAGAGCCTATGCTGCAGGCAGAAAGGATGGCCAGACCATCACGGGTGAAGTGATGAGTCCCTCGGCAAGGTCACATGAACTGGCATTGTTTGTGTTCCCAGTGCATAATCAGACAGGACACCTCCCGTCACCTGCCGCAGGGAGTTTAAACTGATCAGGGTGGTACTTCTCAGCTGCTGGAATGGTAATATTTTTAATTGCTCCAACTTGATTGCATGCAATCATCTGCCCTTCAAGGAGAAAATGCAAGGAAGGATGTTTTAACACTGAGGTCAACCTCGTCTAATTACTCCTCTAGGCCTACTTTGCAAACTTCCTATTCGACCAGTGTTGAAACTCAGACGAGCATTTGTCCAAATGGAGGCTGCTTTTACTGTCCTTCGCTAACCTCGCGATCATTAACTAGAGAAATGAATGTAAGGTTTCAGCTCATACATATATAAAAAATAGATCTATAACACCATGTTGGATCACAGTCCACTGAAGTATATGTGTAACTAAGTGCGTCATACCCTACAGTACTATCACTCCTGCGATGATTTTTTTAAAACATAAAGCCACGTGTAAGTAACTTCAAATGTAAGCCTTGCTTTGGTTGGGTTGGTTTCGGTTTTTTTTCGTAATAAAAAGCTTTTAAGAACTGAACCGCAAAGCCTGGCTTTGCAGCTGTTGGTCTGGCGGGACACGGCGTCGCACTGGTTCGGTGAGCGTGGGACTGGGAGCAGCTGGCCCTGACTCGGGTACTCCCAGGGACCTGCCGTCCTCGCTGCCGGGTTCCTGCTCCCCCGGCACTCCTTTCCTGCCTCCGACAAGCAGAGCTTGTTCCTTCCCTCCTCTCCACAGCAGTGTGACCTTGTGTGTTTATTTGGAAAAGCCGTCTGCAAAACTCTTTAGGGTTTTTCTCTATTGTAAGGGGAAAAATTAAAATCAAGTGAACAGTCGCCTCTTTAGAAAAAAACCCAAAGTAAGTGATTTTGCTTTGTGTAGCAGGGTGCACTGGCTTCTGCTTCTGCAAAGGATAATGGTTACAGATTTTTTTCAGCACAAAGTGACTTTTGGCTTAAATTTGTCCCACGAGTCCCTAAGGCCAGGCCTACACCAGAAGCTTATGATAATAAGGAAATGTTGGTTAAAGAAAAGGTTTCTTTTATGCTATTTCTGTATCATTAAAATCCAATTGTAGGTGTATAATTAAATCAACATATTTTTTTTTCCTGTTTAGAGTATTCTGTTTACTGAACTGGGAGATGCTATGCCAGCAAAAGTACCCTTACGAGGAAAGTTTGTCATTTTTATTGCATTGAGACAATCTGGTGTTAGAGACAGGGCTATTATGTCAAGGCTTTTTTTTTTAGTCTAGACTGTGTCTTCAGACTAGAGATTTAATATTATTTTGGATAGCAGGTAGCTAGCAAACTGCCTTTAGCAGCCTGACGCCTGGGGACCAAAGCCCCTTGACTGTCAGTGTCACTTCTGACAAGGTGACTGCCTGTTGTACCACCCAGCAGCATCGGTCTTGCCGAGGAAAAATGAATCCTGTTAGAGACAGGATACGTAATCTTTCCTACAGAAATATCAACATCAAAAGCATGGGGAAAAAAAGAGATATTTCACCTACATGCGCTGCTTAAATAAATAGCATAACTGAGGTATCAAAGCAAGTTTTGAGTGGAGAATCTGAGTACTCTTTTGATCCTGATTCAGCCAACTGTTTAAGCATATGCTTATCTCTGCTATAGATCTGCCTGGTTAAAAAATAAAAGAGAACTGTAGTGTAGTAGCCAAATCTCCAGTGCTGATTTAAGGCTTTTCTTCCCTCTGTGGTTTTCTTCTGTCTGTGGTTTATAGGGCTAAAAAAAAAAGGCAGAGAGCAGCTTCTGGCTGTTCTGGCAGCCCTGAACGGCAGCCGAAAGGCGCAGAATGGCCTTTCATCCAAGGAGGAGAGCAGCAGATCCAACACACGGGAGGAGAGTTGTTCCCACGTTCTCCTAGGCTTGCAGTGGTGTTTGTCAAGCCGCAGTCCCACTCCGGCAGCCAGGGGAGCTATTCCTGACATCGGGCATCCCATCCAAGTGCTATTGTGTCCTGCATTTCTAGCATTGCTGAGTTTATAACAGATAAGGAGAATAGGCTGCTAAAAAGAGTAAGTGAAGTAGGCTCCCAGCTTGGATTACAACAGAGAGGGAAGGCACAAGGTCATGGCTAGAGCATGGGCAGACCGCAGGGTGCTCAACCCACAGGGCGGCCACAAAGCCGGGGGAGCAGAAAGCTCATCAAGTGCCCAGGCAAGCGTTGGAAAGGTTTGCGGTCCTTATTCCCAGCGGGCGGCAAACAGATGTGGTCATTAAGGCAAATAACCTCATCATCACGTACAGGGATTTACGTCCAGAAATGCTGACAACTCAGGAACGGGTTTGATGGTTCAAGCGATAGATATGCAGAGCTGCTGGGCTGCGCCGAGCATGGTCTGCTGCTGGGACAAGCAGGGCTGGGCTCCCGACTTGCCCGTTCTCTCTCTGCCTTAGTCCTTGCCCCTGGAGCCCCCAGCTGCTGTTTTCCTCACCGGCCTGAAACCCCATGCCCTGCCTATGAGAGAGATTTGAATTTCGAGCAAACCTCGGCTAAGGTAGTTATTTTAGGTGGAGATTCTGTAAAAACTTTTTACTTTGAGTTTTGCTTTGAGTTTGGGGTGGAAACCTGCACTCAAAGGGAGGTTTGCGTGCTGCAAAAGAACCAGGCAGGAAGCGTTCACACAAACTTCTGAAAGTTAAAGTTTCAGATTTGTTCAGCCCCAGAACACCCTCTTTTCGGTTCCCAGGGTGCTGGACCATGAAGGTGTCTGTCGATGAGAGCGGAGGCAGCATGCATCCTTCTGCTTCTCCCCCTTGTCCCTCTCCGGCCTTATCTCCAGGAGGTTTTATCTGAGGGACTTCCGGACAGCATCTGCCTGGATCATTCCAACAGCAAGGGCACCCTAACCTTTTCTGCTGTGCGTGGCAGTAAGACCCTGCAGCACAGGCTGCCTGGTAATGAATTCACCATCAGTCCTCATGGGGTGGCCCCAGCTGAGGAGACGGGGGTGATGGGACCTGCTGCTCAGGCTCTGGAGGGGTGGTGGAGAGAGGCAGGGCAGAGCAGAGGTGATCCCACCAGGGGGGTTCAAACCTGAGGGCCTGCTGAAGACAAGGGGAGTTGCATGGTTGGGTGCTTTAATGGCAAAAAGGGTAGGAGCCTGGGATTTCAGTCCCAAAGTTCCCTCTGACTGTGGGAGCCATGAACGGTAAAGGTGGGCCTCTGAGAAACACGGGAATGGTCAACCCTCTTTATCGGGGATGACAATATAGAGTGGTAGCACAGCCTGCGGCAGTCCTGCTACTTAACTGTACGGCCCTGCAGACTTTGTGGCCCTTTTGGTTATGTGTTGGATATAGTGGTTGAACCTTAGAGACTGTTGACCCGCTTCTCTTTGGCTGTGGGCCTGTTGCTGGTTCCCAGGTAGTTACTTGTCCTACTGCATGGGTAATATCTGGGCTCCTATCAAGCCTAGATTCTGAGGGGGCTGTATATCACTGAGCTCAATCTTTACTTAAATGCTAATCCACTGGCAGGTCACAGATGCAGTTTTCTTTCCCTTCCCTTGTCCTGTAGTCCTGGTTGGATGCCTTGGCTGCGTGTTGGAGAATTACCCTGTGTCCTGTGAAGGATGAGGCTGTGGCTGTCCCCTTTATTCTGTGACAAGTTCAGTATATTTTGGAAGTGCCAGAGCTGACGTTTGTGAGTAAGGAAAGAAGGGACCCAAGTGCAGGTGGTGGGCTCCCAGCCCTCCCAGCCCTCCCAGCCCCGAAGGAGAACCAGTACCGGTCTCAGGACTCAGTGAGCNCACAGGCTGCCTGGTAATGAATTCACCTGAATTCATATAATAGCTCTGTCCTGTAAGAGGTTAAATGAAGAGCCAACTATTAATACTTCAAAATGTTGGGAGAGCCTGTCTGATCTGCGATCTAAATGTGTGGCATGTTTCTAATTGTCATTGTGTGTGTCCATCCCTGAAGCCACCCCCTCTCCAAATACACAAATGGAGCATCTAGAAGAAAGGAGCTCTGTGACTTCCCGAGCTGAGGACAGACACTGCTCGTTTTGTCCTCCTCCATGCTGGAGCTGGAAGTCATTAACTGGCGTGTTTCCACCTACTCTGGACTCTGATCTAAGCCTATTATGGCAGAGTTTCCTCCGTGGGTCTGTGCAGTGCTGGTTTTGCTGCTGCTCTGATGAAAGAATAGCTGTTTGGCAGCTTAAACACTACCTCTCTGCTTCCAATATGCCCTTGTGACCCTCTCAGAAGATATGGGCTTAATAAGGCAGGATCGTAGGTACTTACGGTCCCACCTGCGTGGTCGGAAGGAAGTGTGTGCCTGTTTAAATGGGAAGCTGTCTGGGATACAGGAAATCTGCTCCGGAACAGGCAGCACCGGAAGGCCCTGGCAGTATATAGGAGCCATATGTAACCTGGAGCACTATTAAGTATGTTTCTTGTCCCAAGGGACAAAATGAGGAAATGAGCCCCATTCATCTTTGCGATCAGTGAGATTTTGTCTGAGCAAGTGGGGTAGGACTCAAGATGTTGACGAACCTTCTGGCAAAAGCAAGGATTAACATGAAAAAGTGTAATGCTGCAGCAACTCTGCCTGTAATGAACTCAGTAGACGGGGACAAAAGGTTTTAAAAGTAGGATATCAAAAGCAAATCTGTGACTAGGCGGTCCTGGAGAGCTTTAATTGAGGGATATCTAAACTGTTTATCCTTTCCCAGGGGTAAGGAGAGCCATGAATAAACCGATGTGTGCTTTGATTGACAGTTAATGGCTGCATTCTGTTCTGTCCCTTATCTCACCATGAGAAATGGTTATTGAACAAAGCCCTGTCCAGTCGGGGTGTATAAATGTATTAAACAGTTTCCATTTGAACTTGATACGCTGATCTAAAGCATTCTGTAAATATACAGGTACATACCACTAGTGATAGCATGCAGTTCAAAAAGGAAAAAATACCGCATCATTCTGGCTACTGTAATAATCACTGAGGGTAGGTATGGTTTCCCTGAGAATAGCTGCTATTTCATTTTACTGCAAGAACATTTGTATAAAGGATTTTATGGCACTTTAAGCTGCCTGATCCTCATGTACAATACAACCTCTGTTGAATTTTTTCCCTTCTTTCCCATTCCTCTTTCCCCCGTTCCCTCTCCCTGTAACAGTTGTTTGTTCTAGAGTTTGAGCTCCTGAGAGAGGTTTTGCGACCTTCTTCACCAGCCTTAGGCACTGTTCATTTACAGGGTCAAGGCTGACCCAGCTACAGTGAGGATGTGGCAGGAATATTTCCATGTTTGGAGTGATGTATCTGTTGTGGATGTTATGATTCTAGCTTCTGAATACACACGTCCAAACCTCTTGGGTCAAGTCAGTAGGCAGCAGGGTGAATTCCTCCTTATGGATTTACCTCTCGAGGTTGGCCATGTGCAGCGGGCACGAACACCATCTTTTATGTGCAACCACCCGTCTTTACAGAACTTAGAGGACTGTATACGGATGGTCGCGTCTATGCTGCCCTGTTACAGCTTCCTCCTGGCTGTGACCTTAAGGCTAAATGTTTTACTGTCCAAGTTGCTGAGATGACTTTCTGGGCCAAGGAAGGGCTGTAAGGGAGGCTGAGCAGGTAAAGCAGGTAGAGCAAAGGCCTGGCTTTCTCAAGCAATATCTCAGCCTGCTTTAGCATCTCTCTTGAAAGTATGAGAGCTGCCGGTGCTGAAGGCAAAACAACGTGAGTTCAGCCACAAGCTCTGGAGGCAGATGCCAGCTGAGACAGTATGCCATAGATAGCTCCACTGCGAACTCCTTCATGCTGAGCTGGCAAAAGGCTGAGAACTCGCCAGGTGGCCAGCACCCAGCAGGCAGAGCAGTCCACACCGGTGGCAGTGCCGAGGCCCAGGTGCCAAATCCGCAGCAGTATCAGCCTCGGTGGCGGGCACTCCAGGCTGAGGTAGTTGGCCTGGCAGTAGCAGCTCTCATAAGCAGAGGTGCTAATCGGATGTCAAGACAGCCGAGGGCCGTATGGCTTTTTCTTTGGATTTCTTCTGCTGAGCCTTGCAGATTGGTACTGGATGCCTCTTAATGAGCATGCAAATGGGCAGCCCAAAACCTGAGTCTCACGTCTAGAAGCACGGGGGCAGCTTAGGGCCATTTGTTGCCTTGTGCTTGGCAGAATTTGGCCAGGACACAGCATGTACTTTGCTCCCTGTGTCCCTCGGGAGCTGCCCAGGGCCCCTGGGAGCACAAGCTCCAAAGAGAAGCCAGGGCACAAGGGGGAGAGAGGGACCTGCCCGTGCCGGACTCGGCCAGCCCTGGTGAAAGCGTGGGGCCCTCCAGGGAGCTGTGGACTGTGAGCTGTGTGAGCTTGTTCCCGTAAACTGACCTAATCTCTCCTTGGCTGTCCTGGTTGTGCTGTGACTGGTGTGTGCAGCTTGCAGGCAGAGGGCTGGCTTCTGAGTAAGAGTGGGTTTTTTGTTTGTTGGTTTTGGCTTTATTCTTTCTCCTAGTGCAGCACTGTCAAGTCCGGGCCAGCTAGCAGGGCTGTAACAGCCTTTCTGCAGGAGGCTGTGCGGTCTACTTGCACTGAAGGAAAAGTGGGGTTTGTTTTGGTTTGTGTTTTAATGAAAAGAAAAATCTTTCCTTTTTTTTTTTTTTNTTTTTTTTTTTTTTTTTTTCTAGACCAGTGCTCTTTGTGAGAACATTAAACTGGCTTATTTTTCCTTACCCAACCCTTTCCACAAAATGCTCTTCTGTACTTGTCTCTTTCAACAACTTCTCTTGCTCGGGTGAAGCATCCTAATTACAAAATAGCTGTAGGCTGCTGGCGCAGGCTTGGCAAAGCCGTGCGGCCCTCCTGAGCTGGATAGCTGTGCAGGGCAATGCCACCAGGTGTAAAGCTCCTCTGGAGACTAGGCAGGAGGGGAGATCTGGTGCTCTGCTTGGTTTGTACCGCAAGAGCAGGGGCCTGAACAAGGCCGCCTTTTCTGGGCTTGCTAGCAAGAGGGAATAGTGTGGCGTGGGCTTGTCGGCACAGCCAGGCTGCATATTATGACAGGTGGAGGAGAGAGAATTGTGGGTGTGAAGTGTGGGTGTAGAGAAACTACTCAGTGGAGGGGTGAGGTTGGAAGGAGTGGATAGGGAAGAGCCAGAGGCATAGGTGTCAGTTAGGATACTGGTGAGGTGGCTCCTGCCCATGTGCTGCCCTGGCATCATGCGTGACCTTCTTCTGGGCAAACCCTCTCTGGTGGGGTTGCTGGAGTGAGGAGGGGTTTCCCAGAGCATCTCACCCTCTGAAATCCTCAGGAATCTATCAGAAGGTCCTGGAGCTCCGTGGAACGACAGCCCTGGTGTCTCCAGTGTCATGGTTCCTTCCCAGCAGCAATGGGCACAGATTTGTGCGCTGTCTTGCTGCAGGCACAACTGAAGGTGTAATGGCATTCAAGTATGTGCCACCCACGTCACTCAGCCTCAGAGACCTCTGAGGTGACACTGGTGCTACTGGACTTGCTGGTGCTGCCCAACTGTGCTACTGGCTGCTGGTCATGGCTGTGTCCAGGGAGCTCTGGCAGGGATATGTGCCATGTCACAGAGGGCGGTGGTCCCTGTGGTGCCATAGCCATCTGGTTCTGCAGTGGGCATCTGCCCTCGCTCTCCTTGGCAGCATATTTCTCCTCTTCCTCCCCAGCCCTTGGAGCCACAGCTCTTCTGAGTGTACTGGAGCTCCAAGATCCCTAGGTGATGGCAGGCAGAGCTCCTTACATCAGGCAGCACCAAGCATCCTCGGATGAGGGACGGGTGGTCCTGGCATTATCTGTCCCCTCTCACTGTATATAGTGCCCAGTAGGGACAAGGAAGAAATGAGAGTTGCTTTTTCCCATCTGCTTCTTTAAATGTAGGTGCCGTGTAACTCAATCCTGAACCTCAGGGAGGTGTGCTGAAAATCTGGGAGTCCACAGCGAGGTCACTCATGGGTCACGAAGCAGCAAAACACAGTCTCTGCCACCACGGGCAGGGAAGGAGGTTAATGTTTCACAGTGTAGTTAGCTGAGCAGAGTAGCTCTGTCAGTGTTTCACTTGGTAGAAATTATTTATTGACAAGGAGGGTTTCCAGACTGTCCCAAGGAAAATTCTTTGGGAAACTGTTGGGATTTCTTCCAAGTTAAGAGGAGCTATTCAGATCATGACTTGAAAACTGACCCAGGGATGCACACTCCTGTCAATCAGTTACATTTAAGAAAGGAAAGATTAAAAAACTCTGAGGCAGAGCCAAGCACTTAAAAGGCAGAAGTCTTTGCATCGATTCCAGTGGTAAAATGCCAGGCCTTGTGATTTCCTGGACCAAGTGCAGAGAAATGAAAAATATGAATAGGCCAAATACTGAGATCCTCATTACAGAAAAGGGCCACTTGAGAGTACCTACGATCTGGCCTCTCATCAGGGAGATACAATGATTGAGGAAGCTCTCTTGCAGTCCTCAGCCACAGCCTTGTGTTCAGCATCCTCAGCAGCCTTCTTTTTCCTCATCTGCCAGCTTTCTTTCTGTTTTCATTCCAATTAAAAAAAAAAAAAGGAGACGAAACTACCTGCTCTATTTTTAATCCTATTTGTCTGTAGATAAACTGCATGTTAGATGATTCATAGATCTTTATCACTTCATAAAGTTTAGACTATAAAAAGCCTACCCCTCTCTTTTTTTAATGATAAACAACTATGTAAGTCTTGCTGTTGTTACTCGAAATCTACATTAGACACAGCACTTTTGAGAGCATTTGTTAGTTCCTCAAGGGGTCCATGTGGACTTTGCAGAGGCAGAGGGGAGTTTGCCCACTTGTGTGTCCTTCAGGAAGCACAACTGCCCCGTTTCATTTAGAAAGACCAAGCTATGGAGCCCATCTGGTTAAGGAAAAGTTGGGCATGGGCACAGCAGTCTGCATGTGGTGGTGGTAACTTTAAACCCTAGCGCTGTGAATTAAGTTAGAATTTGCATGTGATGAGGGTTTGGGGGTTTTGGTGCCAGCATGACTCTTCACACTGACCCCTCTGTTCCCAGGGCAAGTGCAGTGGCCAGCCTTGCAGTGAACTCTTCCATGCCCGTGAGTTGCTCTGTGGCTGTGGTGGGGGCCTGATGCTTGGTTATAAGAGGAAAAAACGAATGGTGTGATACCTCCTGAGTTAGGAGTTAGGTAAGTTCTCTTGAAATGAGACTCGCCAACGGAGCTAACTGCCCCTGACCAATCTTTGAATTTTGTACTCAGTCCTTCTCTAAGTGGCATGTCTTCTCCAAGGTGAATGGAGGCGACTCCTAAATCCACAGGAGAGGAATTTCGGCACAACAGTGCACCCAACGGTACCCGAGAAACTAGTGGTAGCCTCCTTGGGCAGGATTTCCTTGTTAGTATTGTATTTTACAAACAAAAAGAATTGGGTGAATTTGCCTTTTTTTTTTTATTCCTTTTTAACTAAGAGCATAGGCTGGAATGGCGTGGTATTTGGGCAGACATTGAACAAAGCCTGAAAAAGCACTGACCTCAAAGGTACTTGTTAACAGAGGCTGGAGCCTCTTCTGAACCAAGGCCACGCATTTGGATTAAACTAGCAACTTCTGTCACTGGAAGAAGAACAAATGTGAGCCNACAAAGCCTGAAAAAGCACTGACCTCAAAGGTACTTGTTAACAGCGGCTGGAGCTTCTTCTGAACCAAGGCCACGCATTTGGATTAAAGTAGCAACTTCTGTCACTGGAAGAAGAACAAATGTGAGCGTGGGCTTTTGGGCCTCCTCAAACTTTGTACATTGATCTGGTTGCCACCAAGCCCAGCTGGAAATTGATGGTTGCCCATAAAGACAGTATAAAAGCTGTTGCAGTGTGGTATTTTATGGAAGCTATTAAATCTGTCAGCTGACCAAATCTGTACCTGAAAATGTTTATCTTCTGTCACGCATTCACCTTCAATTAACAATTCAGTGGTTGCGAAGACTTTTTAACCTTTGTCCACAGTCTTTCTTCTAATTAAAAATTATACATTAGCCTTCTCTCCTTGTTAATGTGTACTACTATGTTTCATGAAGTTGCTTTTTAAAATGCAGGCTAAAAGGAAGGAGGGAATAGTAGTGAGACCTCTTGTGCTTGCTAACCTTTTCAGGCTACTGAAGATCAACGGGAAAACTGGAGGCTGCTCTGCAGATTATTTTAGCAATTGTACATGAATGCTTTGAAATCTGGACAACTGCTTGCACAAGGAGGATTTTGGTTCTGAAATAGTATGTGTGTATATAGTGCGGAGGAGGATGTACAAGGAGGAAGGGAGCGAGTTTGACTTATCTTGAATCACATTTGGTACTACTCATATAGAGAGAGGCAAATATTTTGCATTCCAGTGGACCAGACCCAACCCCTTCACTTAGAAAGAGAGGTTTGCTACTTTAGGGACTCTTCTGCTTCTTCCAGCATTTTTCCTCAACTCTTCTGTGGCCAGTGACAAAACTCGGCATCCAAGCTAGTTGAAGACTGAGTCTTCTGATTGCTGAGATACTAGTGAGGGTGCAGCTTTGGGAGTGCAAATGGTCTTCAGCCTCACAGTAGTCAGATGATACTTGTTGGGGCTGGAGCTGTCACTAGAAGCTGACACAGAAGCTCAAGGAACTGGAAGATGGCTTCTCCCTCCGCATGTGACTGGGAACATGTGAGTCCCAGCTGGGAGTGTTAAGGGGGTAGGTGGCTAATTCCAGCCTCGTGTATCTCTCCTACCTATGAGGCAGCAGCAGTGGTGGAGCTGGAGGGAGGGCTGTGCTGGGGATTAAAGCCAGTGCGGCAGGTCTATTCTTCTAGCACGCCCAAAATCCAAGGAGGAAGAGCCCCACCTCTCCTGCATTACTGTAATTACTAATACAAAGAGGGTACCTTCCTGCAGACCCTTGTCATCTACTCTTGTGAACAGTCTAGATCAATATTCCCCATTCCTACAACGTGCCCAGGGGTCTGATTTTATTCTACGTACAAACACTTGTAGCAAGTTATGAAGACCAGTTTTAAATGGTCACTCTATTAGGACACTGACAATGGATATGGAGAAAATCTGATGAGTGGTGTTTTCTGCAATGTATTAATAACACAAATCCTGTTGTACAGGATGCAGCAAATAAAACCTCCATATCGGTCAGCTAAAAATTATGTCAACATTAACTCAGGCTGTTTGCAGACTTGATCTTGAAGGATTAGGCTAATGAAATGAAGGGGGAGGGGAGGGGGGAATGTCCTTGCTTGAATAGGAAAAAATAGAAAAGTTTTGATTAAGAATTTCCCTTGGTGTGCTGAGAACTGATGTTACTGCATGAGTTTGGCATCTCTTAATGGTTGTACTTTGTGTACCTTCTATTTTCATGCCGAGCACTAAGCTGAATGCTTCTCTGTGGATTTGTTCTGTTACAAACTATTAGTTATTAGCCTCATGGCCACTTCTGGAGTCTGTGNACTTTGTGTACCTTCTATTTTCATGCCGAGCACTAAGCTGAATGATTCTCTGTGGATTTGTTCTGTTACAAACTATTAGTTATTTAGCCTCATGGCCACTTCTGGAGTCTGTATTTCTGGTTAAATGGTTGCTTATTACCTTTATAGAGTTATATGGCCAACGAGGCGATGCTCAGCCAGGGGTGTCATAGTAACACTCTCTCTGCTAACAAGGAGGAGTTGCACAGAATTAAAAAGAAAAACCCAACCCCCCAAAAACTAGCATGTGAGAGGTGTGTTTATATTGAATTGTTGGATAAAGTTGTGCAATCCTACATGCAACCAAGCGTGGTCAGGCTGCCTCTCCTGCCAGGGATGCCACCCACATCTGTCTGGGTTATGCCTGCATCAGCTGTTTCCTCTGGCCCTCCACCTTGTGCTGAGCCTGCTGTTGCTGGGTGTTGCTGCTCTACCTCCTGAAGCTCCTCCAGGCTCCCTGGGGCTGAGGCTCTGCTCCTCACAACACCTCCTCCTGCAGGCAACCTCTTCTGCTCCTCCTCAGGTGCCCCAGGTCTCCTGAGCCTGCCCATGCCAGAGACCCCGATGGCCCGAGATGATGGAACAAGCCTGGAGGTAAGTAAGCGCTGATTAAAGAAATGGTTTTTATCAACGTGTCTGTAGAGAAATGGCAAAGAACAGCAGCGATTCAGCAATTCGTTGCGAGAAGCTGCCAGGCGAGGATCCCGGAGGCAGCCCTTTGCAGGAAGCGTAGAATCTTGCCGGAAATATACTGAAATCCAAGAAACACCACGTACAGACCTACAGCACTGGTTGCTGGATCAATTTATTCTTTCGGTTATGGCTTCTTCTGAGAGTGGAAACAGAATTTAACTTTCAGTAGTAAACCCAGGGTAATTTCTAGACCTCTTTGGGGACCAGTTTGCCCACTTTTATTCATGAGCTAATGAAAACAAACCTTCCCACTCCATAGCTCCTAATGCTCTTTCTGTATTGGTGGCCTATTTTTCTGCTTAAGGACAGGGAGGGACTGTTGAGTCACACACAATCTCGTGCCCTCCTCCTCCTCTCATTTAAATATTAATATGATGAATTATTACTAGAGTAACAGCTGTGCACTACTCATATCACAGCAACATAACCTTCCCCGCCTCATCGGAGCACAGCTATTCCTGACTCGCGTTTTCTGGGCGACCTTCTCGCTTCTTCTGGATGACTTTTTAAAAATTACTTTGTTAGTTCTGGTGTGGTGTCATTAGGATAATTGTTTGTTCTGTTCTTTCTGCTTAAATATTAATGATACTGAGGAAGTCAAAAGATAGCTGCAGTAATGGTAAGTTAAATGTCTGTGTGTATTCTCCTATGAGATCTGTTTGTTTAGAGAGAAAGAATTATAAAGGATTAAGATCAATCTTTCTAACTAACACTTAAAAACATCTCTCTCTCTGAGAATTACCAAAATAATAATATATTGTCTTTTATATAAATAAAAGCATTATATATTAGTCAGCTAGTGTCTCTAGATAATTCAGAGGAATAACTAACATTGCACCTAGAAGTACTAACGCATTGCAACTCTGTAGATAAAGTACGACAAGAGAGACTGCTAATAAAATCATGAGACAACTCTATAGAGACTGCTGAAAATAAATATTTGGCATCAAACAAAGAAGGGGAGGGAATATGAAGGAACGATAAACCACCATGAGTTAGCTCAATAGGATTGGAAACACCAAGGTAAAGCATTCCCAGGCAGATTTGGAAATGTTAGTAGATGTTAAGCTTTGTGGGTTAAGGTCCTTCTCTGCTGAGCACCTTTTGCACGCTTCTTGTGTTTGTGCGGGGGGGGTGTGGTTTACAAACCCACAGGTTTTTTCTCCTTGAAAATGTCCCTCTTTGGAGTACTTTCACGCTGCAGAAGGGGCAGCTGGGTTTGCCGGTTTCTGGACCACTGTTGTGGAGAACTTAATGCCAGCAGGAGCGTGTAGAAATCAGGTTTACTGGGTTTGCTCAATTGCTGATTGCTTCATTGGATGAAACTTAACTCACCGCTCTTGTTACTTAGGGAGAAAAAAATCTGAAGTGCTCTGACAAAGATTTTAAAATGAAATGTCCGTCTTTTGATTTAAAATTTTTCATTTTAAAATTTTGGTTTAGTAAAACAGTGTTCTTAAAGTCAAACAAAATGCTTTCTATTTGAATAAAATATCATTCTATAGGTTTGTTGAGGTTTTTTAAATAGCTCATAAGTATAATGGGGAACCTGAAAAATTATTCCCAGTTTATAAACTATGCCCTTCTTTTCCCACTCCTGATGAAATCAGTAGAAACTTTTTTCCTCATCAGCCTTACCGGTGACGACCGAAAGGGAGGCAGGAGGCTTCTACTGCCAGAGAACTCTTCCCATTCAAAACCAGTGTCAACCCCACACCTGGTTCGGGGTCGGGGAGAAGAGTGAAAAGAGAATACTGCAAAATGTGTTTCTAAGTCATTGACTGCTCTGACGTAATGCTAAGAGTAGTGCTGTTACTTCTTGAATCATTTTGCCACCCTGCTTTTTTTTTCTGAACAAGTACTTAGTGGAAACAAAGAGGCAGATCCTAACTATTTGCAATTCCCACTGTAGTCAACAAGAGTAAACTCAGGGACTGAGACATGCTCCATACCACCTATATACATATATATACATGTTGGGATTTTTCTCCTCTGTGTTCTGTTCCTCTTAAAGTTTGTGGGAGTTGGAATTTATTTTTTTTTTTCTCAATTTACCATTCATATCAGGGAGTTTTTAATTCTCGTGCAGGTTACTGTATGGCAAATTATTTGGCAAAAATGCTGCTTTTATAAAAAGCCTTGATAAGCTTGCAGCATATCCCCCAGATAAAATCTCATTTCAAACAGTCCCTTCAGATGATTATCTGCAGTGATTGCAAATGAACCTTGTAGCAATCTCATAACAACTGTCCTCGTGGACGGAAGAGAAACCTGCTGTCAGAACTACAAATAATTTACGTAACCCAATTTAAAGCGCTAACAAAATGTTCCCTTGTTAAGAGGATTGTTATACTTAACGTGTGAGATGAAAATACTTTCTGAAGGTCAGGAATGCACAGAAGATAGATTAGATCTCTCGAAAAGACAAAAAATAGGGTTTTACCAGAAGTTTTTCCTCCATCAGACATTCAACTTGGCATTCTCAGGAGCTTATATAAGCACAGCTTTATTCCTGCAAATGCTGTGTTTGCTCTGCAGAGGGAGAGGAGCCTCAGAGCTTCGGCTCTGCACATGGAAAAATATAACTGAAGGTAGACTGGGGACTCAGGCTATTTTTGTGCTGCCGCCGGCAGCATAAATAAAAGTTTGTTTTAAAGAATACAAGGGCAGATTCGGGGATGTCTTTCCTAGATTCTGCTTGCCGCAGCCGCTGGCGTTATGCTGAATGAGTGGTGGGACTGAGCTGCCCCTTTTTGGGGTCTTCTGCTCGTGACCATAGCTCAGTAAAGGTCCTGGGAACCGACCTGCCTGCTGCTGAATGCCGGAGGGGTGGGACAGGCTCAGCGAAGGCTGGAGATGGGGGCTCCAAGAAGTGCGTCTATCCCAGGGAGGGCATTGGGGCACTGAGTCATGCACTCCTGGTGTTCAGTGACCTGGTTGCTTATGCTCAGTTGGGAGCGAACGCTGTCTTCGTACAACTGTCAAACAGAGCCACAAAACCTGAATTTGACATGTTGGAAAACAGCTTTGTGAGATCCAGCTTTTCATAATAGGATCTGGGGGGTGGGGCAGGTCTTGAAGTGCTTTTCACATAGGGTATTGTGGAAATAAAAAGAAATTACAGCCTTTGTAACCACCAGAAAGTCAGGATAATGTTGCCTGCCACGATTGCTCCCCATCCTCTGCGCAGTCACACATGGTTTCCATCCATCCCTCCAACCAGCCAAAAACTGAGATTGTGGAGAAGCTGACGATAGAGATTATTTCAACATTTATCTCCTCTCCTCCTTCACTGTTGTGTTCCCCTAACTCCTC
>RSEF01000010.1:9665759-9678956 GCA_003993805.1 Himantopus leucocephalus | reverse complement strand
CCTGGGGAGTGGGGTGTTTTCTTACATCCTCCTGCTTTCTGCTGCCGAGGGCCTTTTCCCAAAATACCTTTGCGAAGGGGAAGAGAAGCTTGAATAGGGTCCCCCACATCTCAGGGGCGAGTGCCCCGNTCACCTGCTGGGAGGACACTGACAGGACCATATCCCTCTCAGAAACTCTCTTGTCCATTTTTTTTTTCCTCCCTAACGTGTTCCTGTGTAGGAAGGCTCTTGTACCACCACCTTCCCCCACACAGCTAGCAGCTTACGAGCCCCAGGGGTGTCGGAGAAGGCTGCCTGGAGAGGCACTGCAGCCCACAGTAGCTTTCTGGGTACCTTCTGCTGGGGGAGGAGAAGGTGTGAATGTGCCTGTCCCTTTGTGGAAAATCTCATGACATCTATGAACTGGAGACCTCAGGTTTTGCAGACTGGATAGGTGTGGTAGCAGATAAATTCCCACGCAGTCTGTCAGTCCTGGGTGTGCTCCAGCCCAGTCAACTTCTGAACAGAAATTTTCCTGTGACTGCATCCACGGGCTGCTGCCGGCTGTGTCGGGTTTGGGCACCTTTGTTGAATACAAGTGGACTGTTCCTCCCATGTGCTGCTTTTAGTGGCTCCTGTTGGCTCCAGTTAAGAAGCTGGAGGTAGCAACCTGACTTACCTGTGGAAGAAACAAGGATCGAATAGGTAGGAAATTTCTAAGGAGCTGGTTGGGAGAAAAAGCTTGTAAAAATGAGAATTGAATTGGAAAGGAGAAAAGAAAATAGAAACTGGGAAATGGGAGGAGACTTGGAGAAACTGGATGAGCAGCTGAGAGGGAGTGGAGAGGCTGGCACGGAGGGTGTGCAAACGCAGCTACTCAGGGGCTTCTGGCACCGGGGAAAATCAGAACTGCCTGGACAAAGCTGAGAATGACTGGCAAAAACTGAGAACTCAGAGCTTCGGGGATCTGCACTTGGTGCAAGAAGTACCAATCACTTTGAAAAGTGGGTTGAAAAGCTGAACAGTGGAATAAAGTACCAATCCTTTGCAGAATTCAGTTCTAGCAATCTCAAATTGTGCATTAAGGGCTACTGTGACCTTGATCTTTGTGACTCAGTTCAGGGAAGTGGCAATGATAATATCCTGACATTCTTGCAGATTGTAGAAATTAATTTAATGGGTATTTGCAGAGCCCTTAAAGCCTGGTGGTTCTGTCCTTAGACCGGGGCAATGTGTGATGAATAACACATAGGGCAGTACACTGATTTTATTTTTTCTTGGTATCCAATTACTGGTAATCAGGTGAGCACTATTTGTCTTGTGCAATGAATGAAGCAGAGCACTGAGCACTTGTGAGGAGAAAAAGGAGTATCTGCTCATGCAGTAAAGCTGTATCAGAGCAGATAGAGCTTGTTCTGATTACTGTGATTGTCATGTCACATGGAGTTCCCTTCAAAGGTCAGAGAAGTTTGCTAGCTGACATTAAGGCCCATATTCCCATGTTCTCCAGCTATCTGAAACATTAGAGCAATCAGGAAGATAAATCCTCTTGTAACTCTGTGTGAAAAGGTTCAAAAGTTTCCATTACTACCCTGCTGTTTCACTTTATTTCGGCAGTTACCACAAGTTCTTGGTTGAAGTTGTCCTACTTGACAATAACCTGTTCAAGCCATGCCACTGATTTACCATCACCCAGCAATGATTACGTTTGTATTGTTTACTAACAAATATCATTGGACCTAGGATGATAAACACGGGGTACAGGGTAGTACTTTGATCGCAAATTGTACATGTAGTCCTTGAATATTTTTACTACAAGCAAATGAATTGCCTGAATTATTTAAACAAGGATATTATCACAAACCATAATAATCTCACTTCGCTGTGTACTTCTAGGAAGTATTTAGATAGTCCATGCAGCTGTGGAAATACCAGATTGGGCAGCGTGTCAGGAAAAAATAAAGACCTGACATCTGAAAACCTTTGCTGGGTTGCGGGGAAACCCGCCACCTTGGTTTTGATGAATATTGTCTTGTGAAGTCTTTGTGAAAGAGTCTCTAACAGACAGGCTTGAGAGTGTTAAGTCCTCTTTGGAGTTGCCCATGGAGCAGGATGGGTTGCCAGCGGTAATGAGACTCCTAGTCCAGCCCTGGCAGGCTGGTTTGACTCTGAAAGCAAGGGCTGAGACTCGTGTCCATCCTTGGTTTCTGGGATATGCCTTTCCCAAGACAGTCTGTAGCTAGGGAGGCTGTCTGTCCTGGAAGTTAACAACGAGGAAAAGCCGAGAGGTTTGGGACCTGCAGTCTTTCCCCTCTGGGCCGCCATTTCAAGATACAGACTGCCAGGAAGAGTTTGCCCACTGTTGTCTGGTGGCTGAAGCGGGAGTCTTCACTGCTCTGGGTGGCCAAGTGAAATCTCCCACAGCATAGCCGACCTTGTCACAAATAGTCTCCCACTACTGAACACAACTGAAGGGATTTGTGCACCTAACTTCTGTGATAATGAATGCAAGGGAACAAAAGAAGGTCTTCCAGCTGTTTTGAGGTGCTGTGAGCCACTGGGGACATCAGATTACAGATAGGAACCATGTGGCAGCTCTTGCTGGCATCCAGGGCAATGCTGGAGTAGGTCACAGAGCACACATGAACTTTATGATCATGTTGGAGTCTGTTGAATTGCAGCAATCATGAGAACTAAGTATTGCAATTAGAGCTGGTCCAAAGGTTGAAACTCCTCTTCTTTGAATCATCTCGATTGCTTTTGTTTTGGGAGTGTCCAGATTAAACAATAAGAAGAAATTCGAGATAATGGTTAGCAACTTTTCGTGTTTACTAAAATAGGTTTATTAGGAATTCATTTTATTTTAACTGAGACTTAAATAGTTGCCCAGTGTTTCATAACAGGGAAAGAATGAGGGATGACCTTTCCCCTGTCAGGAAATATAGCTTTAGATGTATGTGGTATCTCTTAAGTTTTCATTTAACGGGTTTTGACTGAACGTGATTGAAAACTGTTTAGACATATGCTGGAGATAAGAAAATGCTGATGCACTAAAAAGTAGAAGCTTTCTCTACCTCTTTATCTTTCTTAATTCCAGCTCACTTGCAAAGTAAATCTCGCTATTCAGATCATGAAAGAACCTCTAGTCATAACTATACAGAGAAATGTTTACCTATATGAGATGATAACTTTCTGGTTTTAGGACTGCTTCTCGGTGATCCCTCAGCACCGGGGTATCCTGTGGAGGTATTTCTGAGAAGCAGTCTGCGCGAGCCTGTACAAGAAGAGCGTGTCTCTGTGGAGAAGGCTATCCAGTGGTGCAGTAAGGAGGCATGTGAGCCACATTTCCTCGTAGGTCAAGAAGCAAAAAAAGATATACAAGATCTCTTTCCAAGTGCAGAAAAGAATGAAGTCTGGGTTTACAATTTTAGGGAGTTTTATGCTTGTGGTCATTAAGGACAGTTGGATGTCATGCACTGGAGTTCTCACTGAGCTCTGCAAAGGCTGACAGCCTTGTCCACCTTCGCCTGTACCCTTCTCTCCTGCACACATACAGTGTGTGAACACCCACTAACAAGTGGATTTGCTTTTACATCCTGGAATGTGTACATGGATAGATGAATTCCATTTCTGTTTGCATAGCCTTTAACTGAGAAAGTTTGGGATGGCCCAGTTTCAGCACTGTCATACTTCTAATAGAGGTAATGAATTTTACGTTTCCAAAATAACAAAGATTCTGTCAGATTTAATGTCTTCAATGGAAAAAAAAAATCAAGGTCTTCTTTAGACTTACAGAAATTTAGATCATGGATAAAATCAGTTACTCAGTACAAAAACTCAAAAAATGTGTCATGTATTGTTTAGTCCTTTCATAGGTAGGAGTGCTTCTGGGCTCTTCTGTCTGTCGAGGGAACAGATAGCTTACAAACGATGGGTAGAAACCATCCACTCCTGAAAGTAGGATGCCTCTGAGGTACGGTTGCGAGAGGGATCAAATATGCAATCCTCTGTGAAAGTAAAATCTCAGCAGGGGTCTCAGGCTAGCCTCCCCGGGGCTGGGAGCGTGGGAGAGAGGGCTGTGGGTGCTTATGGCGATGCCCTCGTGCAGAGGAGTGGTGTGCTTACATGCTCAAGCACTTCTAGTGCCCCGTGCAGAAAGGAGACCGGTCGGTGGCTGCTTTGATGCCAGCTCGTCGAGCCCCGCACGATGCTTAACTGCAACGTGGGAACGTAGAGGACTTAAATACATCACTCTCTGGACTGAATGACTCAAAAAGCACATCCGCTGGGGAGGTGCACTATCTATTTCTCACTAATACTTGTAGTCTTCCGTGTGTAGGACGCTGTTCAGGCACCAGCGGTGTGAAAGTGCGGTAAGGAGTGGGCTGAGAGGCGCTTGCTGCTGTTTGGAAGAGGAGCCAGCTTGGTAGTGGGGGGGAAGGCTGGAGCCACTGCGCTGAAGTTAAATATGTTGAGAGTTTTGCCATGGACTTAAGAGAGCTGAGAGTTTGCTCCTGCTCCAAATTAAGCATTTATTTGGGGTTAAATTACTGTGCTTTATCTTCATGGAAGCTGATAGAAACAAAATGAGACAGTGAGTTGATGCTCCGTTCTGTATTACTATTGCAAAGAGGAACAGATAGTTCTTGGGATCAGATGAATAGACACAGATTAACCTCTAAGCAGCTATTATTGGAGCCCATTTAAAGCAGTTTGAGTTGGAAGAGCTTTTGCTGAAGCTGATGGGAAGTGCCAGGGTAAGAAGATGATGCCAGTGTTTGGCACCAGTCAGAGTCTGGAGAATCTCCAATGCATGTGTTGGCATTTATAGCGTGTTAGGAGGGGAAAGCTCCTCCTCAAGAGTAAAAGACAAAGCGAGTTTAGGCAATTCTGGTCAGTTTTTTCTCTTCAAAAGAAAATGTAATTTTCCTGTTTTTCATTGTAGTGTAGTTGCAAGCAAAGAGACTTCTTGCTTGAGCTGTAATGAGACAGAGAACTTGTGTTTCATAAGCCTGATACCCTCTGTAGTAAATGATGCTTCTGTGCATTTTCCCCCTGCCGTGTAGCAGTCAATGGTGCAAGTCCCTCTTTCCTGAGCACTTCAGACAGTTGCCCTCTGTGGAGTGGCCTGAGATCTTGCATCATTTCCTGTCATCTGTCCAAAGCTATTTATAAAATGTCTGCTGATTCTGGCACACAGGCAAACCCCAGTTTTCATGAGAAAACAAATCGTTTGGAAATGTATTCCTTCCCAGCAAGCGCCTGTTGAGAAAACCTGAAACATCCTAGAAAATCTTAGTGAAAGCTAAGACATAATGGGGTGGGGGAATATGGGGAATTGAATAGTCCCCATATATTTGCAGTCGAAATCTTTAAAAATAGATGGTGCAACATGTACTGAGAAAAAGTTACAGTGTGTAAGGGAGAGGAGGTCATTCCAAAACTGATTGCTTAGCAAAATAAAAGCTTTGGGGTTTGATGTCTGAAGATATAACAAAAGTGATTCGAGGTAGCTTTTGCGATGCTGAATATTTGCCATATAATTTGATGGTGGATGTTCTATAGTAATTTTCTACTTTCATGTTATTTCTTAGGTTTTCCGTCTCTCTAGCTTCAGGAGACTGTCTAGGGTAGGGGTCTGGCAGGGACAGGAGGACGCATTAAGAGAGGCAGTGTGCCTCCCTGTCAATCTGCTGCTTATGATAAGTGGTATTTTGGGAATCCTGAAAAAGCATGTTGGCCACAGATGGAACGCAGCCCAAGCAACAGCACTCACATCGGCTTCCCACCGGCCTGCCTTGACCCTGCTGGCACCGTGCTTCTTGCCTCTTGATCTTTAGCCATCCAGTGTGCTGCCTGCTTGTGAAACATCCATGAGCTCTGGGCATGTCGGAGATCACTGTGTGCAGGGCAAAGTGAATGGAGGATGGCCTCTGCCTGAGCAGTCACAAAGATACAGTTTCTTAGTGTGTGCCACAATCCAGCTTGTTTCATCTTGTTTTCACAAACCACCATAAGTACCACAGTGCCACAGGTGGCCTAGGCTGGATTGGAGTCCATGTCCCACTCACGAAGGCACAAATCTAAGTAGCAGTAGAGGCCTGAGACTCTTCCGCTGTGACCAATTAGTATTGCTTTTCCAACCCCCAAGTTACTTGAGGCAGCAGCGGATCACCATCTTGATGGCGGACAAAGATTCACTTCAGGCCATGCACCAGTTTATTGCAAAATAATATCTGAAAGTGCTTGAAACGCCTCAACTCACTGCACCCCCCTTGTCCCCTTGTAAGCTTCTAGACAGCATTTGTTGCTATTTGATACGTAAAAGTTGCGTAGCCTCAGGCTGCTAAAGCAGCGTATCAGCTGATGCCCGTGTGTTTGTATTGAGCTTTTCCCCACATAAATGTATTTCACGAGGATTCTGGTGTTGGTGAAAATGTTAGCGAATGTTAGTCTGATTTTTTTTTCTCTGTAAATGACAAGCACTGCAGCACCAGCTGTATTTACAATTGCACAGCAGAGGCTTTATCTCTGTAATGCAATAGCAATCAAAATGCTGCATGTGGGAAGGTTTACTGTTCTATAGGAATGAACAAGAACAGTTCTACTGTTGCAGAACTCTACGGATTGCATAGTTCTGCAATTCAATGCAATAGTTCTACAAAAATGTATAATTGTTCTACATAAATCCATCATCAGGCCTTTATAACTTCTGCTCAAGAGGTGATGTATGTTCCAGTATGGATCCAAAACCAAATTCATTTTTTGCTGAGAGCACCCCGCCCTGCTTCCAGGGCATCGCTCCACATCGGAGTACTCAACGTAGTACAGATATTTAAATACTATCTGTACAGTAATGTCCTGCCTTACAACTCTAGCAGCATCACAGCCGATGCAATAACTAGCACATAGATGCCTTAGGCAATTTTCTGGTGCTGCTTCAGTGGGCAGTCGTGTTCTCCTAACTGCTTCACTTGAGGTTTTGGAGGTGGGGATGGGAGCGGTGCCTTCCTGCAGGTCTGAACGGGGGAGAACTGCCGCACATAGAATTCTCTTGGACCTGAAGTACTGAGAAAAACCATTTGGTGCTTCTTGTTTCCACTTCATCCTGTGCTTTGCCTTGTCCCAACGGCCCTGCTCCTCTTTCTGTAGAATGTTTTTCATCTGTAGATTCATCCACTGACTGGAACTACAGGCTGGCTCCAGCACACCTCCCATGTCCCACGCTGGGAAGTTGGAAGCAACTCGGGTGACTTGGAGCACCTGAGTGTGAAAATGTTGGTACTAGTCATCCTTTAAAAGGTGATCAAACCTAACACATACTGCCTTAATTGCCTACCTTGGTAAATTTTTCTACACGTTTGCTATTCTGTGCATGAAATAGCTACCTCTGTGCAAGGTTAACTACAGAGGAATTAATGAAAGGCTGAGAAATCTGGGAGAGCTCCAGCCCTAGAAGTGAATTTCACATGCAGAGGGGCTGATGCTTTCAGTGCTGACCCAGCTACAAGGCCAGGTTTCCTAAGCTTTCCTCTTCTCCCAGTATTGCCATGGTTTTGACAACTCCTGCCTTAGGCAGCTGCTCTGTCCGTGTGCTAAGCGTTGGTTAAGGAATTGCCTGACTTAATAAAACCGTGTGATATTAAGCAGGGAGCCTGCACGCAGCTAGCTGTCCTGAAATGTCCTAGATTGCTGATGATCTACCAAGGGGGAAGAACGACTTGTTCTGTTTTAAGTGTTTAATGACTTTTTTTTCCTGCAGACTCACAGAATTTCCAAAGTATGTCACAGAACCCATTTATTTCTAACCTCAAAGCTGAACGTTTTCTGTGGCTTTCTTTTTCCACCTTCATTTGCCCTTTGTACTTTGCTGCCTTTGGTTTGCATTGGTCTCTGTTAACGGTCTGTTCTTTTCCAGTCTTTCTATTGTTTCACACAGGGATGAAGATCTTAGGGTTTGCCTTTTTCCTTTCTTCTAGGTCCCTTAATATTCTCATAGCTTCTTTCCTGATCAGAATGTAGACGGTACAAAGCTTGCTCTAGCAAAGTCAGTTCCACCAAGGAAGTGCAAACAAGGCGATAGCATGCTGTCTGTGCCCAGGTAGTTTTGGCTACCTCCAAATAGACTTTAACTAAAAAAGGATTTGGATGCAAAAATTTGTTAAAAGTTTTTAAGATGGCAACTTCTGTGTGTTTACCCACTAATAATGCTGGCATGAAGTATACTTTAAGATTTCTTGGGAAGACTTTGAAGTCTGCAAACCCAGAGAGCANTGCAAAAATTTGTTAAAAGTTTTTAAGATGGCAACTTCTGTGTGGTTACCCGCTAATAATGCTGGCATGAAGTATACTTTAAGATTTCCTGGGAAGACTTTGAAGTCTGCAAACCCAGAGAGCGTTCGTTAGGAAAACATGTTTGTGTTAAAGAGAACAAATAAAAAACCCTACATCCAGTACGGAAAGGTGTAGTCCGACCTTTTCCAGCAAACAGAGATGCCCAAGAAGTGAAGCTACCTAAGCGGTTGAGTTATTGGTGAAACTCAAATTTATCTGGACTGCTTGCGCCAAATGTCAGCACTATGAAACTGTAAGCTGGGAGAGCAAGTGATTTGTGAAGGCTTTGCTTAACACCTGCTGAGAACTAGGCGAATTGGAGAAGGCAGCAGTTAAAGGAGACCCAAACTATTAAAAACCCTTGGGAGCTGTGCCAGGAAAACCAAATCGTACTTCAGGGCCCATATCACCCTGCAGAGCACAGGTAAGCAGGAGCAGGCCAAGGAGGCAGCAGAAACTGAGTGTTTCTTGAACCCTTCCCCATCCCCTTTTAATAAGTGGGATTTTCTCTCTCAACTCCTCCCTGTCCTCATGCAAAATGAATCTTAGACTTCGGTAAGAAGCATGGTCAGTCCTTAGAAATGCATCCTAGGATATATTTCCCTTCCTCTGGAAGGATGTGTAAGTCATGGCAGGAGCAGTCCAGCAGGTGCCCCAGGTACCGTCTGCTGTCAAGTCTTTGCCTGTGTGTCTTAGCAAATTTGGCTGCCCACGGGACTGATCCTGCAGGACAGGCCAAGGACCAGGTATCACCTTAGATACCTTAATCTTCACTGGGGGTGGAGGCTGCCTGATGTGAAGTACATCTTCTGTACAGTTCAGCCATAAGGTTCAGCCTTTTCTGAAAATACCTGGAATCATTACAGAGAGCTGCATAATGCCACAAAACAAAGATTTCCCACAGAAAAGCCCAGCGAAGCAGTGAAACTGAGACAAAAGCCTGGAGCTGCCAAGTCACCTTGGGCAACCTTTTCAAACCGTCTCCAAATCTTTCTTCCCTTGCCAATCATACTGGGTGTGGACACTTAAAAATACTTAATTCCCTTTTATGCCACAAGTAACAATTCACACGCAGGACTGAAATATTACATTGGAATTTACTGTTTGATCTTTTTGAACTTGGATATAATAAATGAACCATTGCTTAGTTGTAATTATTTTTTAATTGCAGGGCTTTATGACCATCGAAGTCCAGTTCTTTTCTTACTTTGCATTTTACTGACAGTTAATATCTGCAAATGTTTTAGAATGGGTTGGTATCATATAGCATATCACCTACATGCTATGTAATTGCATTCTTGTGGGGAATGGGAAACAATTTGACACAGTCATTTATAGCCTAATCGATAGGATATTAAAAATCTGAGAACAGATTAGCAATTTGCTGGATTGGATAGCTATAAATTGCCATGTGACACACAATTAAATTCTGAGCAACTCTCTCTCACGTGCGTAGTAATTCTATAAATAGTGAGGCTGAAGACAAGTAACATTCCTGCACCATGCTCTTCCTTGTTGCATGATTTTCCTCTAGATGGAAGGATCTCATTCACTACATCCTACCACAGACTATGCTCTTAGCAGAAAAAAATAGGGAGGAAGAAAGAAGAAGAAGAAGAAAAAAAAAAAAGAAAGTAGCTCTTGATTTATTAATTAGGAATCCAGAAAAATGGTGGTACATCTGGACTATGTGAGATTTATGAGTAAGCGTGTGCTACCCAGGCGAGGAAGCTTGCCACTTACTGCAAGCCTCCCCCGTGTTTGCTAAACTACTTTTCAAACAGTCTGGGCTGCTGCAGAGCAAACTCCATGGATGTGCAACTTCTCCAGCTGACTGAAATGGCAATGTGGCTATTGGCAACTAGTCCCGATGGACAGAGTATGACGATGGGCTTTCCAGGTGCTGTTGCAAGGCTGTAATATAAAGTTTTTCTTACTGCAGTACCCTAGAATCAGCTTGTTCTTTCATCTCTCATAATGAAAATACTTTGCATGGGTGGAAGGATTCTTTAATTAACTAAATAGCTCTGGATTTAGACATAAAACTACTGCTGCTCCTGCCTTTTTTGAGTCCCAAATCTTTTCTTTTAATGCAAGTAAATACTCCTCTGTGGCTTGGCTCTGGTTGCCGTCCTAACATCACCTCTTCCAAATACGCACTCCTGCAGTTTTTTTTATAGACTGTATTTAAATACAGGCCTTCTGGAGCAGCCAGCACTGTCACCTTCCAACTCTGTTTTGCTGGGTGGGCAGAAGAACTGCAACTTTATGACTTTTCTCCACTGTTGGCAGCATGGTTAGCGGCATAGGTACCTGAGCAAATACTGTAAAGTCAAGTCTCGGTTTAGTTACTGCCTTCCGTATGTGTGCTGTTAGCACTGTGCTGTACTAGCAAGTCACCTCTTCTGCCAGTGTGGGCAACGTCAGAGTTAGCAATACATCTGACTGAATTAAAACAGTTAACGCTTGGCTTCATAATTGAAGGGGGTTTAAAAGCTATCTAAATAACTTTAGAGAAGCTGGGTAGGGAGCTCCTCGGATGTTGACGTATGACTTATTAAAAAAATAGTTATGTGACTTAGAAGTGCAAGGGTCAATTGGATGCTTCTGTCCAGATGGCAGCAGAACGGGGTGTAGAGCCCTATGCAATGTGAGTAACTTCTATCCCAGTATTAACTATAAATAACCTCTGTTTAATCAGTAAAAACGAGTACTAATTGCTTTATCTTCTTTTGAGTCATCCTGCAGTGAAAAGGCATGTGAGGAATCTAGGGAAACTGCACGCTGTGGTGAGAGTTGTACAAAAACTGTGTTAGTGGAAGCATAAGGCTCTTCTGTTAGCTACAGGCCCGGTGTTTTCATGCCTCTCTCTCCCCACTAAGACTGCTGTGTAAAAGCCTCATGGGGAAAAAATTAACATTTTAATTATTTTGCTTTATTTTGTTGTATTAGTTGGGATTTTCAGGGAAAAGTAGACTTTTATTGCCTCTGCCTATGTCTGTTAAGGGAGATGCAATAGTGAGAGAGAAACTTTTCTGGTGTCTACAGCAACAGCAAGCAGTTTATAGGTGCTTGTGGGGAGAACATTCAGGTCCCCCATGACAGTAAGACTACAGAACATCTAAGCCAAAATGTCCCCTTCAGAGAAGGAAAGCCTGCCTCCATCGTTCCCACCTGCTGCCTTCCAACCCTGTTTCTCTACCATCAGGGACGTTTAAAGCCAGGACGGTTGAACTGGGCCCACACAACCGCTTCCCCGCCTGTCGTCGTTCGGACTCCCGCATACTGACAGCTGCGGGAGCGGTGCTTGCACGGTGGTGACTGCCACAGGCCCTCCTTGTCCTGCTCCTCTTCTCCCCTTGCTCCCGCTGCAGGGTCCGTAACCTGGGCACGGAGACACGACCCGGCCCTTCTCCCCGCATCCCCCCAGCTGCAGAAAAACCCACGTTCCCGCTCCCTCCTCCACCTGCGGGGCTTCTTTCCATGTGCTGTGTTGTGGCCGAGGGGAATGTTGAAGAAACCAAGCCCTAGGCCATGTGGAGCGAGGCACCGCCAGCGCTCGGGTGAAACGCAGGTTTCAAAAGCAGAAGCCTGACTCAAGGGATGCTGTCAGGAGGCTGCAGAGATCCAACAGGAGGAGGAAGCTGCAAATGTAGTTGAAGCTTTGAGCATTAACGCAGTACTCAAGGGCCACCACCAGTACCGTAGGCCTCGAGTTCGGTTAACTTGGGTGGCAGGGTGTAGCCCCTCCACACAGCTCCGCCAGCCCCATTTCTTTGCAGTGTTTAACTTTGAGACTCTGCTAAACCCCTCTGCCAAACCGGGAGCCGCCGTGTCCGGTGAGGACAGGCCAAGCTGTGAGGTGACCGCTCGGCGAGAGGAGGGCCCGCCCGCCCCCCGGCCTACCCCGCTGAGGGAAGGGGGTCGGCTGCTCCGCCGCACTCCAGGGCGCGGCCCCGCGGGCGGGAGGGCCCTGCAGTGCGGGCAGGCCTCGGGGGCGGCCCTGCCTGCCTGCCTCCCTCCCCCACGGAGACCCGGGGGGCGCCGGGCCGAGCGCGGCCGCTGTCCCGGTGGGGCGGCGGTGACCCTCCTTCCCGCCCGCCCTCCTCCCCTGAGGGCCGCCCCGGGCCCCGCCCCGTGGGGGCGGAGCCACCGCCGGCCCCGCCCCTCCCTGCCCTCCGCGCCGGGTTACATGGCGGCGGCTGCGGCAGCGGCGACTGCGGCGAGGCGGGCGGGCGCCGGGTGGGAGCCGGTGGCGTGGCCGCGGGGCCCGGCCGTGTGAGCAGCGCAGACCCCGATGAGCCTGGGAAGGCCCGTGAGTGTGGCGGGGCGGCCGGTGGCGGGGGAAAGAAAGGGGGGGGGGGTCTGGGGCCGCCGTACAGCGCGGGCCCGGCCCCGCCGCACAAAGGCGCTTTGTTCCCTCCCGCCGGACGGCGGCGGCGGCGCCCCCCGGCCCGGCCGTCTCCGCTCCGCTCCGCTCCGCCGGGGCCCGGCCCCTCCGCACTGCGGCGGCCCCGGGGCTGCGGGGGGCGAGCGGGCGCTGACAGGGCGGGCGGGGGCGGCCGTGAGGGGGGGGCGCTCCCAACGGCTGCGGCCCGGGCGGCGGCCCCGGGGCCCTGCGGGTCGCCTCTGCCGCCGGAGCGGGGGCCGGGGGCGGCCTCCGCGCCCTGAAGGGCGTTTGAAGGTAGGGCTCCTCCGTGCTGCGGCGGCCGCGGCCGGGGGCATGGCGGGGGTGGGTCGCCGGTGTGTGTGGAGCCGGGGGGTGCGGGAAGGGAGCGGGGGGCGGCGGGAGGCAGGGTGTCCTCTACCGGGACGGGCGGCGGCGGGCCCGCCCGCTCGCTCCGGAGTCTGAGGAAGTTTTGCTGCTGAATTCGGTGCCGAGGG
>RSEF01000010.1:9647578-9665742 GCA_003993805.1 Himantopus leucocephalus | reverse complement strand
GGGGGGTTTGGGGGGGGATCGGCGCCGCTCTCCGGCCTGGGGACAGTCACCGCTCGGCCCTGGTGGCGGGGCGGCCGCGGGCTCCCCCGCACCTCTGTGGAAAAAGCGACTTCATGGTCCTCCTGAGCCGCTCGGAGCGCCCCGTGAGAACCCCTCGAGGAGGGGCCGCTCGAGTTTCGGGAGAGGTGGTCCCCTCGGCGGGGCGGGCAGGATGGGCACGCCTGGCTCCGGCGTGGCGAGCGTCTCTCTCTTCTGGCTAATTCAGTGCCATTTTGGATCGGCCTGGCAATGGCTAAGTTAATTGTGCCGCGGAAAAAGAAACGGTGGTTGGTACGTTGTCATATGGCCGGTGCAAACGGTGACAAAAGTGCCGTTGCCAACAAGCTTGGTTTTATATATATATATATGTGTGTGCGTATATATAAAAACAACACTGTGTTAGCATGATGTGTCTATAAACCCGTTACAAATTCCAGAAAGCGGTGGCTGAAAATAGAGGTAGATCTTGATTTGGTAGCCAGGTTCAGAAAATGTGTGCTTTAAAGCTAAAATGGGAACTTTTCATTTCAGCCTCTCGCTCGGGCTCAGCCCTTGCTTGTGTGGTCATTATCTTTAATTCACTCTTGACTGGTTAACTGTTCAGTGGAACAGCCGACGGTAGCAGATCTGCCGAGGTGCAGAAGGCTGTGGTTAGCTGATGGTAGGCTGCTTCAGTGGTGAGTTTTCATTGAATTATCCCAAGGGAGGACCGAACCGCTTTTGTTTATGATACAGGAAAAACGCAGTGGATTTTTGTGTGCTTTTACGGATCCTTCAGAAGATTTATAAACTAATAGTAACATTTGCTGACTGCCAGCACAGAGTTCCCTAAACAGTGTGGGGAGCAAGTAGGAGGCTTTAGAAAAGCAGCAGTTTCGTGAGTTGGACGATGACTCACTCTGCCTACTGACTGCAACGTGGCTGATCTAAAAAAAATACTTCTGTGCCCTGTATTTTTATAGTCAAAGGGATAGTACTTAGCAGGTTGTATAATATGTCATTAGTCATTCTTGGTCTTTCTCCTCTGAGTAACGATTTGATCATTATGTGGTCTGCATAATCAAATTAACTGGTATCTTTCCTTCTTATTTGTATTTCTGAAAAAGTAAACGTCTCATACTTGACTGTGTTTCAGTGTACATCCTGTTTCCTGAGAACTGTGATAAATCCACGTGCAGAAGTTGAGCACGAATTGAAGGGGTTGCTTGCATAATGCATGAAGCTGGTGGTGTGTGGTGATGTCTGCCAGCACTAGGAATAATTTCAAAGACGGCAGCCCTTCTGTGGGTCACTTCTGTTGCCCTTGCCTGAGAACGGATGTGTTCTAAAAGCATAGTTGTAAACCACTTAAGAAACTAGTATCTTTGTGTTTCCCTCTTTAAACTTTGTGGGAGGAAGGAATAAAAGTACCACTTAAAAAAAACTGGTAGTCTTGGAAAGGTGACAGTTAGCCTAAATGAAAACATCAGTGTCTGTGTGAATAGACTATTCAGCACAAATTGGGGTGATACACACCCCTCTCTTATACTACAGTCCATCATGTGTTTTAAGTGGTTAGAGCACGTTATGCAACTGAAGAGGAATTTGTCTTTTTTGTTTATTTAGTGTGTATTTTCAAGGCAGTCCATTGGACTGATGGTTATGACTTTCATTGAAACTGAAAATGTATAAACTTAACAGATGTTGGTGTCACTCTTTGCGAGTATTAGTGTTTTAAAAAAACCCATCTCATTATTTTCCAAAGTTGAAAAAGACTATAAAATGAAAAAAAAAAATGTTATTTCGAGCTCATTTTGGCTTGAGAAAAGCCTCACTTTCATCTAGTTGATTGCCCTTTAACTTAATTATTATCTTAGTCAGAGTGAAAGAAAGTTTGGGGTTAACTTTTTACTTTCAATCCCTCCTATCTGCTTCTGGTCCACAGGACTACTTGTCTTAATTGTCTGTTTGCTATTAACTAGTGGACGGGGAAACGAGTTTGGCCACCACCTTGGCGGGAGCGATGCTCTGGGGCTGCGGCCCTGGCAGAGGGGCCAGCTGAAGGGCGATGGCAGCGACGGGGCTGCAGCATGTCAGCAAAGGGCTGTGCTAGGTGAGATTGAACTGGCATAGTGAGAGAAGTACATCTTTAATGGGACAGTAGTTAATGTGTGGACATAGTTTAGAAGCATTTTTTTTAGATGAGGATATATGAACCTACTACAGCATTGTCGTCTGTTATGTTTCTAAAGTAGAATTTTCAGGGGCGGTAAACAAAAGGTCACTCTCACTTACTGAATCTTAATTTCATTTATTTTAATAGCAGGGTATTTTTGCTAGGACAGTCTCTAATTGTCCTCACCATACTCCTGTGAGGTACTGTATCTGTTTGGTAGATAGGCTGCTTCCTAGGACTAGATCCTGTTTTGAATGATAGCTGGGCACTGCTTTTTGTGGCTTTGGGATCAAGATGCTCATAGTTGCATAGGAAATTTGTAGCAGGATCAGGTCAAATTGAAGGCTGCAATCGGTTGCTTATGTTGTCACTATTTGTTTTCTTAGGTAAATCACTCTGATTCTGAAAATCGTTACATACCTTCTGAAAACGTTGCAATTAGTGGTCACCTAGTGGAAGGATATAGTATAAACTGATGATTAAAAATGCATCATTTTAAGGATACAGAATGAAATTTTTAGGGCTCTTACTTCAGTGAGCAAGTGGGCCATAACTCCTTTTCTCCTTGAAGCAGTAATGTCATTACTGCTGCTGCCTTCATTTATTTGTGGTGGTAAGGGGTAAGATCCGAGTTACTGCAGAGAGATCGGCAGATATTACTCTTTGCTACTGATGGGCACCTTTTGGAATCTGTTCCTGTGCAGTTTAATGGAACCAGCTAAAAGAGAAGTTCCAGATGTGTCACCCAGCTGGTGCAAACCAATTTGGTATGGCTGCATATTGAAGACATCAGCAATTTGAAACAATAGGCCTAATTATGGGGAAGAATACAACTGGGTTTAGATGGTCCCACGGATATAAAATACAGCTTATTGCAGTGTGTTTGAACAGAGGCCTTGGACCTTGGGTTAATGTGAAACTTAAAGTGTGAGGAAAAGCTACAAAAATGAATTTCCATCACAGTTTTTTTGGGGGGCGTGGGGAATGAAAGGGAAATGGTCTGGGGTGATGTAAACTTTTTTACAGGCAGCAGCCTGTGGTGCATGTGAATACTTTTAGGTTTTAAAAAAAGTTAAAAACCAAGAGGCAAGACTTCTGTTTTTTTTGTGAACAAATAGTTGGATAGTCACTGATGCTACCCTAATTAACTCTAGGCTAAATTTTGTATTTGTTCTTTAAGTAAATTCAGGGGTATTGTAAGAAGATTTCTCATGCTGATGTCTTAATACGGATATAAATTCAAGATAGTTTTGGGAAGAGTAACTGTTACTTCATTATGTTTGTACTAAGGTTATAATAACACTTGTAAAACACTATCTAAAACTAGGACTCTTGGCGGTATGTGAAGAAAGGAATCTCAAGGCAATAGTTATACATGCAGAGTAAAGAAAGCTCCAAAGATCACCCTTCTGGCAGGGGACTATACCACATCAGTGGAGGCCAGCTCAACACTGTTCAGTTCTTACGTACTACACTTGGTGATCTTCATTTAAAAGGGAAAACCCAGCAGAGGATAGCAGCATGCATTCCCTTCTTCTTTCCTTTGTTCGTCACCTGGTTGTATGAATACCTGGAGAGAACTGGTGTGTGGCAGGAGAGAGTGAGCCGGGGCACTGGGGCTCTGTGTCCTGGTGGCAGCCAGGCTTGAGCCTAAGGAATGGTAATATTTAAATGTGTTGAAACACTCTTGTTTCTGTTTGCCAGTGTGCCTTTATTTTTTTTTTTTTCTGCATGCAATTCTGATTACTTTAGTGAATTGAGGCTGTTATTTTAGAATACGTTAATAATTTGTCAGCTGCTCTTCCTACCCTGTTAGGAGTGGGGAGACTTGTTTTGCTTGGTCCCCAATGTCCCACTGAAGGGCTAGCACGGTCTTAAGGGAAAACACTCCTACAATTAATTCTGAAGCGTTAAGATAGTTTGGAGAACTTTACATGTATTTGGAGAGCTAGGTGAAGAGCTGAAATGTGTTAATCTAAGATCGAAGAGACGACATTTAGTGGTTTGATGTGACCTATAGTTGTTGGGGAAGAACATACCAGTAACTTGTAATGGAATTGCCCAAACCTTACCACACTGCGTAAGGTACACCCTTGACTCTTCTCTTTGTGGCATCTTCGAGCTTTTAAAAGAAATGAGGATGTTGTGCAAAAATGCAACATGTGGTCTTTATGACTGCATTCTGCTGCTGCAGACAGGGAAACTTGCTGAGAAATTACCACTTTTGTTTTCATAAATAGTAGTTGCATTTGTTAGACTATTAAAAAATAAATGATGTCTGAAAGTGCCCATATGTGTGGGGAAGCGGTTATAGAATTTATCAGTTACTGTGTGAAACGTACACACTGTTAGTTTTTCTCTGTAATCTGGGTTGGAGAAGTGTAGAAGTAATTGATGAAGTCATAATATTTGTCTAATATGTAGGCATGATCTCTGTAGCAATGAATCTATAGAGGCAAAATTACGATTTGAGATGTTAGTAAACTTTATCTGATATCACAAGGACTTAAGCTTTATAAGTGGCATTGGATGTGTGCTGTATATTCTGGAAAGTCAATAAATACCGGGAGTGCCCAAACCTTACCGTTTTCGTGTGAATGGTACCCAGTTATCTCTTATTATGGCGAAATACTTAAAACCCTGGTTTTGTCTGAGTAAAAGAATCATTCCANTCTTAACAACTGCATCGGAGAATTGCCAACTTTTCTGTGATATTCTCTTCTTTATTAAGATTCAGTAGGATTTTTCATTGTGTGCCTTTTATTCCCAATAGGTTATATCTAAAACTTTCACAATATATGTTTAGAAGTATTGGTTGGTAATTATTGTCAGTTTTCCTCCGCGAGTATGAAAAATATATGTAATTTCTAGTTAGTTTAGCTTTTGTGATGGTTTCTTAATTTGTAATTGGACGTTAAGTTGTATATTTAGGACAACTTAAGGACTTGGGGAGGAGAAAGAATTCGTTATGTGCTGAAATACTGATGTATTTTTCTCTCCTTTTCAGGTTGTCACGGAGTAAAATGGATGGTAGCTTTGATTGTGATTGTGGTGAGCTGGAGCCACCTGATCATTAACAGAAGGCATCTTTTGTAAATCAAGAGCTGCCAGTTTCCTGTTTAACTAGACTGTAAACAAAGGAGAGAGAAAGGAGGAAGAAGGAAAACAAAATAGTGCTTACCAGCACCATAGAATGACGCTGCTCAGGACCAGTCCAACACTGAATGTATCTGCACTGTGAGGAGGAGGATGTTAATAGAAGCCTATTATGTGCATATTTATTCACATTTTTGTTAAATGTTAACCAGTTTAGCACAGTAGAGCTGAGTGCATAGTATGTCATTTCATTCCGTTTGAGTTTCTTGTGAGTATTTTCTTTAATGTCTGCAGAAATGCTGCACCT
Organism: Himantopus leucocephalus; assembly: GCA_003993805.1. NCBI lineage: Eukaryota > Metazoa > Chordata > Aves > Charadriiformes > Recurvirostridae > Himantopus > Himantopus leucocephalus. Next base: position 9,660,145 of record RSEF01000010.1, on the reverse strand, counting down.
TTCTTGAACTATGAATGCTGCAATCTTTCTATCTTATGCTCGGTTTGAGTTCTAGAGCTTACGGGCTCTAAATTCAAGGGGACACAACAGGCCTGGCTGGCTCATAATGAAATGAGAGTGTCAAGAAACCATCTTGCAGTCAAAGCCAAGTGTTTCTTCTCCCTTTCTATAAGACCTTTCCTTCAGATACCAGTGGAAGTGTCTCCGCGTGTTTACAGAAGCTTAGTAGTTTGAGGAAAAAGAAACTTAAAGAATTTAAAAATGGCAGAAAAATTTGAAAGTCTCATGAACATTCATGGTTTTGATCTGGGCTCTCGGTATATGGACTTAAAACCACTGGGCTGTGGTGGAAATGGCTTAGTTTTTTCTGCTGTCGATAATGACTGTGACAAAAGAGTGGCTGTCAAGAAAATCGTCCTTACAGATCCCCAGAGTGTTAAACATGCTCTACGTGAGATCAAAATTATTAGAAGACTTGACCACGATAACATTGTCAAAGTATTTGAAATTCTTGGTCCTAGTGGAAGCCAGTTAACAGATGACGTGGGCTCCCTTACAGAATTGAACTGTGTTTACATTGTCCAGGAATACATGGAGACAGATCTGGCTAATCTGCTAGAGCAAGGCCCTTTACTGGAAGATCATGCCAGACTTTTCATGTACCAGCTGCTACGTGGGCTCAAGTATATTCACTCTGCAAATGTTCTGCATAGAGATCTCAAACCAGCTAATCTTTTCATTAATACTGAAGACTTGGTGCTGAAGATTGGTGACTTCGGTCTTGCACGAATCATGGATCCTCATTATTCCCACAAGGTATGTGAAAAGCGGGAATATTTAAGTGATACACTGACAACCATGACTTCTTAAAATAGCATCTTTCTCCCTTTCACAGAGGCTGATATTCTCTGGAAGGCCTCATTAGCAGGTGGGATATCGTATTAGGGTTATACAGTACAACTGGAATGCTTGCAAGTAGAGTGAAACAGATTTCTGGAGGACGTGTTTTGTCTCAGATAGGACTACTGCAAGCATAAAATAAAACTTTTTTTCCACTAGATGTGTTCAGAAAAGCAGACCGTTAATACAGAGCCTGAGATTAAGAGCAACATTTAGAGGCATAACTATAGAAGCCTTAGATAAGTTTGTAAGTGGTGCATTCATAGTGTGCAAGTGTGGCTTCCTGGGATTGATTTAGAGATACTGTCTTCCTGGTTTAGATGATGTTTCACAAGAGTTCATTGTTATCTCTGCATTTATTTGGCATCTGGGAATAAGAAAGTTTTGCTGCAGTACCTCATTTGACTAATAAATAGTCTCTTACTTCTATATTGTTGCTGTTCACTTATAAAGATACTGCTGTTCTGTTTTAAAAGGTAGAAATGCTTGGTAGGGTGCATGTGGTACTATCCCTATGATCTTAAGACAAAAAAAATCTAGTAGTAATGCTTTAAAATGTAAGAAACCAGTAATTAAAAAATCGTATCTCTTAAAAATCTAAGTAAGCTTTTTATGTTTTTTAATTAATTTCATTAGGGCCATCTTTCTGAAGGATTGGTTACTAAATGGTACAGATCGCCCCGTCTTTTGCTTTCTCCTAACAACTACACTAAAGCCATTGACATGTGGGCTGCAGGTTGCATCTTTGCTGAAATGCTGACTGGGAAAACCCTCTTTGCAGGTGGGTAGGATAAAAATGTGTGTGTGTGTTCCTAAAAGGAGTGGTACTGCTTAATTATCTCCCTAACGAAATGTTGATTCTCATGGCTAATATCAACAGTCATTGACTATCAGGATATGCTATATTATTATGCAGTTATATAAGCAAACTGTAAATTGATGTACTTGTAAATCAGAGTATGTTTCAATTTTTGTTATTCGTACTGGTGTGTATTTAGGTAAATATCACAATTTAATTTAGTGCTTGCATATATGGTAAATCTGTCTGTAATTAGGCTAACGTAAATTTATTGAAGGCCTAAGAAGTGTTCTAAATACATCGGTTCACTAAAATACATGTATCCAGGGAATATGTGAGGATTATGAACGCCCTGAGTATCATATTCATAAAGATTTTTTTAATGTAGTCAACCTATTCACTTCTCGGTTCTTTATATTTAAAATTATGACAGAGTAGCCCTTTTTTCCCCAGTCCCATTTTTTTTTTGTCATCTACAGACTGACCTGACCTTTGTTTCAGTGGTATAGGGAGGACTCTTAAGATCTGAAATTTAGTGTGGCATACCAAGGAAACATGTAACCTCCAAATGTTTCTGGTAAGGTAGGAAGCAATGCTCTGGTCTCATTGCGCGCATCTACATCAGTGCTTTGGTTAGGATCAGGAGCAGATTTGTGAAGCGAATCTCTTGATGGCTATCCTGTACCACATTGCTGACTTAGCTTAGTGCACAACCTAGAGTCTTTTTAGATAAAATGAAACTGCCATTTGCACTGTAGGAGGTCACCCGATGTGCTCTACCTGCTGATAGGCATTCAGTCCATGGGAGCAGATGAGCCAGTCTAGAGTAAACCCCTGAAATGCTTATTTTGTGTGCACCCTGGGGCCTCAGCAGCAGCTGTCTCATTCAAGCTCGCTTTTGAATTTGCTTCCGTTGGTCTAAATTACTGGGGTGATACAGATAAAACCTCTAAGAACTGAGCTTGCGTTTCAACATTCACGCTCCTTTAGATACACATGGACTAAAAGCACACCTCTGCAGTAATTCTTAGCTTTGTACATCAAGGTAATGAAATTGAGAGCTTTTTCCCATTAAGTACTATTAATGGAGTACTGTCACCTTGAAATCATTATTTTATAGAAACCGGTAATTAATATGCAAGGAGGCTTTTCTTAACTAGAAGTGAGTTACTAATTCTTTGTGTTACTACCTATTGGAGTAATGTCCCCAGTGTATTAATGCTCAGCTGGTAAGATATTTATTGGACTTCGACTGCATTGAGCACTTCTACTGGAGAATAGTAAAATAGTGGGAGAAAGTCTGTGGCTTTCAGCATTCAGCATAGATTGATTACAACTGCTAGCATTTTGGCTTTTTTTTTTGAGTGGCACTGGTATTTGACAAAAGTTTTTATTGGTCTAATATCTGTGTAGGGAATTAGATTATTATTATTTTTAAACTCGGTCTTAGTAACCAAAATCCTAAGTTTATAGGCTCATTTATGTGCCCTAATTGCATTGTGTAGATACCTAGAAAAGTATTTTGAGATATGGATGTGCCCCTCTGATAATTTAGCGCTGCCATAGTTTTCTGATCTAAAGAGTGGACTTCTTAACATCATGCATTTGGAAAGGGAAAGTGGTTGGAGATATGACAGTTAGCCTGTCCTGAAACTCTGAAAAAAATTCTTCTGCAAAGTTGTTTGGATGGCTTGATTTGGTTAACTTGCAACTTCCTGTCTACTTCTGAACCATCCCTTAGGAATCTTGCTGTCTGGAAAGCTGATGGGAATGGGAAGGAAATACACAGATTAAAATCACAGAATACCTGAGATGAGGGAGGGAAGGGAAGTTGATGCAGAGACATTCAATAGCTGTTCCAAACAACTTGTGTAATTCTTTCTTCTAAATGAATATTTCAAAATGCTCATTTCACTTATAGTGGAAAGAAAGCTGATTAATTTCTAGGATGGAAATAATGATACAGTAGAATCTGTTTTCCAGCAAATTACAGACAGCGTAACATCTGATAGACTATATCGAGCATTTTATAGTAGTCTGAACTAGGAAGACAAAACAGCTTTTTCCATCCAGCAAATAAGTTAACACGAGGCTGTACCGATTCACTTGGGGAATGTAGGTCTCGGAATTTTCTGTAGTGAGTTTGCCTCAGCTCTTCTTTAAGTCATCTGGCAGATGTGTGGTGGGATGTCCAGTGCAGACTGCTGTGCAAACTGCTGAAGTGTACAGATAGCATGTAGATTATGAGATGGTACAATCTCTTTCTGGCCCCATTTATTTTTGTGTTTAATGTCACATGCATCAGTATCGTTGATGATTGCCTAGAGCTGCTTGGTGAAACACTGGCATGCAAATAATCCTATATAGTTTCATCTGCTAGTTGAATCTCTAGGGTGCTACATGCTTCTCGGAGCTAAGCAATAAATTGGGGAAGACAAGCTGTATTTCTGGGTACTCCGACTTTAACACTCGTACTGAATATAGATGCCATTCAAAATTCACCTGCTCTATGGGCCCTTATAGTTCTTTACCTAGGGAAACTTAAGATAGTCTAAAAGTGTACTGTAATTTCAATCATAATACAGTACTTTTTTGTTTGGCTGGTTTGTGGGGTTTTTTTTGTTAAACAAGATTACACTGCTTAACTTGCAGGTGATTTTTGTCTTGCGCCTGACAGTAATACAGGGTTTCAGAGTAGAATATTAATACAAGTGGTTGTGGCCTGTAAGATCTCTTGCTGAGCTAAACCACTACTGTTTTTATTAATAAGGGACATATAATTCAAAGTGAGGGCAAGTATTGAATTCATTAGGTGGATCAGTTGAAAGGGGAGGATTGCAGTATATGGTATATAACAAAAAGATAGAGTGTTGCTGTAGAGTACCTCATCCATGGTGAAAACATCTTTGCAAAAGCTTAAGGTTAGGTCGCTTTATCTGTGTGTAGCAGCTCTGTAGTTCTTCATACGCTACAGCGTTTTTGAGAGCTCTTCAGATCTATTATCATTCAAATTTAGAACTTCAGCCTTTCCTCTGTTGCATGAGATAAGTTGTCTACTGAAAATAGCTGCTCAGAGCACAAAATTTGGACATGCCTTTCACAGACAGGGATCAGAAGTGTTTGAAGTTGAAATGGCTTGTGTTTTCTCTTGGTGCTTAGGTGCGCATGAACTTGAACAGATGCAGTTGATTCTAGAATCAATTCCTGTTGTACATGAGGAGGACCGTCAGGAGCTTCTCAATGTAATTCCAGTTTACATTAGAAACGATATGACTGAGCCACACAAACCTTTAACTCAGTTGCTTCCAGGCATCAGTCCTGAAGGTAAGTAATTAATTCAGAAAAAAATACTTCCTGTATTTCAAAATCATAAAATAGTGAACAACAGTGTGTGTGGTTGTTAAAAGCAAATTTCAATTACAAGCATCTGTACAGTCTCTGAAGAAGGATTGTCTTCTGCTGTAATAAGAAAAAATTTGCTTGATCGGTACTTGGTCCTTTTTGGAGCAGAATTGTGAGTCTCTGCTGGAGCTGTTTGTGCTGGAAGACTGGTTGAATCGCTCTATTTCGAGGCACTTGCCTTCTAAATATAAGGGGACATTGGAACGCAGTCAGTATAAAACAACTGTCTTTCAGATCTTTTTAAAAGAAAGTCCCCAGTCCGAACTGACAGCAGTGTCTCCTGATAGCTGTTGGTGAATACTGATCCAGCTTGAAGCATTCTGTCTCTTAGTATTTTTTCCTCCTTTAAGTTAAATTGTTGTTGATCTTGGATTTGACCTCTACTCTTTTAGCTTTCCTGTGGCTACAGGATGCGTGTTTGGCACTGTAGTGTCAGTAGCTGATACTTTACAGGTGGCTACTTTTAAGCAAATGCACACCTCTAGAGCAAAGCACTGTACTGTAATCTTAAATTCTAGATGTCTGAAGTGCCACTTTTCTCCTATTTAATGATAACTTTTTCTCTGCAGCACTGGACTTTCTGGAGCAAATTTTGACGTTTAGTCCCATGGATCGATTGACAGCAGAAGAAGCTTTGTCCCATCCTTATATGAGCATTTATTCCTTTCCAACGGATGAGCCTATTTCAAGTCATCCTTTTCACATTGAAGATGAGGTTGATGATATTCTGCTGATGGATGAAAGTCACAGCCATATTTATAATTGGGAAAGGTAAATTTAATCACTTACTGTGGCATGTAACATAACTGAATGGTTGTGTGCTTGAAGTAATGTTGCTTCATGGGCGTAATTTCCTTTCCTGTTTTGTCTTCTTAACTTGACCCAAGAATAAACTTTTCCTTTATAAACTCAACAACAATGCACTGCCTATAATTCATTAGACTGACTTGGATATGCTGATGCATTCCTGAGATGCACTCAGGATGCTAGAATCTAAAGTTAATCTCTCCACTACTTCTTTCCCCAAAATGTTTCTCTAAAAATTAAACTCTAAACGAAGAGAGGTTTTTTTAAGTATGATTGTCTTGTCCAATGCTTACCTCAAATAATAGTGAAGGGATTTACGGTAGTCATTTAAAGTCAGTTAAAGACGCTTTAAGGAAGAGTTCTGTAAATGGAGTGAGCTATTGTACATAATTCTGGACTTAAATCTTTGAGATGTGCGTATGAGGATTACTTTATGCCAGATTAAATTTAAAACCTGGAAGAGGTACGCGGTTGGATTGAGGAAAAACTTTATCTGTGTTGAATTGTCATTATTCTGTAAGGGAATTTCTAAACTTAACTGTCTCTGTCTCGGGAGCTAGAAGACTGTTTTTTAGCTTCTAACACTTAGGAAATTGTTTTACAGATACCATGAAAGTCAGTTTTCAGACCATGACTGGCCTATTCATAATAACTATGAAGCTGATGAAGTTCAGCGTGATCCAAGGGCTCTTTCTGATGTTACTGATGAGGAAGAAGTGCAAGTAGATCCTCGCAAATATTTGGATGGAGATCGTGAAAAGTATCTGGAGGATCCTGCCTTTGACACCCACTTCTCTACTGAGCCTTGCTGGCAGTATGCAGATCACCATGAAAACAAGTATTGTGATCTGGAATGTAGTCACACTTGTAATTACAAAATGAGGTCATCTTCATACCTAGATAATTTAGTTTGGCGAGACAGTGAAGTTAACCATTACTATGAGCCCAAGCTTATTATAGATCTGTCGAACTGGAAGGAACAGAGCAAAGAAAAGTCTGATAAGAAAGGCAAGTCTAAATGTGAAAAGAATGGGTTGGTGAAAGCTCAGATAGCACTTGAGGAAGCATCACAGCAACTTGTTGAAAAAGAAAGGGAGAAGAATCAAGGATTTGACTTTGATTCATTTATAGCAGAAACCATTCAGCTTAGTTTACAACACGAGTCTACTGATGTTGATAAATTAAATGACTTGAATAGCTCAGTGTCTCAAATAGAGTTGAAAGGATTAATATCAAAGTCAGTAAGCAGAGAGAAGCAGGAGAAAGGAATGGCTAATTTGGCACAGTTAGAAGCTCTGTACCATACTTCTTGGGACAGTCAGTTTGTAAGTAGTGGGGAGGAGTGCTTCCTCATAGACCAGTTCTGTTGCGAAGTAAGGAAAGATGAACAAGTTGAAAAAGAGAATACTTACACCAGTTATTTGGACAAATTTTTTAGTAAGAAAGAAGATGCTGAAATGCTAGAACCTGAGCCAGTAGAAGAGGGGAAGCCTGGGGAGAAGGAGAGAGGAGAGAGCTTTCTCAGTAACAGTGGAGAACTCCTCTTCAACAAGCAGCTTGAGGCTATAGGTATTCCTCAGTTTCACAGCCCTGTCGGTTCGCCACTGAAATCAATACAGGCCACGTTAACGCCTTCTGCTATGAAATCATCTCCCCAAATTCCCCACAAAACGTACAGCAGCATTCTGAAACATCTAAATTAAAACACTCAGCAGACATTTCTTTTGTATTCATGAGATGTGTTTGTCTTTTTTTATTACTAGTGTAAGTAATTTTTTTACTTGAATCAGACGGTGTAATTTTGGTATGGATTTCATTAGTTTTCTGTTTACCATTGTTTTTACAATCCAGAATTACTTTCTATACATGAGTTACTTTTGTTTTTAAACTGGCATGTCGTTTGCACACAAAATTAAAGAATAGAGCAAAATAATGCAAAATGCAGGAGGTAACAAAAAATGCACTAAACCAAGAAAAAACAAAAACAAACATTCTCTCAGTAAAACAGTGTCCATGTTTTGCAGAAAAAGAACCTTGCCTTGAAATTTACACAGTGAGACTGTACATAATTGCATGAAAATATCTATTTTTCCCAAGACATTTTTTTCATTCATGCGTATTTTAGAGTTTTTCATACTGTACACATTTCTTAGACACATGATACCAGCAGCAACTGAAATGAATGCAGAATTTGGTACGCATGTGTTATCTACCTCAAGGTAACAGCAGTATGTGGCAAAACATTAACCACCCATAGTGCTTCTCATTATGCACTTCTATTTAGCCAGCATTATTGTAGTAGCTATTCTTACTGAAAATCATTCAATATTTATAAATGTTCTGGTATGCATTCTTTATAGTGAAGTGTTAATATGCAGCACTTTTATTTATTTTAGCAAATAAGTATATTTCTGTAATTATAGAAAGTCAACTTAATTTTTGAGTTACTTTGCAGATAAAAGTTTTTGTTTAGCACTATGGTTTTATTGCCTACATAGCTGGATATATATTAACATCGGCTTATTCTGAGGCTATCCAATACATTTTTTATTTTCATTTTTTTAGTTTTCATTTCAAGCAAAGCACTCACTGTGTATAGGAATTTGTAATTGGAGGTGCTTGATCTCTACAAAAGAAATTAGGAATTGCTTTATTATCAAACGCTCCTAGAAGTCTTAATTGTGTTCATTTTTAAAAAAATTTTGTAATGTTAGTTGTGTGCATGGAAATAATTAAGGTACAACATTACTGTAGGTTAAAGTTCTATATGGTGAGACATTTTGTTTTTACTGTATGTTTTTACTGAATGATTCCTGTCCCACTCCCACCCCCCCTCAAAAGCAAGCATGAATAAAATTAGGTTAAATATAGCATGTAGCATCTCGGTCTTCTGAAAATTTGTTTTACCTTCTGATTTTTTGAAATACTGGATGTATCATTGGCTCCCCTGTTTAAAACGAAAAACAAATAAAAACATGGCCAGCAAAAATGCCTGTTGTTTTTCTGATGCTTTGTACGATGACAGATAAAGAGCTGCTCCGGCCGTGCAGCGCTGTGAAGGCAGGCCTGCTTGCCTGCGCTCTCTAATGCAGGGCGCTCAAGGAAGCAGGAGAAATTGTCTTGCGGTCTGCCCTGGCTGCAGCGCCCTGGAGGGACACTCCAGAAGCGTACTTCTGTCCCGGTGCCTACAGCCTGTATTGACGAAAATCTGGGGTAAGGGTATGGCTGTGAAGGCGTGAGCATACCGTAACCATTTTTGATGAAAATACAGTTGACTTCCAGAGCTTAAGTGAGCATAACTGTTTTATCAACTTTTTAGAGGGAACAGTGTTAAAGTGGAAAATCTGCTGTGAGTGTGTGTGAGCATCTTCGTGTCACAGACAACCTGGAGCGAAGGTAATCATGTGGGTCCTTCAGCCAAGAGCCTGTCTGGAGCGCTTTCACAAGGAAATTTCGGGAGCAGGACCCAGGTAACTCCTATGGGATGTTTCAAAATGTGCAGATGGGGTCTCTGTTGCAGCAAGCCCTAAGAACAGTATGTATTTCTCTTCCTGTTCCTCCCGTCAGAGCCATTCCTGAGGGAGCTAATTAGCCGTGCAATAAAGCTACATCTTTTGGCAAACTCCTACAACTTTTTCCATGACAGTGTCTTAGTTCCTCTAAATTTTTCCATCCCTCCTCCCCTGCTCCTCTGGCAGGTGGCACAGCTGCAGCTCTCCTAAAATGGAGCTGCCCCTTCAGCGTGGCAGAAGAGGGTCCCTGGGGGCGGGGGGGCAGCCTTGGGCATGGTATGTGAATGCTTAGGTAGGGGCAGCCTTGGGCACGGTATGTGAATGCTTAGGTAGCCACACGGTTTGGTATGTACGGGGGGCTGTAGGGAGGGGGAAAGGGCTGGTTGCCCTCCCTCCTAGGCAAGGGACTGATTTGAAGTGGTGTGGTAGGTTTGGGNTTTTTTTTTTTTTCAGAGATTGGATGAAAGCAGTGGGTGGGAAGTGCTTAGAAACTGGAAACAAAATTCAGCTTCAAAGCATGGTGTGCAAAGGAAGTCTTTTTGGGTTTGTTTTTTTTTTTCCTGTAAGAGCACCAATCAAACTCAATGGTATTTAAGAAGCCTGTAATGGTAGAAAGGGAACATTTCACACTCAAAGAAGGGGAGAGTCAAGTGCGGAGCCTAAATCCAGCGCAGTGCTTCACCTGCCTTTGCCTTCTCTTTGTGCTGGGGGAGCAACACTGTACCGGCACTGCCGGCTGCTTCGGTGAGAACCCTGCTCTCCTGCGGGGCTCTCTCCACGCATCACGGCTGGGTACAGCTGGGCAGTCTGGCTTATTAAGTAGAAGTAATCCCCTATGTGGAGGTGACTAAAGAAAGAAAAAGTGCTTCGTAAGGACCGTGTAAAGTGAAATCTGCTGCCAGAAAGTGAAGATGCTCTGAGCGTGGAGTTGGGCTCTCCCTTGGCAAAGCGCAGGAGTCCTGCGCAGGGAGAGCAGCCTGCAGAAAGCGCAGGTTTTCACGGGGTGTTCCCAGCAGGTGGAAGGTGGTTTCTGTCCCACACTTGTCAGATGTGCCCCTCCCTGCAAGGGAAAAAAAAAAAATAGGACAGTTACATGTGTAGCCCTTTGGCTGTGACCTAGTAACTGAATTGTCTTTAAAAACAAATTATGGAAGAGGCTTAAATTATTAAGACAGATAAAGGGACCACTGCTTCACGCCAAGGTGCTTGCCAAGTGAAATGGAACACCCTTATTTAACAAAAAAGCAAATTAGAAAGGAGGATGTTAAACATCATCTAAGATTACCTTTTCTTCTTTATGTGGTCTTTGGTTAAAAGGCAGCATTTTGAAGTATACCTAACCTCAGCTGGAAGAGGTGATGTTTACCCTTGCTGAACAGACCAGGGCAGAGGGACTGGTACTGTCATCACTGACACAATGCTGAACAGTTTCTTCTGGTCAGGAGTTCTCAGTCATGGTCAGTTAACTTTCTCGCAATTGTATTTAATTTTAATTAATTAAGAGTTACTATATGTAATCTCAGCTATTTCCGTGGGACTGCCTGCGCTGCTGGTGGTGGTATGGTCGCAGCAGGAACAGCGTGCCTTACCTAGTCTTTGCCTGGAGTGCAGTGGGTCTGCTGGGGCTGTCGGCTGGACACCAGTTCTGCAAACCAGCGGGGAACTGGGGCAGCTGGGCAGTCCCTGCTGGTGCATCGGCTCTGCCCCGCTCGGCAGGACAGCCCAGATCTGCAGCAGCCGGTCCCCTGCCTACAGATAAATGCGTGTGCCTTGATTTACTTTGTTTTCCTGTCGCCTTGCTGTTGCTTTTTCTGTGCTGTAGCAGTCCTTAGAAGCGTGCCTGGGACAGGCATTTAAAGCCTTGCGAAGTTCTCACTTTGGTCTGGCTTATTGCCTGGAGGCGTTAGTTTACCAACAGGTTTTTAATGCCTTTTTTACAAGGGGGAGGCTTCTTCCTGGAGAGTTTTTCTTCCATATGGGACTAGTGTTGCTCTGGAGCTATTTTTTGCTATTTTTTTCTGTCCCCTTCTAAACTCTGTGATAGTCAGAGGTAGCAAGTTTTGCCAAGTGTGGACTTTCATCCCCTACCCTACCCGGGCGTATACTGCAAAACACAGAGGATAGTGCTTAGGGTCCTGAGGAATTCAGTGACATGCTGTGGCGCAGATTATTTCTGGTTGTCGATACAGGGGAAAAGCATCCTTCAACTAAATCGGCTCTCACAAGTCGTCTGTATTTATACTCACATTGCTCTTCTGTTGCTGAGCTTTGGAAGTGCTTGTCAAGCCTTCAGTTAGGTTTTACAAGTAATTAAACAGCAAACTGTCCTCGTGCTTCCAAAGATGCAATCCTGAGCAACAGCAGCCCTGAACCAATTTGTTCCCTATTCTTTGAATTATTTCAGGGCTTACAAAATCCTGCAAATTCTTGTTTGTTGTTCTGCCACTGTTTGCGTCAGACTTGAGCTGAACAACCTGGGAAGTAACGCCACGGGGTATTTAGTAACAAGCAAATAATCCAGATCACCACTGGCACCCAGCACTCGCGGGCTCCCATTCCAGGGTCTCTATATTTAAAATGGTTATCTGCTTACTCCGAGTGCTATTTGAGAACTCCTTAAAATATTGACTGTTGAAAAGTTCAATGACTTCTTTTGACTGAGAATTAGCATCGCTGATAAGGTGATTTGCATGCACCGGATCATGTGCGGAGGGAGCTGTGCCCTGGTGGCCCATGTGGACGTGGTGATAGCCAGGTACGGCCGCGCTCTGCAAATAGCTGTGTCAATAGCTGCAGCGGTCACGTAACATCACTGGCTGTCCTCTGGAATCTGGCTATTGCATCCTGACTGCAAAGCAGCCCTTCTACAGTGAACTCTGATAATAAAATTCCGCTTGTAATCTATGTGCCGGTCTGCCGCAGCCAAAATTACTTCTAACCTTTATGTCACCCGGCCTGGATGTTCTGTATGTGTGGTGTGGAATAGGAAAGTGTGATTGTTGCAGTTGGGGGTGGGACAGGGAGCTTACGATTTGTCTGGCTTCGGAGCCGGCAATACCATTGCCTTCTACAACCCGCTCACCCTCCCCGGCTTTGGTTCCCTTGTTGATGAAATAAAGGGATGGAGGGCTCTGAGTAAGAGCACGG
>RSEF01000010.1:9633480-9647478 GCA_003993805.1 Himantopus leucocephalus | reverse complement strand
TGCAGTTGGGGGTGGGACAGGGAGCTTACGATTTGTCTGGCTTTGGAGCCGGCGATACCACTGCCATCTACAACCCGCTCACCCTCCCCGGCTTTGGTTCCCTCGTTGATGAAATAAAGGGATGGAGGGCTCTGAGTAAGAGCACGGCTATACGGGGAAGGACTTCTCCTGCCTTAGTCAGGGCCTTGGGTTAATCTACCCTTGCTGATAGTATGCTCCATCGGTGTTTCTAGGGTCATTACTAAATTGGTGGCTGATGGTTTGTTGGGTTTTTTCAGTTTTAACGTTTGTTTCCTAATTGGTAGAAGGAAGATATATTTTGTCCTAATTTGGTACAGTTCCACATCGCTTGTGTTTTTGCTTACACTTTTGATTTTTTCCAAATTTCTTGTAACTTCTGCTTTAGGCTTATTATATTCTTCTAGTAATCGTTGGTGGCTTAGTACAGCCCAAAGCGTGTGGGTGATCTCCTGCCTGCTTGGTTAAAGATTGCTGGCTGCTCTCAGAATAGATGGGAGGCCCAGTAAAGCACAGGCTCTCCTTTACATCTGAATGTTGCCGCGTTCCTCAAGCCATGCTCCAAGGCTCTGCTGCTGTGCAGCCTGGAAGCTTCTTTGCCGCACTAATCCCACCGTGGCTGGTGGAAGGTAAGTATAAACCCAGTCATTTTTCTCCGTCATCATCTCCACGGCATCTTCCCGAAAAGGTGTCTCCACACCACAAGTGTAGCCAGGGTAGAGTTTCTGCTTTACAAGGTGGCTGATCCTTGGACACNGGTAGAGTTTCTGCTTTACAAAGTGGCTGATCCTTGGACACGCTCCTGGTTTGTGGCTCAGGCTTCAGCTATGGATGCTCCAAACCCAGACTTTTGCAATAAAAGGACATTTTCGCATTTTCGTTCTTAGGGATGCCGTCCAGACTGGATAAGAGCTTAAACCTTCACTGCTAGAGGCTGTAGCAAAACAACATTTCCATTTAATGTCTGTCTTGAATTTTATTATTTTTAATCATTTAAGGCCATAGACCTGAATGACAGATTTATTGTGACTTCTGTGTTTGTTTGGATATAGATTTAACCAGTACAGTTCTTGAAATAGCTGGATAACTAGCAGAGATGTTTTTAAAGCCTATGATTAAGAAAGCAGGTGGATTTGGTTTTTATTTTGTGTTATGTCTGCCTCAGATTTTTTCTGCTAACGTTACCAGAGTCTCTCAGCAAATTTGGTGTTGACGCATATTGAAAGATTAAGTTACTTCTACACATTAAATTAGCTTTTGGACCCTTACACATGATATTTCACTAATTTTCCATGAGTCTTTATTTTCCTTTTCCTTGCTTTATGCAGAGAGACCCTCAACTGTTTGAGTCTGTCAATTTTACCTCCCACCCAGCCCTGGGAAGCCACAAGGTGCCGGTCTATACAGCTGCCGCAGCGCAGAGCGGACGGGAATGTCCTTTGGGTATTGCTGGCACTTGCAGCCGTATTTCTATTGACCTTGCTAACTGTGTCACCTGGAGTGCAGCATCGACTTCCAGCGAGACAAGGTACAAAACTCACTGGGACTGGCCTAGGGACCTGCACAGGGTGAGGAGATTCGTCATCCAGGACAGAGGAAATCCAGGTGTAAAGCAAACCCTGAAAGCCCGAGTGGAGCCGTGGCAAGCTGGGCAAGCCACCGAGCGGCTCCCAGTTTGCAGCTGCCAAAAATCCACCACTCTCTAGGAGGAACGTGGAAAAGTCTGGGTGTCCATACCTGTATGGCTCTTGGAGAGTTTAGTCAGTACCTTGCATCGTTTCTCTTGTCCTGATGAAAGCTTAATTATGTCAGCAGGGAAGCAGGTTTCTGGGTTCTTCAGCCATCATGGAGCAAAATATGGATGCACAGAGTTGCTCGAGCCATTTAGCAGCTGAGTGAACTCCAAAGGACTCGGTGTGAAGCCGGCGGTTGGCCGTGGTGGGGGCGTGGGGCCAACGGCAGGTACCAGTGCCGGCAGCGGAGAGGAGCCAGGCGTGAGCGCGGGAGAGTCCGGCTCATCCTCCAAAGTGCTGGCACAGCCCAGGGAGAAGATTTCCATCCTGCCCGCCAGGAATGACAGTCTGCGTTGGCGTGGGCAGGAGGGAAAATATGATGGGGAACAGGGAGATTAAAATAACCCCGGTGAAAACAGGATGTTGGAAAGCTGGTCGGGGAGCGGGGCTGCAGGGCTGCGGAGCGCTGCCGGGAGCAGGGAGGCTCTCGCACAGGGGCTGTTTGGGGGAAAACACCCAGTTCTCCCATGTTTGTAGGCCCACCCCAACCCCCGGAGGCAGAGGCAGCAGGGCTCTGCTGGCAGCAGATTTGTGTTCCCCAAAATACGACTGATAATGGCTGTTTACACAAATGTGCTCACTCACCTTCTCTCAACACCTGCCTGCTCTCTTTTTCATCAGATGAAGGTCATAAACCATTCCCTACAACACATCAGCCTGGCATCGTATTTATTTAATGGATACGACCTCACGGGCGCTGCCAAGCAGCGAAACGAAGCTCTATTTCACAGCTCGGCTGTCACCAGGGAGCCGTATTTCTCTCGGCTGAGGGCCGCCTGCTCTCCGAGCTGTGATCCACGGCTTCCTCCCAGCCTAAGACATAATAAAAACCAAGTAGTGTGTTTCTCTCACTAACTGACTCTTCCTTCGGGCGCTGGCAGCAGCGGTTACCGGTGTGGATTTACGGCAGGTCCCTGCAGAGGGGGGAGCCGGTTCCCATCACCGGTTTGTGAACCATCACAGGGTTTGGTACAGGTGGCGATGGGCCGCTGATGGGTGCTCATCGCATCCCTCGCACACCCGTCACTGAGGCGTTTCTGCTCCTTTGGGAGCGGGGAGAGCTTGGCTGCCAGAGGCTGGTTTCAGCCTGGGACAACGTGGTGGGCACACGAGAGGGCTTCACACTGCGAAGCCCCAGTCTCCGGCATGTGTCGACCGTGCTCAGAAGCAAGCATGAACTCAGCCTTAATCCCATAATTTATGGGTTCATTGAGCCAATGCACACTAAAATCTCTGAGGCTAAACCAAACTGGTTTATTCTTTAAGATAAAATAAAAATCGCTATTTCCCACGAGTCCAAACTGCTATCCACTCATTCACCTTCCGCGCTCAAACTGAACCTGCGCTGTGCATTGCAAGTCGCTGGTGTTTGTCAACGCAACGCAGAATCAGACGGATGCAAAACGTGGTGAGGACCACGTCATCAGGGTTGATCAGCTGGGCAGGTTAACACGGAGCAATTCTCAGTCATCTGGGCTCCTCCCAGTTAGGTGCCGCAGGCAGACAGGCACGGTGGCAGTGCTCTGCAGCGGGCTCCCCCGGGCTCTGCCCGGCACCGTGAGGTCCCGCAGCAGTGGGGCTGGGCTCCACTGGGTTTCCCTGGTGTTACTTTTCTCATCAGCATTGCAGATGATTTGGGTCCTCAGGGTGCCAGCATGGCAAGTATGCCCTATAGCCTCGGTTTCTCTTCTTCTGTGTTCAAAAAATGAGACAGATTTGCCTTCCAGGTCCATAAAGGCGTTGAAAGGCTATGCTCATCCCTGAGCGCCACAGATGTTCACTGCATCACTTGACTTTTATGACAGGTGAGAAATAATAGAAGGTGATGGACTGCTTAAGGTGAAATAATTAGCTGGAGTCAGCGGTCTGCCTGCCCCGGGAGCTCACGCAGTTCTCCGGAGCGGAGTGATGCCCAGCTCAGTTAACAATCAGCCCCAGTACACTTTTTGTCCAAGCAGAAACGGAAAGATATATTTTTAAGCTGAGCTTCTTCACTGTTGCAGGTTTGGATATGAATTTTGGCATCTGCGGGCAGTGTCACAGGGGAGCTGGCTTCAAACCCGTGGAGCCGGAACTGGGGAGACCCCAGTGCACGCACACACACACGGGGAGGGGGGGCAGCCCAGAAAACAGTTCAAATTCATGTTAGTTTTAAATATTTGGCTCTAGAAATCTCTCCAGGCACCACTTTAATCCAATTTACAGCGTCTGGCTCAAGTGAAGTATGAGAAGAATTTGCTTAAGCTATTTGAGCGGGGATGTGCGACGGTGGGGAGCCGGGGGGGGGCAGGCAGGGCAGCCACCTGGCACGGAGCCCCCGTCCCCTGGGACCGTGGTGGCCCAGCAGCCGGGCGGGCTCGGGCAGCCCGGGGCTGGGAAAGCACCCGCTCCCCAGCACCCCGCACAGGGGCAGGGGGGACAGTCGACGGCAGACCGCCTTGGTCCTTCCCCACCTTCTCCTTAAAATACTCAGGAAGGTGCTGTAAGAACCAAGCTGGAGACCTCACTGCTCGTGCCCGTGAGTGATTTCCAGCGGGGAGTGTTGCCTCCAGGTGTCAGGGCACCCCACTGCCATCGTGCTGCCATGCACCTCCCCGGCCCCATCGCCCAGCTGAGCTCTCACACCTTTGGGAATGAGATGCTTTCCAAATAGTTTTAAGCCACCTTCGTTTCCTGGGGAAGGAAAGAAAGTCTGAGAAGGCTTTGCAGCAGGCTCAGGTGTGAACTGCTTTCCTCCTGCACCCCTAGGAAATGCATGCGTTGTCTTTTCCACTTTAAAGCAGGGAAAAGGGAAGATGGAGCGGTTGAGCCTTGCCCCGATGGAACAAGGTGCTGGCGGGGGTGGGACAAACTGGGCTGCTCGGAGCTGCTGGAGTTTGGGTCACCTCGCAAGAAGCCTTAAGGTAAGGAGAAAAAGTCATTTACGGCTTTAGCTCTTACTTTGTCCCTGAAGTCTATGCAATGTCCTGGCCGTTTATAGAAACTAATGAACCGTGTCATCTGAATACGGAGCAGTTGCAGGGAGAATTGGAGCAGCGGTGGTGATTAAAGGCAGCGTCCAGCTGAGAAAGTGGTGGGAGAGCTCAGCTCTGTGCTCCTGTGGGACAGCAAAGTTTGCTGGTGCTGGGGAGCGGTGCCATTTGGAGACAGGGCTCTGGCCGTGCCGCCTTGGAAAGGCGAGAGAGGATACCGGGCTGTGCTGGGGTTTGCTGGCTGGCCTTTGCAGCGGCAAAGAGCGGGGATCGCTGGGGCGTATGCCACGAGGCTGGACGGTGCCCCCAGCACACGCTGTGCCCCGCCGTGGGGGCGATGCCGGAGAGCGCAGCAGTGACCACATCTCTGCCGGGGCTCTCAGCCGCTCAGCATCCTCCAGGAGTCCTGCGGGAAACCCCACCGGCCCTTTTCCCCCAGGCTCTTACCGTCGGGGTTCGTGGGTTCCCTCGCCCAGCCGAAGTGCAAGCGGCGTGCCGGGGAGCACGAGCCCAGGACGCACGGCTGGCTGCCCCAACNAGGGAGCACAAGCCCAGGACGCACGGCTGGCTGCCCCAACTGAGTGGCTCGCTGCTGGCATGGCAGTGCTTTCCAAGACCACTTGCCATTTTTCTTGCGGCATTTCTGAGCCTCTGCTCAGGCCTCCCGCCCTTCTCCTTGGCCAAGAAGTGACCCCTTGCTTTCAGAGACAATCTGGAAGGGGGAAAAAGAGGCATAAGATTTGGTTCAGACCGAATGGAAGGGAGGGAGGATCAGGTAAGCCTGTTACTACTGGAGTTGTGCCGTTTACCACGGTAGCATTCATGACTTGGGCCAGCAGAGAGGTCTCAGGGATGGCATCATCACCGTGAGGTGGCATCTTCCACTTCTCTGTTTTCGGAGTTTCTCACACCGGGAAACCGAGGTGGGACCAGCATCCAACCACTGCGTGAGGACTTGTTTGCCACGGCAGTGCTGGCGGTGGCCACTGCAGCACCTCTGCCTGTGCGGGCAGAGACTGCCTTCCCCTGAGAGCCGCATTGTAATGCTGTGACGAAGCTGTAACGTACAGACCCCGTGTGCATCCATGGGCCGACAGCGCAGTGCGGTGCAGCCTTATCCCAACCCTGTAGCAAAGCAGTTTGCTCTGGCATATGATGGGAAGCAAACGTTTTCGTGGCCGTGACAGAGCAGCGTGAGCTGGCCCTAGGGCTGACTTCTGCAGCCAAAGTGGTTCAACTGCCTCCAGTGCAGCTGTACATGTATTTTATGGCCATCGTCAACATCTTTCCTGTCTTTCCCTCAGGGGACGGCTTGGGGAATAATTAATTCATTAGGAAATATTGTTGTACGAATGCCGAGGTAAGTCATTTTATCTTGCTAAATAGTCAGTTCCAGTTAATGCTTTTTTCCAATTTCTGAGAATGATGCTGCTGTCACTCGGGTGATGTCAGCGGTGTTCCCGCCCGCTGTAACAGCCCGGACTTAGGAAGTTGGCCGGGCAGTGCTGAGCTGACGGCTCTGCTATGTTGGCAACACATCCAGAGCATTACAAATGAAAATTTCCAAACATGAGAGGGAGAGGAAAATTCCCCTCCCGCAAAGTATTTCGCTATTGTCGGGGCCGTGTGGAGTGACAGCAAGAAGGAGCTCATGATCAGCTTTCGGCTGCGTGTGAAGGCTCTGATTATAAAGGCAGCCTGAATGCACCACGCATTAACAAACACACCCCCCCCGCCCAAACCTTAAGCCAAAGGATTTAAACAAGCTCTTATGTAACATGGTTTTAGTGTTTCCAGTAGAAATAGGTGTTCTAAATATAAATGATTTGCAGATAAAATAGGCTTATATAAAATGCTTTTACATTTATATAACCCTATACTGGCATTGTACCCAATGCCTCCATCAGCCCCGAGCCCGGTGGTGGGGGGATCCTGCGCAGTGCCAGCAGTGCCTGGGTCGGGTCACAAGCTCAGGATTGAGCAGGCACCTGTGGTCCCAGGCCAGTCCTTGTCCTGTCCAGCGAGTGCCCCTCCAATGTGCTTGGGTTGGTACTTCCCATGATTAACTCCCTTCTGTCTCCCTGCCAGGGGATTCCCTCGGAGCATCGATCGCAGGAGCCTCCCATGGTTTTCCCATTATTGTCAGCACCCAAGGTGGTGGGGACACCACCAGCAGCACCATGGTGGTGGTGATCATCCAGGTTCAGCAGCTGGAGGCTGAGTCACCATCCCTGGAGGTATTCAAAAGACGTGTAGATATGGTGCTGAGGGACATGGTTTAGTGGCGGGCTTGGCAGTGCTGGGTTAATGGTGGGACTTGATGACCTTAGAGGTGTCTTCCAACCTAAATGCTTCTGTGATTCTATGGACACTGAAGATACTGTCCTGTGGGATCAGCTGCTTTTGTCCTGTGGGCAAAGACCGTTGTTTTGAACATTGAAAGCTGGAATCCCCTTCCGTCCTCATGTGCATGCAGGGATGTGTGTGTGCATTTGTGTGTGTGTGTGTGTGTGTGTGTGTGTGTATATATGTAGGTATATATTTATATATACATATGACATAGTAAAAGAGCTGACTGCCTCCAGCTCAGGGTTTGCAGCATGGCCTCAGGCTGCAGGCTCTTCCCAAGCCGTGGCCACAAGCCCGGTCAGTAGCCAGGCGCAGCTTGCTGTCACAGCGCGGCCCTCTGAACGCTTCAGGCTCTTAAGCTCAGTATCTCCTTCGCCGCAGAGCGTGTCATCAAAGGGTGAGCCCTCGTTTGCAATGCCTCTTCTCCGTGGCCAGCTTCATCAAGATTGTGGTTGATCAAAGCCGCCGTGCTTCTCAGTGCTGCATCGGGAGCCGTGACAGTGGCCACTAATAAGGCTAGCGACAATTAGCTTGGAAAGAGTGTTTTCTGAGCAGAAAACAACGGTTGCTACGTTACAACCTTTATGTATGGGAAAGATATTTAGTCAGATCTTGCACAACAGCCTTCAGTGCATCACACCAAACGTTTGCTTTTAGGGGAAGGATGGATTACTAAGTATTTTTAGCTACTGACATGCGTAGAACACATGCATAGAATTATACATAAATATCTAGAGATATGCATAGATACGCATATCTTGTTTATGCACACACACATATATTTTCATATACATGAGAAAGAAGAAAGCATTTTTCAGCTACAGTGTATTTTTACAACAGACCAATATGATTTATATCTCTTTGCCATTAACATTTCCAGTCGAATAACGCCTTATTTATGCCCATACTGGAGAAGCTCATTTGAAAACGTGGGAAGATGCTTTTTATTGTGAAGCCAGAACTGTCAGTAGCCTCTATTATTGCTGGTGGGACTGTCAGTTCTCCAAGTAACATGACTTCATTTTTAATCCAGGTCTGTTGGGTGACACTTGATCCGTCCTGCTTTTGTCAGTCACAGAAGGCAAACGCCATAAAGAAATATTACGCGTGACCTTCAAAAGTGACTGTCGCCCTCTCTGTCTGGGTTTGTGCTCGATTTTTCATAAAAGCCTGTTTCTGTGGCGCATTACTGGGGAAACGAGCCATTCATCTTTGTCTTCCTTGCCCTCGCTTCTGCCGGGGGAGTCACTCTCTGCGGGCGCGTGGAGAACGCTGGGTCAAACAGCACTTGGGCATCTTCTAGAACTGAACCTGCAGCGATTCGTCAGTCGCTTCCCTTTTGGAAATCAATAGTCGTCTGTAGTACAAGTGCTTCTGACCCCTGAAAGTTATTTAATAAGTCATGCACAGATAAAAAGAAAAGAAAACAAAACAAGAAAATAGGCCCTCAAAGCTCTGTGCCTCCCCGCGCTGAGAGCACCACTGCAGCCCTGCCGCGGGGGCTGCGCTCGAGCCCCACATCTACCTTCAGCTGCGGCAATGTGCCCAGGGGGGCAGCGGCTTTTTAAATTTAAATTAATGCTGGCACAAGTACATGGAAGGGTTTTGGGAGGTTAACTAGGAGGTGTCTACATAAGGTATGGTTGTGTGCAGAACAGCACAGCAGCGTGAGCTCCCGAGATGGCCTTAGCCATCCTGTACCCCCAGAATGAAACCTCTCCTTGCCAGCACGGCTGCCTGGGTGCAGCCCAGAAATACTGACACTCTCCGTGGCACTTTGCTATGGGAGCTCAGCAAATGGTCTCCTTCGTCCTGCTTCCCCCCGGGTTAGCAGACAGCTGGGTCGGATGCTGCTGGAGCGGGCAAAGCCACAGGCTGTCATAAAGACGGCGCTGAACACATGGAGTGTGTTCCTTTATGAGGGAGGAAAGAAGGTGGAGGAGCATAAGCCACTGCTGTGGTAATGGACCTGGAACCGCCTTCAAGTTATCATAGACTCATAGAACAGTTTGCATTGGAAGGTCTCTTTAAAGGCCATCTAGTCCAACCCCCCCTGCCATGGGCAGGGACAGCTTCAACTCCATCAGGTTGCTCAGAGCCCCGTCTAACCTGACCTGGAATGCTTCCAGGGATGGGGCATTGACCACCTCTCTGGGCGACCTGGGCCAGTGTCTCACCAACCTCATTGTAAAACATTTCTTCTTTCTACCTCGTCTAAATCTTCTCTCTTTCAGTTTAAAACCATTACCCCTTGTCCTATCACACAGGCCCTGCTAAAAAGTCTGTCCCCATCTTTCCTGTAGGCCCCCTTTAAGTATTGAAAGGCCGCTATAAGGTCTCCCTGGAGCCCCAGTATACAATACCTCTATACCAGTATTGAAAAACAACCCCCAGTACAACCAAGGTAGAGAGTTATAATGGAAAAAATAAACGCACTCCAGTGTATGCTCAGGGCCCCAGAGGAACCTTCTCTCCCCCCCAAATGCCGGATAATATGCCAAGGGCAAGTCAGGAGCAAAACTCAGCTTGCTCTTCATATAGGGAAGTACAACGGAAAGTGATTCCCAGCACCTTGGTTCAACATAAACCTGCATTTGCACTAATTTCCCACTTTACAGCCTTGACTGTTTAGTGTCTAGTCTACAGCAGTACATATCCCGTCTCTCTTCCAGAGGCCGCCGTCACTTTTCTCTGGGCCTTTTAAAATAAGGCAAAAGGCAGCCTGAAGTGTCGTGCTTGCAAATCTGTATCAAGTTCTTTCCCTACTGGGATTTGCGCTAACAATTCATTAAGGAAACCAAACTTCAGTTATAGTGATTGCCCCACAAAAACTAACCTGTCACTGAAAACCCACCCCTTGCCTTCATACTGTTTTGACATATTTCTGAGAAGATGGTTATTAATGTGGCACTTTGTTTTTCCAGTAAGTACGAAAGAATAAATACTAAGAAAACCGATGGAAGAATTTTGCTTCGTTTTCCTGGTTCGAAGCTGGGTGAGAGGGCACTGCACACGATGATGTATGTAAGACTGTGAGCCACACTCATTAAAACTTAATCCAAGTTAAGCAGCAGCTCCTGGCATCAGTCCTTGGCAAGCCTCGGTCCTTCTGGGTCAGACATCATGTATACATACATATATATACACACATATATGTGTATGTATCTATATAGTTAAAATATATAGAGAGAGAGCCTTTGCAGTACTTGCAGCCAGGTAGGAAGCACAAAGCTGGTGACTGGGTTTAATGTCTAAAACTGCGGATGGAAAAAAGAAGTAATTTTACTGGCACAAATATTGAGGTGAGTACTTTTGCAGGCACAAGCCGAGCAGCTGCTTGGTGGCCAGCGAGCCAGTGGCTGGGAGAGGACTCGGTGTTGGTTTGGAGGGTGCTGCTGAATTTACGCGCACGGAAAGCTGACAGCAACATTTCTGAGCTGATAGACATCTCTGTTGTGAAGGCAGCCGAAAACAGAGCTGACCCTTGTTAAGGGAGTAAATCCTATCTGTTTTTGCAGGAGGCATGACGTGCATACTTCTGTTAAAGTAACAGCATCAAGCACCAAGAACAACCACTGGAAATTTGGCAACATCTGCTTTTCAGTGCTGCAAACGTGCCAGCCCACTCAGGCAGTGTGGGACAATTTTAGGAGATGGAGGACAGGCGATGAAATAGAGCTACGCCGTCGCGCTTTGTGTCTGGCATGGTGAGAGGCTGCCCATCACGCTCCCGTGCTCGGCAGGCTGGCTGGCAGCGTCCGGGTCCTGGCCACGAGGGATGCAGGAGACGGTGCTGTGATTTGCAGACGAGATGGTCTCTTGCTCGCCAAACGGCACTGCTTGCCCTTGACCAGCTCAGCCTGCGCTTCCATCAGCTCCCAACAGAGCACCTGCGCTGCAGGACTCCAGCTGTACCCACTGATTCGAGTCTGCTGAGTAGCAGCAATTTAAACAGCTGAAAACCGAAAACAGCAACAACCTCAGCTCATGCTTGACCCTGGCTGTTTTGGTAGCTTTTCCTGAACAATCAGACCCCTCACTGACTTCCAGGAGCATCAGCACCAGCAAGGCTCCAAAGGTTCAGCCCTTCATCAGCTTTGCCCTGGGGGCATCTGGGGCTGGACCTCTACCTGCAGCAGGAGCTGGCATTACAGACCGGACTGTGTTCATGGGTCTCCTTCGCTACGTGACCGTCACCTCTTGTTCTTTGAGGCTATACCTGAGGAATTTAGATTTAAATTAATCCTTTGGCACCATCAGGTTCAGGACTTCCACCCTGCAGACTAATGAGTTGCATTAAGATTAGATAGATTTAGGTAGATTTAGATTAGATATTAGGAAAAAATTATTTAATGTGAGAGTGGTGGGGCACTGGAACAAATTATCCAGAGCAGTTTTGGCTGCCCCATCCCTGGAGGTGTCCAAGGCCAGGCTGGATGGGGCTTTGAGCAACCTGGTCTAGTGGAAGATGTCCCTGCCTGTGGCAGGGGGCGGTTAGAACTAGACGATCTTTGAGGTCCCTTCCAACTCTAACCATTCTATGATTAAAATTAAATCCCATCAAGGAGAATACCAATGTCTTTGCTCCTCGGCGCTTGTTCAGATCTTCCAAAATCGCTACTGCAGCGCCGTGGTTCACTCTGCTCAGGCCTAAGGGGCTCACTGCCGCTGAACAGCCTGATGGAGCTGGACCCACACTGAGCAAGAAGGAGGACCAGATGGCCTCAGGAGGCATCTTCCAAACTCAGTTTTGCTGTGGTTCTGATACTGAAAGCCATCTCGTGGAAATAACAACTGTAAAGAAAACTACACACAATAGATGGGGCTTCTGTGTTCTTCTGGGGTTTTTTGTGTACAACATAGTCACAAACAGCACTTTCTTCTGTACTTATCAGGAACAAAAGTGATAGAGAAAATGAACAAGAGAAATTTTCTAGTAAAGTCTCTGGCACTAATGAAGAACTGTCTTGCAGGGCTTTTACATGGGCTCTCGTGTCTCTCTGACTGCAGCCCCGGGAGCTGCAAGCCCGAGACGCTCACCACAGACAGCCAGAAGCACCCAAACCTCACGGGCACTTTTGAAACAGCAGCTGCATGAAAATGGCTTTAAAAAGAGATGAAGGCACAAACCTACACGATGCTCAGGCATCGCAGCGGTGAACTGAAACGCTCAGTCTGCATCGGCCTCTTGAACTTTGGGAAGATTGTCTCAGGATTTGGGCACAGATTTGTGCCTGAACTTTGTGCCTCTCAGCCATCTCAAACACGCAGTTTAAACTCTGCAGTAATCTCTGATCTTTCAGGGTTAATGATCAGATGCAACTTTGAAGCCGCTGAACTTGTGAACCAGGATGTGTTGGGAAAGGCTGAGGCACGCAAAGATTAGCCGGTTCTCAGGAGGTGAGTGTTAGCTGACGTGACGGGGAGGGTTGGCCTTTGGCAGGGATTTGGCTAACAGGGGGTGATGCCGTGGCTCCGCACACCCGCGCCAGCCCCTGTGCTTCAAGGAGCTCAAGCAGCTCTTCCCCCTTTGGTCTCCCTACGCTTGTACAGTGCTGTGAAATCAGCAGTAGGCATAAACCCACGGCTGCTGCGTTGTGCTGTTTGGGGTTGGGGGTTTTTCAGTATGTTTCAGTTTGAATGAGAGCAAACCCAATCGTTTGTTACAAACTTTCTGCAAAGCAATGCTGCAGTTGCTCACCCAAACCAACCTAAACTGTCGCCTTGTGAACCACTCGCATGAATCTTTTCAAAGCCACGCTTGAGCTGGCATCATGTCTGTCCTGACACCTTCTCAACAAACCTAGCTTTCATCATGGAGTGACCTAAACAAGAAGGATAGTGCCCTTAGAGTTGAGAAAACACGTGTATAACTTGCGACTGTAGTATTAAACACCCGTATCTTCTTCCTGTCCTCTACAGTGCAAGGCGTCCTACCACCGCATCGCAAGTGTACCCCTTCGGCCAGGCTTTCACGGGGATGGACGGCCACCTCCCGGGGTGGCCCAAACGAAGGGCACCTGCTCCGCGGGGCTGTGGATGCCCTGCCGCTGGGGTATTCCTCCCACAGCTCAGAAGCTGTCGAGGCGCAGCGCTGGGCCCTGCTGCTGTCGGAGAGGAGGGAAAGCTGCGGGTCTCGGCGCCGGAGCTGCTCCTCCCGCCCGCCAGCGCCGCCCCCCCCCGCGCTGCTGCAGCATTGTCACAGCCGACAGTGACACCCCCCGGGCAAGGGAGGAACGGCCACCCTGCCCGCACCGCTCCCGCGCACGCTCACGGAGTCATGGAATAGTTCCGGTTGGAATATTACAAATTTTAATTATATATAAAGTATATACATATACATGCATTTGTAAAGTGAATACCATACTCATTATATACATATAATGTGTGTGTATATATGTGTGTATGTGTGTATATATATACGCGTGTGTGTATATATATATGTATGTGTGTATATATGGATATGCATGCATATATATATAATTCACATACATACAGCCATGTTTATGTGTGTAGACATACACACCTATATGTGTGTGTGTATGTATAGCAATCATGTGTGTGTGTATGTATAGAAATTATGTGCGTACGTATACATAACTTGTGTTTTCATACATCTCATGCTATTTCTTTCCCCTCCTGAGGCGCAGCAGCCTGTGGAAGCCGGCTCCCGCCCCCCGACAGCAGCAGCGCACCCCTGCAGCCACCGCGGGGTGCCGGTGCTCCGCAACCGCCCGAGCCGCCGCGGGGACGGCTGCCACCGGGGGAGGGACGGAGGGAGGTAGGCAGGGATGGAGGGGTGGAGGTAGGCGGGGATGGAGGTAGGCGGGGATGGAGGGATGGAGGGAGGCGGGGATGGAGGGATG
>RSEF01000010.1:9616163-9633457 GCA_003993805.1 Himantopus leucocephalus | reverse complement strand
GGAGGGAGGGAGGGATGGAGAGAGGCAAGGATGGAGGGAGGCGGGGACGGAGGGAGGTAGGCAGGGATGGAGGGATGGAGGTAGGCGGGGATGGAGGGATGGCGGGAGGCGGGGATGGAGGGATGGAGGGAGGCGGGGATGGAGGGATGGAGGGAGGCGGGGATGGAGGGATGGAGGGAGGCAGGGATGGAGGGAGGCAGGGATGGAGATGCGGGCGGTGGCCGCGGCCCGCAGGAAGCCACAGGGCTGGGGAGCCCGATCCTGAGGGGGTGAGTTCACACCCACGCCCGGGCAGCTCCGCCAAGAGCAGCGGTGTTCAAAGCCCTGTAATGGGGACACTCAGCTGCTGCTTCGGCCCGCTCTGTAATGCCAAACAAAATACTCTTCCTCATTTAGTTATTCTATGGTGTCACCTAGAAGTGAGCTGACATAGGTGACAGGTGAGAATGGAAATATGAGCCTCGATGATTAGCCCAATGTTCATTTAGAAACACTAATTGTGTTGGGGCAGTGTTGGTTTGTTCCTGCCCTGTGCGGTGTGTGTATCCACAAGCCTCGTCAAGAGGCTCACACACCCCAGCCACTGCAAACCAGGCAGCAGGGTGAAGCCTGGCTTTGCCGAGACCGGCACCCCAAAAAGCCTCCTGCTGCAGCTCGCACACCTGAGCGGGATCCATCCTGCAGGACAAAACAAAAATGCCAGCCCATCACGCCTGCACGGATAATGCCAAAGGCACCCAGGCAAAGTACTAAAGGCCTTTGGAAAATCAACTCCCTGCAAGTAGAAAAGAAGATCTTTGAACCACCAAAAAAGGAAAAGGTGCAAAACTAAGAATTTAACAGGGGGTGGGACCACCCCAGCCTCTGCCCAGCACCGTGACCTGGCCCGGAGTCAAGCTGGAAATCCACCTGGAGGCCTCCTGCTACAGCAAGGCAAGCCTTTAAAGTTCAGCTTCCCTTCACCCATCATGATAAAACACATACTTTTAAGTGCAAAGTGCAGCAGACCATCAAGACTAGCCATTAGCAATTGCATTTCCTACAGCCAGCCTCCAACAATATCAGGTTTCTGCTGTCATCTCCTGTCTGGAAAGTCTAAAAACTCCCCTGTGAAGTGTCTTATCTATTTCAGAAGCAGAAGATCCCTATACCCGATGTAAAATACTTGTATCCCACAGTCAGCCTTTAGCACTTCAACAAATTTCAGGTCATCTGTGCAATATTGAACTTCTATGGAGTAAGGGGAGGGGAATTTTTTTTTCCTTACGTTTTACTTTTGGCATTACCAAAGCACTTTCATGTCCTGATTTTCAGAGTCACTTGATTACTGATGCAAGATGCACCATATGATCCCACCGTATGACCAGGCCTTTGAAAGTGAGGAGCTGTGACCCTCACAGCTGTAACTTGGGGCTGCGATTTGGCATCCTGCAAAAAGCCCTGATTTCTTGTGCATGTTACCTGGGCTTTCCTCTCCCCAGCCCTGACCCGCTGGTGGCTCACCCAGAAGGGCTGCAGGCACTGGAAGGGGCTGAGCTCCGGCTTGGCTCACTTGCAGCTAAAGATGCTTCGTAAGCTCCAGTGAAAGAAATCTGCAGTGCTCCCCAAGATTTTGCAGATGGCATCCTCCACCTCAGCCATACCACAGCCCAGCAGCACAAAAAAGTGGTCTGTCGTAGATGGTAAGCTGTGTGGTGCCTCCAGCTTGTGTCTCACACAGGTTAAATAGCCTCTGGGATTTGTATTAGAATCATAGGATCGTTATGGTTGGAAGGGACCTTTAAGATCATCAAGTCCAACCATTAACCCAGCACTGCCAAGTCCACCACTAAACCATGTCCCTTGACACCACACCTACATGTCTTTTAAATACCTCCAGGGATGGTAACCCAACCACTTCCCTGGGCAGCCTGTTCCAATGCCTGACAACCCTTTTGGTGAATAAATTTTTCTTAATATCCAATCCTGGCACAACTTGAGGACATTTCCATTATTAATTATGTAACATATTATTTTAAAGAGCAGCTTTGCTCCTGGGAAATACCCAGAGCCTCCCAGACTGCCTGGATCCGCTCATTCATCAGCACCATCATCCCATCACGGAGACAAGGGCTGGGGCAGAAGGAGCTGTCGGGACAGAGGGAGCTATCAGGGTGAAACACAGGCAGTGGCAGTGGGGAGATAGCTAGCACTGCTCGCCTCGCCCCGGTGGGACAGGGTGACCCCGAGAGAGGTGCTGCTCGTCCGATGGGAGAGGGATGGGAGAGGGATGGGATGGGCTTCACAACCAGCTCAGTGCCTCTGCTCAGCAAGGCTTTGGTGGCAGCCCGGAGCCGCTGCTCGGAGCAGCCCAGCACAGGCTCCCTGACACTGCTGCAGCACGTTTGCATACGGAACGGCCACATCAGCCCTCAGCAAAAAGTCGTGCGGTGGCCGGTAGCTAAGGCAGCGAGCACCCTGGCTGCAGTGGCTGCCAACTGCTTTCACAGGCCAAGGCCAAGGGGTCTGCAGTGAAAAAAGAAAAAAAAAAAAAGAAATCCCAAAGCAGCAAACTGAAGCATCTCTGAGCAATAACCGTGTGCCCCGCAGGAGCACTCAGCAGACCGGACACGCTGGAGACGTTGTGCAGAGTCGTGCTGGTTTCGCTCTGATCGCATGAGGATGAGGTCGGTTTTTGCAATTTGTGATAACAGCATTTTGCAAGCACGATGGAAATGTGTGGTAAACCCCAGGCGAACTGGGGCAGCCTGTGCACACAAACCGTGCGACACGGGGTTCCAGCAGAGTCAGGCTAAGGGATTTAACTCCGCCATGCCTGTCCCCTGTGCTCCTGCCGCACAAGGCGAGCCCTGCCACCAGTCCCCAGCCATCAGCCACCTCCCAGGGCTGCCTTACTTCCTCCGGGGCCCGTGCCTGTGTTTTGGCCATGCTGCCATTCGCGGAGGTGACCTGCGGTGCAGGTGGCCCCGGTCCCGCAGGGTCAGCAGGCAAAACCCCGCAGCCAGGCCAGCGGGGACAAGGAGCCCCGGAGGAACACAGCAAGGCAAAGGGCATGCTCGCTAGCCGGGGAAGGGCATTGCTAGTGGCTGCCCAAAGGCTTGCAGTGGGTGAGCAAAACAGTAGAAAAAAATCAATTTGCTTTGACAGAGTGCCCTTACTGCCTGTGAACTGGTTCATATTAATAAAATCCTTACAGCAGGGTAGTGAACTGCTCATTTCTCCCATTAGTTTGCTTTGCACAGAACCCGACATTTACGTATCCTTTGCATCCACTTTCTTTGCTCCTAAAATACACGTTGTACTGGGACTAATAGACGACATCCGCACTGGCACGGGGAGCGGCCGTGTGTCCTGCCCTCACTCCAGCTGCTGAGGGACTCATCCGAAAGACAAGTAAGATGCCAGTGTTTTGAAAGAGTATCACAGAATCAGAGAATGTGTGGAGTTGGAAAGGACCTTCAAAGATCATCTAGTTCCAGCCCCCCTGCCATGGGCAGGGACACCTCCCACCAGACCAGGCTGCTCAAAGCCCCATCCAGCCTGGACTTGGACACCTCCGGGGATGGGGCAGCCACAGCTTCTCTGGGCAACCTGTGCCAGTGTATCACCACTCTCACTGTAAAATATTTCTTCCTCACATCCAATCTAAACCTACCCTCTTTCAGTTTAAAACCATTGCCCCTTGTCCTGTTATTACAGGCCTTAGCAAAAGTCCCTCTCCATCTTGCTTGTAAGCCCCCTTCATATATTGAAAGGCTACAATAAGGTCTCCCTAGAGCCTCCTCTTCTCCAGGCTGAACAGTAAACAGGATAACGCCAGAGGCGAGTCACCATGACCCGGAGCCCAGGCACATGCTGATTAATTCAGTTCCCCTCCCCTAAATGGTTTATTTCTGCTAATCAAGAAAGGCTGACAGAAAACAGATCTGGTCACAGTAACTTGCTGTGGTGCTGATACAGGATGCTTGCACATTGGTACACCTCTTACTTGATACTGTGTTTTGACTGAGAACCAGAATAACGTAACAGGTAATATAGTACATAATAGCTGTGGCAAAGTCTGGCCAACTCATAGGTCTGAAAACAAATTCTAAGTCGTGAACCAGCACCACACAGAAGCTTTG
This sequence comes from Himantopus leucocephalus, assembly GCA_003993805.1. Lineage (NCBI taxonomy): Eukaryota > Metazoa > Chordata > Aves > Charadriiformes > Recurvirostridae > Himantopus > Himantopus leucocephalus. The sequence continues at coordinate 9,629,333 of RSEF01000010.1, read as the reverse complement.
TCAGAGAAGAATTTTCGTCTTCCCTCTTCCAAATTTCACATTTTTAATCCATGACCTGGACAAACCCACCATAATTAACACAGAATCCAGGTGCTGGCTCCAGAGCTGGGCTCACTGAACACACAGTAAATGTTTTGCTAAGGACAATATAAAAATCACAGCTAAAGCTAAGACAGACTCAGGGACGAGTCATGGTGGCTGGACCAGCCCTGGGAGGCATGATAGACCCTCATGGAACAAACAGGGCTCATCCAATTTATGAGCAAAGACCCCTGCATGGGAACACCCCCGGTAGGGCCTAGTATGAGTGCTTCTGGGATGGCGTGTCCCTTTCTGGTGTCCACTACCCCACCCCAGCAGACAGCTTCAGCAACAGCTTCAGCACAGGAGCTTCTGCGCTGCTGGAGGTGAGACGTACAGCATGGACAAAGCCACCTACGACCCACCAGGTCTGCTGCAGGCCACCAGCCCTCATGCGACAACCCCGCTTGCCAGCGAGCCCACACAGCCGTGATCGTGCAGGGAAATCCTTGTGCTGTGGAGGCAACATCACAAATAACACTCAGCTGCTTCAAATGAACAACTACAAGTGGCACCGGCAGAAACAGACCCCAAAAAACTGCCACAGAGTCTGCAAAACCTTTTCTGGAAAGACCAGCTAAGACCAGCCAGGCACATAGCCACTGAACTGAATTTTAAAGCAAATACTATGTTTGGGGGATCATTTTTACAATTGCACATACTTTTCAAAGTCCATGGTGAGATTATTAGAGGCTGCTCTGGCAAATGAGAAGCCACAAACCATGCAGAGCAAAAAGTACCTTGAAACCACCACCGAATCCATGAGAAAGCCTCTCGCCTGAAGGGTATCCACAGGCCCACAACAAGCACACCAAAAATACCCTTCGGTGGCAGACGGTTAAACCCTGCTGGCCTAGGCAGCCGGACACCTGAGACATGGGCTGCTGTAGCCACTCTCATGCAGTATTTTTTCCCAGATTTTAGCTAAATCAGCTTTGAGACTTTCCTCCTCAAAACAGCTTGAGTTATCCAGATGAGCAAGGAGGCAAGAAACCTCAGTCGCAACATAAGCAAGACATTGGCAGCGTCCTTTCCTTCTCTTTGTGACAAATACGGGTGACCAAAGCTGGCCAAGAACCTTGTGCTATTCCCCAGTCTCAAGCCTCTGAAATAAATGCTCTTGGACTTCTTTTTTGTTCGGTTGTTATCTCCTGGAGGAGTCTCTAGGACACTTTGGAGGCTTCAGATAAGATTATGGCCAATTACGAAGGGAAGAAAGAGTTCATCTCTTGGTATCTTTTTGGACAAACAATCTGAGGCAAACAAAGTTTAGCAACCTCTCTGGGCTTGCAGAGTTTAGGATCCCAATAACTCATTCTGATGCTGTAAACCCGAAACACAGCCCAGCCAGTTTTCCGGCGTGGCAGTTATCTTATCTGCTCCGACCCCTCGCTCCTGCTGGCCAAACCCACCCAGCCCACCTTTTTATTGCAATCTGCCCATGAAATGCTGTAGGGATGATGTGGTTTCTTCTCCTTTTGTCCCGCTCTTTGGAGATGAGAGTGGCCCTCAGCTGCCTTGCACCCCGGCTGGGGCAGTGCCGGGTATACCCGGGGGTGCATTGTGTCCCCAGCACAAACCCTGCATGACTCCTCTGTGACCCTCGCACTTTGCGAAACCCCAATGCCGCTGTTCACCAGCAGATTGGCAAATGGGTCCAGTTCTCTGTCCGAGAAGAAATATCTCCTACAGAGGAGAGGCTATTCCTGGCATCCCCCTGTATTTGCATTACTGTTGTTACAGCCCACGCCACACACCTGGCGCCACCAAAGCTCTGCTAGACTGGAAGAAAATCAAAAGAAGGTAAAATTCCTGTGCCCACACAGCAAGATCTTTTTATAGCCAAGGGAATGAGGTTTTTTACTCTCTTCCTATTTTCCACTTAGGGAGTAAACAGGAAAACCAACCTGGTCTGGTAGCTAATTTGGGCACACACAGTGTCTCTCCGTGTGCCTCCCAGTGATGCTTCCTGCCTTCTCCTGCCATGGTCCAACACCCCATGTCCCCAAACCGTCCCTTGGAGGGAGCCAACAGCCCTTGGCTGCTGCTGGATGGGGACGGAGACCCCACCAGGACTGTGACCCAGAGCCAGTGTCGGGCGCATGGGGCTGGTCAGCATCTGTGCTCGTCTCCTCGGCATGTTCAAAATTTCTCTATGGGTCTCACCACAGATGGGCTGGGATCCAGCCCCTCAGAGCGAGCTGCAGATGGCCTTACACCTCCCTGTGTGTGGCCGAACAGGTTTGTGTGCACTAGCATCCACGCAGCCCGAACTCAACCGCTACCTGCGGACCTTCACTTGAGTTTGTGTTTGTGCTGCCATACCATGGCTAGAACAAAGAGGAACCCAGGTTCCCCCAGGAATTGGAGTACAGCACTGCCATGCATCATCCTTCGTTGCCCGGCTTGGCCACGCAGCCGGGCGACAAGCTACCCACACACACACGCACGTGGGTATCAGTACCAACTCTGAAATTCCTCCCCCCAAACCCATCCACATGGAACAAAGCTGAAGAAACCCCCACCGTGGTGGTGTTTCCCCCTCCCGCCTCGCTCCCCATCCCCAGTAAAAGTGCTGCATTTAACCCCGTGCCGCTGCCTGTGCCTCCATGCTCACCACCCTTGGGGGGGTGATGGATGCTTGTCCCCAGGAGAGTGACCGCCGTCATTGAGCAATTGGTCTTACAGCAAAGCATCACCTCCTCCATGACACTGCCCAAGGGAGAACACGTCTTTGCCTTTAGCCATTGGCAACTGCAAGAGAGAGAGAAAAAAAAGCAGTAAAGTTGGCAACAAGTGGAACCCAAAGTGCAGCAAGATGTAGCAGGTCTCTGACCCGCTCAGCGAGACAGCCAGCATCAAAGCAGTGAGCCCAGCAGAAGGAGCCTTGGTGGCAGCACGATGACTTTAGTCATAGTCACAAGGCTAAAACAGCCAGGAGGGGGAAGTTTTCTCAAATACCAGATAGGAAAGTTGCGTAACCACCACCCAGTGCCTTCAAACAGGGCCTGATTTCCCTCTCCTAAAATTAGGATGACTTCCCCATGCAGTTTCCCGCTGCATCTGTGGCACAGAGCGAAGCAGGGGGTTGTGGTCCCTGTCCACAGGGTGGGCTGGGATGGGAGGGGGGGCTGCGGGAGGAGAGCGCCCACCCCATGGCGATGGCTCGGCAGCCTCCGGGGAGTCCCACATGGTCGCGGGGGGGGAGAAGCATTTCAAAAACCATCGCCTGCAAGGCTAATCACAGCAAACAGCTTTGAAGCTCCTTTATTGAGAGATCACAGGCTGGTAAGCAATGGGCTGAACCTGGGGGATGCGCTCTACCACAACGCCTCCCAACGGGAGCAGGGGCAAGGCGCTGTGCCGAAGAGAGTTCCGAAGGACTCTCTTCTTGGACAAGCAGGAAAGCTTCAAGAGGCTTTGTCAACAAGACTACAGTAAGGGTTCAGGTTCGGTTCTTTTTGATCTCCTTCCAAAGTGGGCAGCGAAAGCAAGGCAAAGAGAACGCAGCCGCGGGTGTGGGAGCTCACTGCATACAAACGGGTATGTGCCCGGTGCAAGGACATCCGTGAGAGCGGCGCTGGTACCCCCCAGCAGCGGGAAGCAGGCTGGATGCTGGAGTTAAAGGCCGCCTCGGTCAGTGTTGCTCATTCCCAGGCACCATTCGTGTGTGCATGAATCACCAGCCCTCCCTTTGAATCATTAATCACTGCAAAATCAATAAAGGCCACATACGTTTTTCATGTATCAGCCATTAGTCTGACCTTGTGTCTATCTCTGTAGAGGGTACGAAATAAAAGCATTTCAGATCAAAGCAATCAGCACTAAATTTACCCAGCACCCGGTGGAGCCCGCTGATTTACAGCCGCTGAGCTCATACCAAGGTTGTTTCGGTTCCTGAGAGCCCTGGGCAGTTACAAAGCCCTCGTTGTCCTCTAGGGACATGAGCAGGCGGGAGGGGGCTGCTCCAAAAGGATGTTCTTTGGGATTTGTTTATTTCCTTAAAAACAAGGACTGCTTTCTCGTCCAGGAGCAAGTGTCTACGCCGCACTCAGGGATGAGCAGATGCATCTCCTTCCCCAGGCACCCACACGGGGTGATGGCACCCAGAGCTGCGTGTGAGCCTGTCCCCCTCCCGCAGCACCTCCCTCCAGCCGAGCCTTCTGCGCTCTGCTGCAGCAGAACAAACACCTTGCACAGCAAAACCTGCTGGAGACATGCCATCACCATCAGGGAGACCAGAAGGAGCCGAGTCATTCACCAGGGATGGGGCATGGTAAATTCAGCCCTCTGCGAGCCTTGGACCACAGGCTGAAGCTGCCTCCAGCCGATGCCCCAGCCACCAGAACCAGACTGCCTACATTTTTTCTGAATGCATTTATTTCTTTTGGGACTAAGACGCCAAGAGCCTCCAGGCAGTGCTGCTGACCGATTACCACCACTATTGATCACTTCTGCATCCGGCTTTCTGGGTCAGGCCCGCTCTCATTTTGTTAGGGGCAGGCAAAGGGCCAGCAAACTGGGAAACCTCAGCGCTCGGAGATGCCCCTGGGGCACAGAGACAGGTCAGCCAGGTGCAGAAAACCCAAACTCCTTCCAACTACCCAACAGCCGGAGGCAGGTATGCCGCTCTCCTGCACGGACCACTGATGACTGCACGCCAACCCCCTCATTGGCCCATCACAGTGCCTGTAACGATCTCTGGCTAATGCTACTGCAGAGGCCACAGAAATACTTGCCTAAGGAAAGAGGACAGTTTGCTTTTTGGAATAAAAAAACGGTCTTTGCACCAATTGAGGAGATGGGAGGGTGGGTTAGGACACTGCAAAGTAAAGCAGGAGACACACAGCTTGGACCTAAACAGTTTCAAAACTTCTCAAAACCTGAAATCAGAAATAACTCTGCTTACTAGAGACAGCGCTTTATTACCGCTTGCTTTGATTTTCATTTAAAATCATCTCCTGTTTACACTTCCCCAGTTTTGAGTCTAGAGGCTGTATCAGGTCCCAGCTACCCAAAGCCTCTCTCAGGAATGCCGTGGTCCTGGCAAAGGTGCAGGGGCCTCGCAGGACAGATTTCATCCACTTCTCACTGCCAGTCCATCACTCAGCCATCCTCCCCAAAACGTCGAAGTCTACCTTCCTACCGCAGTCAAAACTCCGTTCACGGCACCAAAGGCACCCAGCAGATGCCGTCCCTTCGTCCCCTCCCTATTAGCCGAGGTGTCTTTTCCCTGTGCCCCTCCATCCCACCTCCCTGCTTGACACCAGTGCATGATTTTACTGGCAACACCTCCGCGCTCAGCCCTCTCTCGGCACCGAAATAGCTGTGGCCAGGCTGCGGCTGGGCTCGCTGCTCTTGCAGGCGGTGCTTTCTTAATTGGGTTTGCCTCCCTCCAGCGTGACATCCACCTTTTTATGTTTCCCCTCGCAGTTACTCATTTCCAAGGGAGCTATGGCTGAGCGTTACGCCCCAGCTCACGCTGACATGCTGTGTGTCACGCACAGCCACAGCCCCTTTGGCTTTGCCCGGAGCGTGTCCCCTTCCACTGCCCGCCCCGGGGCCAGGGGTGCGGGTCGGGTCCAGCCGCCCTGCAAACCCACCGCTCCCTCCTGGCACAGGCAGAGCCGGGAGACCAGCAGGCTTCAGCTGGGAAGGTATGAGGCTTACACACCTCCCAAAAGGCCACGGAGTTTCTGAACTCCCTGAGGACCTGGGGCTCAGCCTCTGCGGACCGGCCAGCTCCGCGAACATCCGATAGCCCCAGGACGGAGAGCTCTGCAGCTGACACCATCAGCCACCTGAAATATTACGGGGCCTTTTAGTTTCGAAGGAAACCACAAGTGCCTTTCTGCCTTAACCTCTCCTCACTCGTTCAGCTGTAGCTGCAGACACGGTCCTTACCCTCCCATGCCCCTCGGTCCCCATCTGGGCGTGCAGGGACCCCCCCGAGGGACCCACCAGCGCACAGCAGCACAGCATTGCACCGCAGGACACCAGCCCCAGCGCACGCTCGCTCAGCAGCGCCGGAGGTGAAGTACTCAGTAACTGGGGAGTGATGCCCGGCCAGTCGCCCCGCACACGGCTGTGGAGGACATCCCAGGCTTGGCCCTTCCCATGAATGCAGGTGCCGGCGGGCATGCGCGCAGGGGCATCCCACGGCAGTGGGGTTTGGGAAAGCACGGCCATGACCTGCTGCATTTTCCAGCTCTGTGTAGTTGCTCCCAGCACTGAACAGACAGACAGACAGACACACTGCTGATCTCAGCCTGCCATTCCCAGAATCATCCCGCTGTACGTGCAAGGCAGGTTTGCTGCATGTATGCAAACCGTGGGTAGCGACCTCCGCATTCAAATTCGGCAGTCAATGGTACACACCTCTCCGGCTTGGAAAACAAACAGCCCTGCCCCACTGCTTTGTCTTGGTCTCTCTTCAGCGAGAACTCCTCTCACGCCAAAGCCTTCAGTAGCCTGAACGCGCATTTCCCAACAGCCCCCGTGTCAGCACTGCGATGGGTTTCTGGGGTTTTTTGGTGCTTGATAGGCATCATCTCACAGCAGTAAACATAACCAAGCTGCACTAGCAAAATTCCCCAAAGATTATAGGGGGATTTTATTTGAGGGTGATTCTGGTTTAATCTTGCAGCTGGGCTTACTATAAACCTTTGGACTAGAGTGCGTATCAAATAACTCCACCTGCTTAGCTGATTACATTGGGATATTGTTATAAAAAAAATGTTACTTTGAGATTTATAATCAAACATGCAAGTTCAATGTTGAAGGATGGCACAGGGCCAGCTCAGGGCAGCCACCGGGGTAGGACAGGCTCCCCCTGCCCTGTGCCAGTGCAGGTCACACTGGGACAGGCAGCCGCTGCCCACCTCCGCCTGCACAGGGGTGTGCTCCTGCTGGAGGGGAGGATGCCCACGGGATTGCCCTGACCGCGCTGATGCCCTCCATCACGGCACACTGGAGCCAGTCTCCCGCCCTGTCCCAGCAGCAAGCACAGCGCCTAGAGCGATGCTAACCAAAAGAGCCAAGGGGTTGGGTTTGGGGTTTTTTTTTTCCCCTTTACACTGCTTTTTACTCTTTTCCTCTGCCTTTGAAAATTCCAGATGAGAAAAATAAATATTGGAAGGTTATCCTTTGTATCTCATGATCAGATCACAAGCTAGCATGTGACTCGGGAGGGAAAAACAAGTCTTTCCAGCAGATGTCAACGCAGCGAGCGAGCTCCACTGACTGCTGTACCTTGATGTCTGCTGCCAAAGTCAATTCTTGGTGCATCCTTGAGGTAAAGAACCTCATGATTCATCAGGATCTTATTCTAATTAAAGAAAACTCAGATGACTTTCATTTTGGCTTTGCCTGTTTAGCAACTCTGAATGCACTGTGTGTGTAAGGGTAAATAGCAGCCCTCAGCCGCTGTTTTGTAAACAGGCTCCAGCCCAGGAAGGGCAAGGGCAGGTTTGGAGCCACCCTGTAAATCGTGTGCTGGGGGGGGACTGAGCAAAACCTCCCACTAAGCAAAGGGACTGATAAAAACAGGAGCCCAGGTAGCCAACCCGCTGGCCAATAGCCCGTGAAATGGCTTATAACACACTCCGAAGGCCGGGGCGGGCACCGGTGAGAGGGGCCATGCCAGCCCGCGGGAGCGGGGAGGCATCTCTCCATAGGGGAGAGGGGCCGGCGGTAAATAACCCTGCCGCCTTCCCTCTTAAAGCACATCGGGGTTTGTCCCTCCCCAGAGGGCTGGTGCCAGGGTGCTGCCCCTGCCCCGGCACACGCGGGTGCCAGGAGGTCCGTCCCCACCTGGGCACCGGGGTCTGCCCACCGCTCCGGCGCGGCTCCACGAACTGGTGATACTGCATCCTGCTGCAGCGGCTCCGCTGCCGCTCCTGTCACATGATGGGTCAGCGGTTCGTGGGAAGTCACAGGCTGAAAGCTTGAAACAAACAAAAAAAAAAAAAAAAAACCAANCCAGCTCCTTCCCCACAGGAAATAAAAATTGGAGCTGAGCTTTAGCAATTTGGGTTTGACCAGACTTATCTCGCCTGGGGCCCGGGGTGGGTTTGTCTCGCCTCTCTCCTGACCCAGCTCCCAGCCACGAAACCCGGCAGGGAAAGGACTCGGAGAGGGGCAGGGGGGGCAGAGAAGGGAGAAGACACCATTGCATGTCCCCATGGCGGGGGACGGGGGCAAAGGGGGGTTGCTGTAGCTCTCCTGGAGCCCCGCATTGGAGGACTCTGCATGGAGACGAAAGTCTCTCCCAGACCTTCCCGTCCCCACGAGGCCGATGGGAAAAGCCACCACAGCAAATATTCCCACGGCCGCTGCCCTCGTGCCCTGGGCCGATCCCAGCGCGCAGTGCACAGCGCGGCACGGAGAGGCTTTCGCCCTTCCTTTGCCCAGACTCCATCGACAATCGGGCAGCTATTTTTAAACCGGCTTTTTCTTTTCCCCTGCTTGAATGGCTTTCCCGTCGCACACGGAAGCGCTTGCAGCACAGACGTCGTCTCTCATTGTGATGGGAAAGGTTATCGGGTACAAAACAAAAGTGAAATCATCTGCTGGCATTCCTGGGACCAAAATAGCCACTTGCTCTCCAGCGCTGACGTTATCGCAGGGGAAGGAAGGCTCCGGATACAGGCAGCAGTCCCGCTCCAGGGCTCACGTACTGACCCTGCAGCAAGCCAACACTCGGCCTTGCTGCGAGCAAGAGCGAAATGGGGCATTCTTGCCATGAAACATTAAAGATAACTTAGCGGGTGAGGCCCCAAAGTTGCCATCACGCCCAAGCAGCCACAGAGCCCCGCACGAGCATCACTCCAGCAACAACCCAGCAGAAAAGCTCGGCTGTCTCACGTTAACGTGCAGCACTACAGCCCTCCTGGGGACGGCCGGGGAGCCGTGGCAGATGGATGGTCCTACCGGGGGGACCTGTGAGCTGCCGGAGCTGCCCCGGCAGCCTGGGGACCGCCTGACTGCCCTCCAGCGGTGAGCTGCAAAGGCAAGGCTTGGCTACCAGCTCGCCAAAAGCACCTTTGCCATTGGACTTATCTGGGGAGGGGGTTGTTATTGCTTTTTCCTCTTGCACAAATAGATTAAATCCAAGAACCGGCATGACCACAAAGCCAGGCGCATCCATCAGGACTGTCCCGACAGAGGCATTTCTCAACTGAAATTTGTCACAAAACCCCGGTTTGCTGAAAGCAGAGCTTGCCACCAACCCGCACGCTCTGGAGGGCTCCGGCCTGAGGAGGGCTGAGCCGGCAGCATGTCGCTGTGCAACCGAAGCACTGCCCTGACCCAGTCCCCTTGTTGCCTCGTGCCTTTTTGCAGCCACTCCCATCGGGCCCTCTGCGAGAAATGCCAGGAAAGCACCCAGCTCCGGGGGATCCCGGCTGCTTCCCAGGGACCTCCCACGCCTCCTGCTATGGGAAACGCAACCACTGGAAAGTCCGTGTTTCGATTTCTCTTCTCAAGGCAGGACCGTGCAGGCGCGGAGCAGAGCCCCAGGCTGGCCGTCCCGGGGGGGATCCCCATGGGAACCATTTCTAGTGGCACCCCCACACTGAAGAGAGGAGCCAGAGGGAGGGATCACAGGGAGACTCCAACACCCCAGACCAGTTGATGCCCACAGTCCTGCTCACCATCTGCAACTAAGCCAAAAACCTGGGTAACGCCTGGAGGGCCAGGCCGGGAGGGCTGTGGGTGCTTTGCAGATGGAGAAGGCAGGGACACCCAAGACATCCCGTGGAGCCCAGTGGAGATGGAGCGGCTGGCAGCCGGCACGCTGGAGCTACAGCATCAGCCAGGATGTGGCAAGAGCGGGATTTGGGGAACCCTTCAGTGCTGAGCAGCCTTCTGTGATGCCCTCGGTGCTTCCCAGCCTGGAAGAGGAGCTCATATACTGGGCATCAAGGCTGAAGAGGTCAACCTCCTGCAAAGCACAGAGACTTCATTGCTTAAATATCTCCCTGTGAGACAACTGACAGGGGTGAGGGGTGAGACGTGGCAGTGCTGAAGCTGAGAACTGAGGAAGATGAAAACAAGGGGTAAATTTTACTTCCCCCAAACACACAGTAAAACATTTACCAAAATTGTCCAAGGCATTTTCAAAATAAGCCGAGCGCTCCACTGCCTGCCAAACCCAGATTCTGTTCAGAGAAGATTTAAGACTCTTCTTCATTTGAATTGCTGTAATGAACTAATACTGTGAGTGCCTCCAGCTGCCAGCAGCTGGCTCAGACTTGACTGCACCCGGGAGCCTTCCCCGGGGGCTGCGGAGCCGCCCTGCGCCCAGCCCAGCCCAGCCCAGCCCAGCCCAGTCCGGGCAGCAGGACCGGCCCACGGGCACCAAAAATGTCAGGTCGTGCAAAACCAAGCAGGTTGGAAAACAGAAGCCAGCACTGTCCATACAGACCCCGGCGGGGACGGCAGAGCTGCCAGTATGGGCTCCGGCACGGCTTTCCTGGCTTTGTTGACGGGTACGGCTTTATCGCTGTTAAAACACCATTTGTTGCTGTGACTTTTTCCCCCCCTTCTTAAATGTCAACTTGAAAAGAAAAATTCGGGAAAGGTCACTTACCAGAGAGACTGGAACAACTCCAGTCACTTGGATAAACACGTGTAGGGTCAGCTGCTGTGAGAGGGGATTTTAAAGCAGTTATTTACCTGGTTGAACAAGCGTTGTGTTTCTGCAGGAGGGCGAGACTTTATGTACCTTGCAGGAGGCAATCAATCTCCTTACCACCCATCCACCTGCTGCTGGGATCATTAACCCTTCGGGACACCCAGGTGGAGAAGATGCTTCACTCGGGATGCCCAATTCCCTATTCTAAGGGGCACAAGCTCCCGTCAAAGCCCCAGGCTTACCCTGAGGGAACCGGGATGCTGCTGGTCTGATGCTATGGAGAGCTGCTCACCGGCAGCCCCACCGGGCTGCTCTGCACCCCTGCACGGCATGGGGCTGGTCACACTTGGTTCTTCATTAACACGTGGCTGGAAGCAATGTGCCAGAGTCCCCGTTGGCGAGGAGCAGCATTATACATTCATAGACGTATGCAGGGCGGATCCAGAGTCAGGCACGCCAGGTCCTGTTCTTACCGGCAGCGTGAGCAGAGACTTGCTGCATTCCTCAGCTTCCCCCAGATGGAAAAAAAGGATAATGGGGACATCCCATTGGTAAAAAGACGCCTGTTTAAAAGATTAGCAGAGTGGGATGGGGTTTCACTACCCCCAGCTAAGGCGTGGAACTGGGGCAGCAAAGGGAGCCGTGCTTTCCCTTTCTGCCTTCCCAAGGATGCTTCAGCATCCAGCAAACACCGTACAAACCCTGGCAAAGAGCACCCGGAACAGAAACCCTTCCCCTGCCACCTCTTACCACCCAGCCGGTGCCTGGCCACCTTCAGCGCCTGTCTGAGTGTGCCCAGTGCTCGGAGCCCTCCTGCTCCTGTAAGAGGGTGGCAGTTTGCCCCTTGATTTGCAGGTAGTCATCAAAGCTGGTAATTGCCCCTGCTGACAGCTCTAGAATGGGGCAGGAGTTTGTGGGGAAGGTCTGGCAGCCCCAAGTACCCCCGTTGTCCTTTTGGGGGAGCCCGGGCAGCTTAGGTGGGGAGGAACCACAGACGGTTTCCTACCAGGTCTCACCAAACGCCGTGGCACACCGCTCACCCACCCAGCAGCAGAGCAGCGGGCATGCCCAGCAGGTCTAACTGCTCCCCTCGGCCCAAGCACTGCTCCTCTTTCAGTGCCAGCAGGGCACAGTCGGAGCCCCGACAACTACGGCTCCTTCAGAAAAATTCCCAGCTCCCAAAGGCATGGGTGGCAAGGGCCTGCTTTCGCAGAGGTCAGCAGGCGCAGCGATAAGGAGCCGTCCCTGCAGACACGGCCCCGTGATGCCCTTTAGCTCTATCTGCTGCTGCCGCGCTTGATCTCGGCGGGTATGTTTGTCTCTCACCTGGTACATTTCCACCCCAGCGCTCAACGTGCTGCCTGCAGCCAAGGCAAGGATTTGACTAAAATAATAAACCCTTTTCTACTTGTCTTCCCTGTCCCAGCCTTCATCGCCATGGCTTCTCAACAAGGGAAACAAAATCCATTGATTTTTGCCCTTATTTATAGCCAGTACACTCATTGATGACTTGCACAGAGCGCTCCGTAGTGCAGTAGCACCCAAACTAGCACATGGCCCAGAGCAGTGCCAGACAAATCTGCTGCAAGATGGGCTTCCAAACTACCACCACCGGCTCAACCTGTTTGGTTGATCAATGTCCCCAGACACTTGCACTACCTCCATTCCCTCAGCATCTTCTTGCTGCCCAGTGCACACCCTGCGCCCAACACTTCCGCAAGGGCCTGGATGAGACCATCACCCACCACAAGCTGGCAAGGCTGGAGTCACTCTGGAGGGTGGGCGCTAATCCCGCAGCAGGCAGGGAATGTCTTCACCAGCACCTGTGTGGTCATCTCCTGTGGCCACATTCACCAAGAGATTTCCCGGTGGCAGCCCCAGTAGCAGCGGGGAGCAGAGCACACCCCTGCCAGCCCCAGCTCGGTCTGCGGAGAGATCGAGCCAAAGGGCACTCTGAGCCAGATCAAGGTATTTTGGTGTAAGCACTCTTCCCACAGCAAAAACATGTGACATGGACAGTGGGACTGAGTGCACCCTCAGCAAGTGTGCCAATGACACCAAGCTGTGTGGAGCAGTCAACACGCTGGAGGGAGTGGATGCCATCCAGAGGGACCTGGATGGGATTGAGAAGTGGGCCCATGCGAACCTCATGACATTCAACAAGGCCAAGTGCAAGGTCCTGCATGTGGGTTGGAGCAATCCCAAGCACAAATACAGGCTGGGCAGAGAATGGATTGAGAGCAGCCCTGAGAAGGACTTGGGGGTGTTGGTTGATGAGAAGACCAACATGAGCCAGCAAAGTGCACTCGCAGCCCAGAAAGCCAACCGCATCTTGGGCTGCATCAAAAGCAGTGTGGCCAGCAGGGTGAGGGGGGTGATTCTCCCCTCTGGGGAGAGCATCCAGCTCTAGGACCCCCAATATAAGAAGGACGTGGACCTGTTGGAGCAGGTCC
>RSEF01000010.1:9595411-9616063 GCA_003993805.1 Himantopus leucocephalus | reverse complement strand
TAATGGCTCCAGTAAGAGCATTGTGACCACCACCGTAAGCTGGGAACGCCACCTTCTCCGCCACTCAGCCCTGCAAAGGTCTCTGAACACAGAAAAGACTCAGAACTGGTACGAGCAGCTCAGCCAGCACCCACACTTCTCCCCCCTCCCCTGGAACACGAGACCCTGCCCAGCACTCGGGCGCCTCGAAGCCACCCACGACTGACGGCTTCTGCAGGCGTAGACACGTTGGGGCCCCAGCAGAACCTGCAGCAATTACTGCGTGCTAATTGTTAGAGAGGACGAGGCCTGTTGCATCCGCCACCTGCCCGGGAAGTACACCAACGCCAAAGATCTGAAAGCTGTCATGAGGATTAGGCACAGCCTTGTGCTTAAACACCACCTACTCTCCTTCTGCATTTAAAGAAAGGAACAGCAGCGTCCTGCTTCCCTTTTCTGTGGCAGAAAAGAGGATGAGCAGCAGTTTGCAACTGAAATACAGGACTTCATTGAGACAAACGGTCAGGCTGAAACTGAAAAAAAAAATTAAATCAGAAGAGTCATGCAAATGTAAGTTAGTCTAAACTGCCCTGAAATCAACGGGGCTCCAGCGATTTAAGTCCTGGTCTTCAATCCTACATCTCCATGGTCCCCATGGCAGCAGAGCGGAGCACCCTCAGGTGTGGGCTGCCAGCAGAGACCGGAGCAGCCTGGCTCCAGGCATCGGGAACCTACGGGCAGCATTGCTGCTACGCTGCTGAGCCGCACTGCAGTCTCCCGACTCGGCCTTACAGCTTTCCTAAATTACCGCCGGTTCTTCCAGCTCTTGGGAAACCTACCCCCAGCCAAGCAAGAGTGGCACACACGCTCCAGGCTGCGTCTTGTAAAGGGTCAGGTTTACGCCAAAGTCTGATGGGACATTATTCAAGGACGTTTCCAGACCATTTTCTTCTCTTTTCCAGAGCGCGCTGTAAAAACCAGCATAATACCCTCTCTGCTACTGCTTTGTGGGGCCTGGCAGATCGGGTTACACTGGAAATCAAGATACTGATATTTTATCTTTGTCCTGCTTGATATTGGGGAGACATTGAGATCTGCTGCAGGACGTTTCCGTGCAACATTTGACCTCTGTTTATAGCATTTCTTGCCCTGTCATTTGCCACGCTTTTCAGCACACATCCCCCAAAGCATCCCACATTTTGGAAACTACCTTCACTTCCCAGCACGAGCCAGCTCACTCCCACCGTAGCCAGTTTTCAGGCACCCAGGAGGACTGGAGGCAGATGCCTGGGAGCATCCAGCTGCCGCAGCAGGCGCTGTCCCTGTGGGAACTGGAGAGAGGAACCGAGCACGACGGTCCCGCACCGCAGGCTCTTAATCCTTCTGCCGAGAGGAGCCAAGCCGGAGTTTAGAGAACTGGAAGTCAGAGAACAAGCAGACGTTTGTTCAGAGCGGGCGGCACGAGGGGGAGGACCGCCAGCTCCTTCCCGCCTCCAGGGACTTACCGGTCCCTGAATGTCCCTTTTTGTCCTTCTCCCCGCATCTGTGGCCGGTCGGCACAACGCCGCTCTGTCCGGCGCGGGGCCGCAGCCCCTGCCGCACGCCTCCCCCAGGGCCCAGTGGCCAGCAGAAGGGGAAGCAGGGTGGCCACGGCGATGCCAACCTGGCAGATCTTTCCCTGGGGGAAGTCTGCCGTGCGCCGGGTGCTCTTCCCACGAAGGGGCATACGCTCTCGAAGGGCAGAGCGGTGGGGCGACAGGCGGCCGGGGAGGGAGGCTGAACAACAGACATCAGAGCCACCAGTGCTGCAGAAACCTCTGACTTGGAGACAGGAGTGTGAAACCGCTTTTTAAAAGAGTTAAGCCCAACACCCTTCAAAAATTACAGCTGCTCGGTATTACTAATCTGAAAAGGGTTGAACCCTGTCACCCATTGCTCAGTCGTTATCGTAATTCGTGTCACAAACTCCAGTTTCAGTTAAAAAGCATGCATGTGTGAAAGAGAGAGGCAGCAATGAGTCTTGGCAGAGAAGAAACAAGAGCTCTGTCGCCCACTACAAGCAGGAGCAGCTCTCGGGGGAGCCTGTCTGTACCCAGCTATGTTACTAAACTTTGGAAAGCCTACAAAACCACCGGGTTATTTCCAGTCGCAGCGATGAAGATGGGCCTTTTGGACTGGATTTTCCCCTTGGGCTGTCTTACCCCTAGTTCTGACTGCAGGACTCCTCTGCAATGGAGACTGGTATCACACTGCTCTGGGGCCACACAGCTCCTCCTTTTGGGTCAAAGCACCAAGAAGATGGGTACGAACTGATGCGTCCAGGTAACCACCGAAACACTCACTATCTCAGTACCATCACCCATCCGATCAAATAAGCAGAAAGGGTTTTTTAAAATAAAAATACTTAACATTTATTCACCTTTGAAGTCACCATAGTAAAATTGTACACGCTATGAGTAACCCAGGAACGTTATTAAAAGCTACCAGAAACATAAGGCAATTTGTACAACCACTGAAAGAAATACACAGCATGTTGAAAATAGAGTGAAACATTACTCAAACAAGACAACGCTTGATATACACTAGAGTGACAAGAACCAGCATTAAGGTTTAAACAAAAATAAAGATGTCATGGCTACAAGTATTATACAGTGATAAATACTTCAAAAATATATTAAGATATATGGAAATTCTCATTTTGTCAAGGAAATCCAGAGAAATTCCAGCCCCCACTGGATTTCAATATACCAATTAAAGTTTAATATTTAAATTCCTTTCCTTTCAGTAAGAACCAGTACTGCAGCCATTACCGTCCTGTATCAATACTTATCTTCTTGTAGTGTAATGAAATCAGCCTAATGTTCTATTAAGCCCTAATGCCCCTCGCATCATGGGCACTAATTACTCTAAATCAACCAATGAGTTGCCTTTCGGTAACAAGTGCTGTGCACCGCATTTGAGGCCATAAACCACATTAAATCACAGTCAACGTTCGCCCACTTTACAGTATTAATGGAAGGCGGCTTCGAAGACTTGCCTCCATGCAGGTAAGACGTCCCAACCAGAGAGAGGGTTTAGTAGCAAGTCCACCATAAGGTTTTCCTAGCATAACATCGAGCACTCAGAAATTACAGTACATGAACCACGCTAAAGTTTAGGTTACACCTTCAAAAAGAAAGTCCCGAGAATGTTTGGAGACGACAGGTTTCGAACATGCACAAATGGTGGTTTAGTACACATTTGTTTGTGCTGTTACTGGGTAGCGAGTGAAGCAGTTTATAGCCAAGGGTTTGGTGAGACAGTTTTCTGAGCCAGTTTAAAAATATAAACTTCTTCTTATAGGGTCTGTTCTATAGAAAATAGAATGAAATCTGGTAAATTGTCAGTTTTGAGAGTACTTTCCCATGGCAAGATCCGTTCATCAGCCTACCGCACCACCAAGAGAAAAGCCAATCCTGCTATTCCAAACCCCGCTGCGGCCATGATGGCATTGCTTATGGTACTGCTCTGGTCAGCCGGCTGGGAGTCGTGTCTGCCGAAGAAGCGACAGAAGCCGTCCTGGAAAAGCAAGAGAAAAGACATTTGACTCAGTTGGTTTACAATTAAGCGGATTTCTTTTAACCAGTCTTTGAGCACAGTTTGGTTCACGCTCCCAGCACGGCGTTTGTCAGCTGCAGAAGTCTCTATTTTAACCAGGAAAGTCTAAGCCTGCTGCCTTGGGCACACAGAGTGCTTTGTGAGAGCCTTTGCACGAGGCAACTGAAGGCAGTAGCTACAAGTGTTTGTACGCTTTGCTCCACAGACAATCGCAAACTTCCTATCGAGATGCTCAGCATATCATTACGTTACTTTCGCCCTTTTAGGCAAGTTTCTGATGGGAGCTGCCAGTATTGTTCCCCCTCATTCAAATTTGAGAAAGCATCCGAAACACAGGATATGGAAATTTCCACTTGAAAGACAGGAGTCCGGAGCTGGTCCCGTCTCGGTGGACACGGGGCTGATTACACACTCTCTTGGAAGGGCCAAGTGGACACTGCTCAGGGCTGACCTATGACAGAGCAGAGCTGGCAGCTGCTCTCCCAGATCGTTATTTGTGATAATCAGAAGTGGCAGCAATACAACTCCAGATGGTCGCGTTTGAACTCTGCTCCGCAGATGTCTATGTAAACAAGTTATACTCTTAATTTCTTCCGGAACTTTGTTCTTTATACTTTAATTTGCGCGAACAGGCAATGCGATTTTGCCAAGTGACAGCATATGTTGTAGCCAAGCGCCATGCTGCTCTGAGCCGTCAGATGGACCAGTGACCACTGGAAAACCAAGTTCATTTTGGTCTCTGGAAAAGTCAACGAAACCAGTGGCTGCTCCCCCCCTCCCCCCTTTCTATTTTTAGGGCTTATTTGTACTGGCATCAAATATTCCACTAGGACTGAAAATAGGAAACGTGCAGTTCTGCGGGATCGCTGACATATTGTGCGGAGAGGCGGCAGAGCTGCACGGATGCCTTAAAAGCCGCACTTTCAGCGCGCATCTCAGGGGGCAGAAAAGCAACAGCGGCCATCGCTTTACATCGCGACGTACATTAACGCCGCTGCACACACGTCCCGGCTGGAGATAGAACTGAACCGATTTTCCTTTCAGTAATTTGACTTCCCGAGGCCCCGACCTGACCGGTTTCGGGACAAGGAGGGAGCAGAGCAGCAGGTCCAGCGGACGGGTGGCTTCGTCCACAGGCGTATTTAAAGAGGAGGCGCGTCGGTGGTTTGGGTTTACGCTTGGGAGAAGACCCGTGCCAGCCTGCTCCCCACAGCCCGAAGCCCGTGGACCCAAAACCTTGCCCCTGACAAGCCGCCACCATCACTCCCCTGGGAGAAGAGGTGCCAGCCTGCTCTCCACAGCCCGTGGACCCAACACCTTCCCCCCAACAAGCCACCACCATCGCTCCCGTACTTTCAGGCGGCTGCGGCTCGGCCAGGCTGGCCACCAGCCCCTCTAGCGAGCCGGCCACAGCACACCCGCAGGCTCCCTAAAACCCCCCGGCGCGCACCCGTGAATTAACCGAGACCCCGCAGCCTTCCCCCCCCGCCCGCCCCCGCCCCGGGCTGAGCCCCGTCCCGCCCGCTCCGCGCTCACCCATCCGCCGTGCGCCTCCAGCCACTCGCCCCGCTCCTCGGCCAGGTAGGCGGCCAGCGCGGCGGCCAGGCAGCGCGGCCCCTCGCCGCAGCCCCGCTCGGCCAGCGCGGCGGCCAGCGTGCCGGCGAACACCACCAGGGCCAGCAGCCGGCCCCAGTTGAGGCCGCCGTCGGCCTCCAGCTGCGCCGCCACCCGCCCCAGCAGCGCCGCCGCCTCCCGCGGCTCGGCCCGCGCCAGCGGCGCGCAGGAGCGGAAGAAGGGCCGCTCCCGCCGCTCCAGCTCGGCCGCCGCCCGCCTCAGCGCCGCCGCCGTGGGGCTGGCGGGCAGCGCCGAGCCGCCGCCGCGGTGCTGGAAGTAATCCTCCAGCAGCAGCGCCGTCTCCTCCTTCAGCGAGCCCGGCATGGCGGCGGCCCCGGCCCCCGCAGCAGCAGCTGCCGCCGACTAAGAGGCGGGGCGGCCCCTCCGCCCGGCCCGGCCCGGGGCGCCGGGAGCGCTCCCCTCCTCCGGGGCGGGGCCGGGCGCGGGGGAAAGGCGAACCCGGGGCGGGGGGAGGCCGCCGCCGGGGAGGGAGCGCTGCCTCCCCGCAGGGCCCGCCCGCGGCGGCTCCGGCACGGCGGGTTCCCCCGGGCCGCGGGGCACAGCGCCGGGCGGGCGGTGCCGACGGGCGGGCGCTTTTTTCGTATGGCTTTCTGGGGTTTTTTCCACGTCAGTGGCCCGAGCCTCGCATTCTTTGCCTCGGAGATCCTTCAGGTTTTCCTTCACCCTCCGTGAGGGTGGTGAGGGCACTGGAGCAAATTGATGGGGGAAGCTGTGGGTGCCCCATCCCTGGAGGTGTCCAAGGCCAGGCTGGATGGGGCTTTGGGCAACCCGGTCTGGCGGGAGGTGTCCCTGCCCGTGGCAGGGGGGTGGAACAAGATGATCTTTAAGGTCCCTTCCAACCTCATCCATTCTGCGGTTCTATCCCAGCTGTGCCCTTCGAGCTGTGAGTACCATCAGCTGCTTAACAGATCATCAAAACTCCCATAAAAACCACCCCAAGATTTATGGCAGACCCAGCACGGGTACTACACCCAACTGGTGTTTCCTGCTGGGCACCAGTTTGCAGGTGAGGTTCAGGTGGTGGCCCGGTGCAAAGCACGGCTGTGACTGCACCGTCACTCGCTCTCACCTCTCGTCGCACAAGAGGCTCAAGGTGCCCAACGCACCAGCACGGGATTGCTCGGCTTCGCTCCACCTATCTGGAGTTACAGCTCTCTGTCTCCATTTTACATCCCCGCTAGAAAATCTAAAAATAGATGGTTGGAACCAATCCTGTTGCAATTTCTCAGATCACTATCAAGAATTGGCCTGATCTCTTCCAGTCTTTTCTAAGGCAAACTCTTAGTTTTACATCCCCATATTTGGCTTTTGTTTTGTTTTTAAGCGGGGAAATCTAGCCTGTGTTTATGTGCTGGAGCAGTAGCTGGAATGATATCTTTACTTCTCACCAGCACTTTACACACATGCTTTTTTAACTAGAGTTTTCCTTACGATTGTTAATCCCGGAGCAGGAATTTCCTATTGCATTCCTCACAGCAGGAGAGCAAGAGGGAGAGGCTGCTCTTTCTCTAGCAATATCCTTTTCCACCCTTCCTGTTTATATAGCATTTTTGTTTAACAGGACGGGGCGGTCTGACAGTGACTCTGCCCCAGCTATACTTCCCTTGCTCTCCACACGTTTGACCTGGCGATAGCCTGCTTGCGCGGCCTTTCAGGACGGCTTTTCCTTCACCTCCTGGCTTGAGCCGAGGAGCAGGTCAGGACGGTAGGGCCAGCGCCAGGGCTCTGATGTGACACTGCTGCATCCCTGCAGCACCCGGAGCGGCACACGGCTCTTCTCCAAGGTGGGACACGCTGGGGAAAGGACAAGAAGCAGGTTAAAACGTTGCCCTCTGGAAAGGAATAGAGGTGTTTCTGAGACATAAATAGCGTGACAGACCAAAGAGGGGGTCTCAAAACGCTGGGTTTTCCAAAGCCTCCCCGGCCAACCTTTAGTGAGCAAGAAAACAATGGATACTTCAGCGCCCTGTTGCTCTATCTCCATTTTTCTGACGGGAAGTTGAGGCCCGTCCAGGTTCGCAGCTTTCACCACTACCTCAAGAACAAAAAGGTGATTTTCACCAGCGCCGAGTCCCCGCAGCCCGACTTAGGATTCCCCGGGCAGCGTCCCTGAAGTGCAAGAACCACCTGCAAGAACAGAAGTGCAAGATGCAGTCAGCCTCATTCCCACTGCGGGGGACGGTTTGGGCACTGATGTCGCTTCGCACAAGCTGGCTCAGCGCGTTCCCCAGCCCCTCAGAGGAAAGGAAATGAAACCATGAGCCTAAGTGAAGGAGGTGCTTTTCTCAGTGTCTAAACTGAGGACTTTCACCGACCACCTTCATGCTGACCACAAAGCCTACACCAGAGTGGAGAGGACAGCNCAAGGCAGAAAGCTGAACCGCTGCATCCCAAGGTGATCTGCAAATACGGGTTACCCAAACAGTGACAGCCCAAGCTCCCGACAGCGTCTCGGTGCCCGGCTTTCACTGGCGTCCCGCTGCAATGTGAGGAGAATCCTGCGCTCCTGCGAAACACATACTCTGCGTTTTCCAGTGCATTCCTGGGTATGGTGATGAGGATCTGGAAAGAAAGCATCCCATGTTAGCTGTGATCCTTCCGAGCAGGAAAACACAACCTGAATTCTGGCCTCCTGAATGCAGAAGGAGCTCAGATGGAGTCTCGGGTACTTTCGAGGACTGCTCGCTCTTAGTTGCTCTGGCTCACCTTGGGTATTTCCAGAAGATATTCCAGAAGCAATTTTTTGGTAGATCTGGATTCCGCCCTAGATTTTTGCAGGACAAATGATCTAAGAAACTGTATGGTGCAAAAAGTAAATGCCAAAACCCCCAGAAAAAATAGCTACCATTAAAAGTACCTAACTGATGGGAAAAACAACTATATACATGTTCTCAATATGTAAAATACGATTTATTGTATTTAGGCCATTCATAAGTATCAACACAATGTAGTATGTTTGAAACAAACATCTTACCAATAAATACTATCTAAACATTAATATTAATCTTTTGATCAAACATGTACAGTGTATTGACTCAGTATTGCACAGTGAGCTCTATACGACGTTTCCATAGTGCATTCGGTTTGTTACAGGGATAGGTTACCACAAATATTGCAAAGCATCAGAGTTGACTCTTCCAAGTGCAAACAGCTGAACTATTTCATTAGGGGCTGAAGGCTGATACAAAGGTTAATTGGTTATGGATTCATGGAACCTAATGTTTCAATGACTGAGGAGACTTTGTTTCTAATACAATTTTTATAGAATTGTAAAAAAAACTCACTTTGAAACAGAATGAGGATATTATCATCAAACTTATGTGAACAGCCAACTCCAGTGATCAGCGAGCTCGTGATCAAGCTCACTCCAGTGAGCTTGTTTTCTCTTGTTTCAATCTAAATATAAATCATATCTTTGATCTTTTCAGCGATGTATCTCACCACGTGCATTTCAGAGGCCAGACCCTGCAAGCCCCCAGCATTACTCCAGCACTTTGCTCCCTATGTGCCTCTGCGCAGGCCAGACTCGTTACCCGTCAGTATGAGCAGAGGTCAAAACACTCTAGTCTCAATAGTTTTCAATGTATAAATGCAGATACAATTTCCCAGTAGTTCTATAATTAACTGTATCTCAGCTTTATCTGGTCAAATCTTAATTCAGCTCCGCGCGGGGGTAGTCCTGCCAGATTGTGTTGCATTACCACGCTGACACAGAGGGCTGGGTGCTGCCGGCAATGGGCCCGGCTGTACTGCTTCCCTGAAACCCAGCGGCTCCCGGATCAGACGGGCTTGCGGGTTCCGGTGGGCACTGCATCAAAAGCTGACAGGACTGTGGCTCACAGCAGGTTTTCAACAGCTCACTGTTTGTTCCCAAGTCCAGCTACGACAGAACTACGTCCACACCAGTGGGAGATGGCTGTTAGAGTAAGGACCATATGATTTGGCTTGTAAGGTCTGACCCGCGTTGGCATGAACTTATGCTGCAGAAGGACCTTAAAATGGGCATATACTGCCTTAATACACATTTAAGCTACATTGCCCTGCCAAAGTGGTATGAACTGCTCAAAGTGCAAATAAGGATCATGACCCTAGAATGACTGTGACTGACTTGGAAAAGATTTGACCATCAGTACAATGGTGCTTAGTGCTTAGCGTGTAGTATCCCTTAGTGCTTAGTATGTAGTATTCCTTTTAAGTAAAAGAAAATTCACTCACCAAGTGATACAATTAAAAATTTCTAAGAAACTACTGGTTAAGTACTACCTCATGATTATGTAAAATCATGTTTATATCCCTCATCTTTGCAGTTTATCATTTTGTATATATTTAGATTCTTTATGTTCAGGTAACAGAGATGAAATACTTATTTCTATCTAAAAAGAGGGTAGGAAAAAACAGGGATTGAAAGGATTCCTTTTTTGTACAAAAAATACATTTTTATGACAACAGCCAGTACCTTCACAGTAGGTCCTTTGCTCCTCTACTTACTACCAAGGTTCAGTCATCCATAACGCCATCATAAAGTATCACAATTGTTTTTCTTTCCACTTTCCAACACCAAAATTCAATGCACTGCTATGGAATGTTTCCAAAGTCCTAGGCTACATCCTGATAAAATCAGGAATCGCTTTTTATTTTTTTTATTTTTTTTTTACTTTAAAAAGGAACTCAATTCATGCAAATAAATACATAATGTGCACTGAAATACTCAACTCTATGATACAGGTGACTTCAGAGGAAAGTCCCTTTATAATTATCTAAACTAGTTCTAATAAAAGAAGATAGTTTCAAAACAGAATTAAAAACATTTCATTTTACTACCAGTTGATGTTTGCTATGTGTTCAAGCAGATTACACTTTCTACCTAGTTGTGTTAACCTGTGAGTTCAGTGTCACTCTTTCGCAGTGTAGCAAATATTTGATTTTGAGGGGTGGCTTTTTTACGGAGTAGTTGTAGTCCAGGGTATCAGTCTTCATTTGATTCTGCATACAGGATCTCAGGTTAAGCCCAGATCTGCAGAGAGAGAGTTGAACAATCATTTATGACATCGACTATTCTATCAAAGGTTTAATTAAAATTTGGCAAGGCACTCAGATTAGCGGTACAATGTATCAGCAGCAATGATATCATTTAACCCATAAGTTCAAAATTCCTTTAACAGTTCAGCTAGCACTTTGTGGGGATTTTTTTTATTTGAATTTTCTGTTCGTGTTTTACACTGTGGTTTTATATCCTCGTTTGTCCCTCTAGAGTCAATTGTCCTGTAACAACCCTTCCCCCTCACCCCTTTTTTTTTTAAACAATCAATCAAAGAAAAAGAGAAGCACCCGAGGCAGGTGCTCCCAGAACTTACTCGGAGAGTGTGGTCCCAGGAGCCCGAGCAGAACGCCGTCCCATCGGGAGAGACCCGCAAGGTGCTGACACGATTTTCATGTCCAAACAGAATGGATACGCGGGACCCTTTCAGCACATCCCAGACATTTATGGTGTAATCATTATAGCCTGCAAACAGTAGGCGACCTACAAAGAGAATGAGATTTTACAAAGTGAGGTCTTAAGTAGGTAACACGTCTTGACTGCAGCAGAGGCCTTCTGCAGGAGATTCCTCACCCAGTGTCCCGGTTTGAGCCACAACCCAGCTTTCCCGCGCCACCTTCTGCACGCAGCCAGCCCTGACCACTGCTTCCCCTGGGCTAGCCGTGCTCCTGTTAGACTCCCCTGCTCCACTGCTAAGGTATCTGTACTAAATGCTGAACCCTTTAAAATGTGTTAGTTAAAAATATAGTTAAAATGGAGTTAAATTATATAGAATCTGTTCAGTCATTAGAGATGGGGGATGACTCCAAATCACGACAGACTGAAGAGCACTTCAACAGCTAATGCAGGGTAATAATATTTTGCTCAGACCTTACGCAATAAGTTGAATACAAATTGTTGAATGATTAGTAGACAATTTGGTAAGTGATTCATTGTCCCCAACGGGACAAGATGTGGTGCTTGTGACCACGACAGAGACCTTTGTCCCTCTGTCCTGAGCAGAGGGCAGTTCACCACTCACTCATCCCCACGCGGGGTGACTGGAGGAGCTCCGAATTTGTGCCAGGGCAGGAGAGAGAAGAGTTGAGCTCACATCTCCAGATCTGTAGTGAGAAATGGCAATGTCTCTGTCTTCACGCTCCTCTAACATACTTTTCCTATCTATTAATCATTTATTATCCTTTTATAAACTATTTATGTAAGAGCGCGTAATAGTCTGGTTACATTTCATGTTTCCTTTGAAATGTTTTTAATCATTATTGTGAAATTCTAGCCCAGCTGTAGTTAATGGCAAAGTATTTCCTGCCTTCAGTAGGGCCAGGAAAATACTTTTCATTGCTGCAACCAAGCAATAGCCAGCTAGATTATTTAAAGAGTAATTATTGAAGCGTTCAAGACCAGGCTGGATGGGGCTTTGAGCAACCTGGTCTAGTGGGAGGTGTCCCTGCCCATGGCAGGGGGGTTGGAACTAGACGATCTTTAAGGTCCCTTCCAACCTAAACCATTTTACGATTCTATGATTTTTACAGAGAAAAAAAAGCTTCCATGCATTAGATGTTTCTTTTGGTACTTAGTATTACTTTCAATAACTTTTAATAACAAATGCGTTATCAAATTAAACTGGCAAAATTTTACAGTTCCCCTCAAATCCCAACACTAAGACAACCTCCAAAGTTCAGGTCTCACCGCTAAGAGAGAAGTCCACACTGGATGCTCCAAAAATGATGCTCTCTTTGGAATAAATTGCAACTTCCCTGTCTGCACGAAGGTCATATAAACGACACTAGAATTAAAACAAAAACAACACACTTGTCTCAGTAAAGGCTTGAGTCAATGGCTACTACATTTCATTGAAAAAATGGGAGTGGGAAGGACTGCAGCCTAACAGGGATCATGGGAAGCGGCTACTTGGCTTTCCTTCTGCTATTTCTGCTCGCTGTAACTGGGACTCCTCTGGAGTCTAACAGGGATCTCAGCAACACAAGGCTGGTTTGTATAAATTGAGTGAAGAACTTGCTTTTCCAAACAACTTCTCTAAGCCTCCTGCCTGTCCTGCTATAAAGAGATGAGTGGACTTTGGACTGTGGCTACCCCCCTGAAAACCTCCCAACGCTCTTGCTTCCCCACTGTGGCTTCCTACATATTAGGTCACCCTGCTGCTGGGGAGGTACATGGGGAGCCAGTCTCTAAAGACAACAGTTTAGCCACAGCTGGAGTCTGGGAGACAGAGGATTAAATCTCTGGTCATCTTTGAGAACACGGACCACAAGGCACAGTGCTCAGACAGCCCCTTGGCATGGGGAAGCCTCGATGGTAGTCCTTGCTCTGAGTAAGGCGGGACAGCAAACAGCCCCTGCCCTGCCGTGAGGCCTCTCTGAAAAACCCACATGAAAATAATTCAAGTGAAATAATACATTTTTATAACAGATCTTCAGTTTTCATTTCTCATGGAAAATCCCCAATCACCTCCACGACCTGCGCTTCCTGTTTTTATCATTTGCCAGCGTACTTAGGCTTCTTTAACATGGAAATAATGTATAGACAGACCAGACTTCACTGCCATGCAGAAGGGCAGTCTGTTAGCCCTGAAATCAAAATGCACTTTTGAAACTACTTGAACTGAAAACCTTCCTCAATGAGTTAAGTTTAAGCAAACACGGGCCAGATGGGTTTGCTACTATTAAGACTTTACTAATGAGAAATGGCTGGTATTCAAGCCTGCACATAAAGGAGAGGCTGTTTCATTTGCAGGGCGGTGGGGAGCTGCCAGGTATGTGAAGTCCAGGTCTCCCAGAGCTCCACATGATGAATAACTCCATCAGACTGTCCTGACAGGGAGTTGGGGTCACCGCAGGTGACAGCACTGTCCATGTGAGCACGCTTTTATGGCTTCCCTCCAGACAGTCAGGATTATCTGCTCCTTGAAATCCCTAAGTATATAAATCAGGTCAAGGATACCAGTCAGTGTATCAGTCCGTAAGGCTGAAAACACCAACCTCTTCATTTAAAGAATGAAATAGATGGAAACTGCCAAAAACCTCTGTCAAAAGTACACAGATGGAATTTCCCATTCTCCTGCTCAAGTCGGGGGATGCCAGGAATAGTTAAGAGAGAAAAAACCCATCAAATAAATTAGTAAGCACAGCAGCCCAGAGCCTGTGACACTGGGCATAAAAAGAGAGTGCTCTCATTGGAATTTAATGATGGACAATTTCTCCATCTTACTTCCTCAGCATCGCAGGTGCTCACAGTACCGCATCCAAATGCGTGGAGAGGCACTGGGCTCACCACAGAGCTAGAGGTATTAATTTATAATCACAGCTTTTAAGACCTAAAAGCGGCGTACGGTCTCCCCAGAACAGCCTTGGAAGGTCTCCACATCCAGAGAAGACAAAGGGAATGTTTCTATTGAGTTTAGCTAGTATAGGAGCAGATTCAAAATACGCACTGAGGGCAAAGTGCTTTAGAAAAAGTCTTCACCCTCAGGTAACTTGGTGTGACGTTTGAATAAACAGGAGAAACAAGGTGCCAGGTGCCTCCCAAATGTCTGCTCTCTTAACTTAGCTACCAGCTCAGTCCCTGCAGGGATGTGGTACAGGCAGAGCCTGGTCCCCCATGGGGACCCACCAGCTGCAGCGAGAGCCACCAGCATCGCTCAGGGGCCCAAAGGCACCAGGACGTTCAGTGGCATTTTGCATACAATGTGCTGACCAAAATTACATGTCAATACATACTGTGCCCCTCCTAGCAGCTTCCTCATAGATAAGATCCAGTAAGAGATATTGTATCATCTAGGATGACCTGGATGCGGTGACTCACCGCAGTGAAGAGCGTTGGCACTGAGTCAGGGTGACAGGGAGGAGATGTACGTGGCCAAGGGCACCCTGGGGCTGCACTCTCAGGATGCACGGGGCTGCAGAGGCCAGCTGACTGGGGCTGCCCAGCTCCGCGCTCAGCCCACGGCTCCTCTGCTTGCCGGGACGTGCGCACTCATGTGCAGGCTCCCTTCATGCTGTGCTGCTCCTTCTGACACAAGCTGCAGCATTCCATCTGGTTCCTCCCATGTCGCGACCAACAACTACATGAAGCCAATTCTCTTCCAGTAAGACAACTAATTTTGATCATGACACTTCAAAACATAGAAAATCTCAAATGAATATTTGGACAGTACCTCATGTAGAAAAGCTTGCAGAGGTGACCTACGAAGTGTTTCTAGATATTCCCTATAGCATTATATACAGTATTTAATATATATTATATTATAGCATTATTATTTCTGTAACTTTGGTGTCACAGGCCCAGTTTAGTCACTTGAAGTCCTCTGTGGATGTGACCTAGTTGTTTAGGAAAACCTGACTTGGGAAGTAACAGAACTTCCCTCAGTTAGGTTGCTCAATTAACGTACCGTGGCATCGTCTGAACCAGAGGCAAAAGCATCTCCACTTGGGTAGTATCTGTGCATGAGTAAAAAAAGACCAGAAGCCATTACATTACTTGGATGAGGTCAGACTTCAAAAATAGAACCAGCGCATTGCTCAACATCGCAAATGTGTCCTCTCCCAGAAACATACTGACCTGACACTGTTGATATCTGAATCATGGGTTTCAAATGACTGGATGCACTGACCAGACCGCATATCCCAAACCATGGCTTTCTTGTCACATCCCTAATAAGACAAAAAAATTCACTGTGCAAATGGTGACATTCATCCCTCACGTGCCTGATACACGTCATCAAGCCCAGCTACATTCAAAGGCTCTGAACATCACAGCTCTGAGGGGATTTAACCAGCAAAGCAGCCCCAGAACTGGCTGTACTGGTACCCCCAAGCCTGCTGCGGTTGCAGTTAGGAGCAGAGTACGCCATGAACGCTGGAGCCTCAGTGGTGCCGCAGCCCAGCACAGCGGGGTGCAGACAGGCCGGGGGTGTTTGCACAGGGGGTCCCGTACTAACCGGCACTGACAGCCCTGCTCTGCCTGTGCCGCCGCTGTACCGGTGTCTGCAGTCCCACAGTGCCACAGCGCTGCATAACTGACTCACTCTCTTACCACTTAACATGCTCAATATAAAACATTAATACCCAGCATTTAAAGTTTTATAACTAATTCTTTTCATACACTGAAATAGAAAATGAAATAAGTGCATCCGGAGGGTCTCTTGCCCAGCCTCCTACCAGAGTTAACCCCTGCACCCACGTGCTCGATGGCGTGGTTGGGATGAGAAAAGAAGCATAACAGCATTTCATCTCGTTCGCAAGCTCTAACCTGCCCTTCCAAGCCGTGCTTTGGAAAGCTCATTTAACACTCGATGCTTGCCACGAGGTGCTCAGCACCCCCAATGCTTTGGGCTGTAGGCTGCAACGTCCTCGGGGCAGGAACCATCTCATACCGGTAGGGCCATGCTCTCAGCTGGGATGTCTCGCTGCTCTTGCAATCATGGTGACAGGAAAAAGAATACAGACCTTTCTTTTAGGAGTGACAGGAGATTTGAATAAATATGACCCTGCTGAGGGGCAGGCCGTAGGTAGGATCGGCTCTGGGGGGCTCAGCCTCTCTGAGGCTGCGTGGGAAGCAGAGGGCAGGCCAGGCGGCTGCTGCTTCTGCCAAGCTAGAGCATCCTGCCCAGCAGACCATGCCACACATGTTATTTTTAAGCAAATATGATTGCTAATTAAATTAAACAGTGTCTTCACAATTCACATCTTTCTCTCTTTTTTTTTTTTATTCTCTTGTTAAAATGAAATCTGCTTTTTTACTAATGATGTCATTATTTAAAAGAGGTAATGTTCCTTTGTAACAACTTGTGGTTTCTGCACAGGGGAAACCAAACAGGATAGAGAACATTCTGGACTCAGCATATTTCCCTCTCGAGCTCCGCCACAGCCCAAGCCCAGCCCTTCATATTGCTTCCATGTGCACTGTTCTTACTGACTTCTCTGGGAGTTTGGGGGCAAGACCAATCTGACAAGCTGATGCTTTGACTCCTAAGGTTTTGAGGGAGAAACCAGCAACCACCTGCGGAGAGACTGGCCCCCTGAGAGCCATCCCACTCGCTCCGAGGAGCAGCACTCAGAGGGGACGGAGCACAACAGCCCAGGATACAGCCCGGAGCTCACCCAGGAGGGCCGGGATTTTCAGTGAAGTTGTTAAAAGTAACAGCACCCAGTCTACACGCTGATGTACTGGCATTACTTATTCAGTGTAACTGTATTACGTAGGCACAATACACAAGGAGTGTCTCTACGTCGCCATACCTTCAGGTTGCGCTGTTCTGGCTATACCTGCATTGACACAATATAAGACAGAACTTCACTGAAGTGGTATTTTGCATGTGACCAATTAAGCGAGTCCCTGTAAGCACGGACATGCCCAAGCTGCTATATTGACACAAGTATGACATATTCTCTTAGCAGTACCATAGCTGCTTGCGATTCTTTGCCCTATAATAAGCTGAGCTGTTCCCAGGGAGAACGAATCTATCCTTTCTGGGAAGCAAGCTCGGTGACAGAAAAGCCCGGGAGGAGTAATGCACTTGGATGGAATTAGCTTTCAGTCACGCTTTGGAGCAGCTGTGCTAGCAGCAGACAAACTGGGCCAGTGTGCTGGGCTCTGCTCCTGATGGGCCAGCCAAATTTGATAATAAAGCCGTAACAGAAGAGGTCCAGGTTTAATGTGTAGGTATGGGACCATGACTCTAAGCACAAGTGGAATCCCCTAATCCACAGTCGGCACCCTCTGGCACAAGGGCCGTTTCCATCAGCAAGCACAGGACCAGCCCTGGGCCAGTGCTGGTGGGGCTCCGAAACCAGGTACCTTCAGCAAAGTTACTGGTGGCAACCTGCCTCCAGTAAGAGAGCTCATCTCTCAGCTGCACATTCATTTTTTTGATGTGGGAAAGACCAGGACCACTTCAAAAAGGAGCTGAGCCCCATCCCACTCACCTTTATGCCTTGCCTGCCTCACTGCCAGGCTGCATGCCAATGGCTCAGCTGTCCAGGAACAGCAGTAGGACAAGATTTGGAAGATGCCCTGGGTACCTTCCCAGACCAGTCCTGCAGCCCCAGCAAGGTTTGTGTGTTCCTCTGGGCCAGGACAGGGAGCGGGCAGTGTTCAACTGACGAAGGGACTTCAAATGCCTCTGGTACCACTGGAAGGCACAGGGGACTCAGCAACAGCTGAAGATGTGGCCACACCTCATCTCCCTGCTCCAACTTGTACAAGGGTTTAGCCAGCGCCCAAGCTACCCCTTGGCTTCTGGGGAGCGGTTGAGGGACATAGTGGCACGCACGTTATTTGCAGCCCCACTTTGATGCCCTGAGCAGGCGCCTGGCACACCCTGTCCGGCTCCAGAGAGCTGGGCAGGAGAAAGAAGCCAAATGCGGGAGGTTGTCTGCTCTGCCAGGCTCCTATCCACAGGGGCTCACACCTCTGCTGCAGTACGAGCCTGCTGCTCTAACTCTGAGCCTTTCCCTTCCCGGGAGAGGCGTTGTTTTGATCTTGGGCTGGATTGCTTTGGTGTGGGGTGGAATTTGCTAAGTAAGCAGAACTGCAGTCAGACTGGCTGGGTGGGTTTGACCCCACAGTCAGAGGTTTAATTTGCTCCAGCTTGGAAAATGTGCTTGCAATGAGTGGATTGCACTGGGGCTTCCAACACATACTCCAGCACTCTCTCAATATGATCACGAGTCTCTTGCTTTGATGCCTTTTCCCTTCCACATTCCTTAATTTTATATTATGATAGGAAGCTCCTGCTTACCCCAGAGACAAATGTATTTCCCGTTTCAGAAGGGGCCAGGTCCAGGCACAGGACATCCGCTCCATGACCATGGAAACTCTGTAGAAGCTGCCCGCTCTCAACATCCCACAGAGCACAAGTTCCATCTCCACTTGCTGTCAGGATCTATAGGATGTGGCAAGAAGAGTCACAATACAAAAATCAGCAGATGATCTTCAAGTTCACAAAGATACAACTGACATCTTATACGTACACCAAGGCCAGCTTTAAATTAATGAAATATTATGCAATAAATCAAAGCCATAAAAACAATGTGAATCTAAGCACAGTTTTTGTTTTTTACTTTTAAGGAAAGAAGTTAGAGTGGAAAGGAGAGCTGTATTGACACAGCCATACCTACATCATGTTTCAATAATGGTCAGTTTTGTGCAGTGGGACTTGAAGAACTGATGGCAGTAAGGATCTGCCGGCATTTCCATATCCTCCAAAAAGGAGGTAGAACCAGACTGGTATTCCTGTCTGCCCCTGTATTTAACCCTATCCATATTTAGGCTGCTGGAATTCAACCTGGGTAAAGAGAAGAACTGTTGGAGTTAAGTATACCTGTTCAACTCTCTAATTTTTTTTCTGCTTGAAATAGCCAGGTTAAACCAAATTAATTGGGCTTAAGACATGGATTTTCTGAAAGGGAAGTAAGCCTGTCTAGACAGTTGTTTGATAAGTCCATCACCTCTCACTTGTCCGAAACCACTTGTGTGTGAAAGGGCTTGAACATACACTGACCAAACATAGCTCACAGCCTCCCTCATCTGCTACAGTGCTTGTAGAAAGCACATGTGATCAGTGCTTGTTATTGTGGCTAAATCCTGATGGTGCTCAATTGTTCAAAATTTCCCCTTGGCACCCGAAGCTGTTATGCAGTCACAAATTCTGTAGGTTGAAAGGGTCCCTTGTGCACCAGCGTGGAAGGAGGCAAGGGTGAACTCAGGAGAGCTCTGCCTTGTACACAGGTTTTTCTCATGACCGGTGAAGAAGCTCAAGGGATCCCAGTGGGTAGTTAAAAGTTAAAAAGAAAATACTCTTCAAGAAGAAAACGATCGCACAATCATGAAACCATTCACAGAGCTGCATAAAGGTTAAACACTGAACGTGTTTGACAGATGCTCCAAAAACTCCTCCCATAAACAGAGCTCTGCAAAGCTGCAGAACAGACTGTTCTGAATCCTGCAGTAGAGAGACGCTAATACTCTGAGATGATAATAGCAGAAGAAAGTCCTGACTTGTCTTTCTGGCCAGTTTTTGAGCCTAGATCAATGAACTTCTCTATTCTGAGGAATATTTGTACTTGGCTGAGGAATGAAGACTTTGAGCTCTGAGGATTTGCTCTTGTAATAGCGTCTAAGAAAGATATGAGGGGAATAGGAGTAGCTAAAGGTGTAAGGGAAGGCTCTGTTGGTAACCGGTAACCAAGAGCTCCAGCTAAGAAATGTTATGGACTCAGCTTCAGGGTATTCCTGTTGAAAACCACACCAAACCAACCCGAAAAATCCAAAACCAGAAGGGAATTAACAATCTTTGCTATTAGACTCTGGCTCACTGCATGAGGGGCTCCAGCATCGCTGGATGGGGGATCCTCGCCTGGCGCCTGGCGGCAAGAGGCAGCACTTGCACAGGGCAGGGGACAGCAAGGACACAGCCCCTGCTCGCCAGAAGCACACACACCGGGGCCACCCTCACCTCTGCCTCCTCCGCCACGGCCATGGGCCCCATCCTGCTTCTCAGCCCTCCCACACTGGGAGTACAGCCGCCTGCCCTATGCAAAACACTTGAGATCCCAATTAACTGTTACTATTAATACACATGGAGCATTGTCACGTGGGGATTATTATCACACCGCAGAGCTGCAGATACCTAATTTAGGAAGCAAGGCTCCCCAGCGCTCTGCGTACTGAGGAGGGGGAGGCGCTCTCTGGCAAGACTGATGTGGGGCACCGAGAAGGAGGTGCGTGGGTCGCCCAGCCCTGCAGCTCAGCGCTTGTCTTGGCCCAGGGTGGGAACGTGATGAGGAACACGGATGGGACCCCCTCTTTCAGCACCCACACAGCCTGAGAGTGGGTTTAATCACGGATGAACCACCCCCACATCTCCTCTCTTTCCACCGCACTGCCAGATGCCCATGGGCACACCAACTCCTAGACTCCTACCCTGTCTTTCATTCCTCTGAGGGAAAACCGAGCTGTATTTTAAGTGAGCAGCCAAGGCAGAGCAGCAGCATTCACGGCACCGAGCAGTGGGTGCTGGGTGCTGCGGGGGCGCCAGGCTGAGGGACACCTCCGCCACATGCCCAGGCTGCTCCAGGACAGGTGCCACATCCCTCGGTGACACCAGCCAGGAGAGCAATGCTGCTCCACACACACCTGGGAACGCTCCTGCATAATGTGTTTGTTGCACTGTGCACCCTCAGTTACTGAACAATTTTAATTCTGAGGCTGTTATGTAAAAGGAAAAAGATAAGAAATCTGGGATTCTCTAGGATCCCCTACGTAACAGTGTCCTAACAGAAGCTTGGCCAACCCACTTGCTTGTATATGTTTCAACAATAACGTGCAGTGCTATAAATGATCACTAATAAGCCTAGCACCACAAGAATATTTCTTTTTAACGTCTT